>OZ022243.1:4924260-5306760 GCA_963978895.1 Erpobdella octoculata | reverse complement strand
ACGATCATCGACTCAATATGTGTCACCCTTCTTTCCAGTGAAAAGACCTAACGGCACATTGCAATTTGCTGCAGACTACACTTGCCTCTCACACCATAGCATATCGTGACGGGATTTTTCTTTTCACTACAAAAGAAAATCATGCCAATGAACTAGACAAGCTATTTTCAACATTTTATAAAGCCGGTCCAGTCGTCAGTAAAACAAAATCACGATTTTATGTACCTGAAGTTGATTTTCTTGGACAAAAACTGATGTCATCTGGATACCAACCAATTCATGAAAAAGTAGCTTGCGCAATTTTAAACTACCGTCAACCGTAAAACAAGTACTCAGGTTCCTGGGCATAATTAATATTTACCGAAAAATCATACTCAATGCATCAGCCATACAGCAACCGCTGACAGTACTAACGTATAAAAATGTTATTTTGTATTGGATCTCAGATTGCCAAACTGCCTACGATCAACTCATTTAATCTGCAAATAACGCATCACAGCTCGTTTTACATTTTGTCGACAACAGAAAATTGCCAATTACAACAGTCAGACGAGTCGGGAATTTGAAAACGACATAATTCTGGCCAGACATGACAAAAAAAATAAGAGCAAGTAAAACAATGTTGTAATTGTTAAGCAGCCAAAATCACCAAATACGTAAAGCCACCAGCGAATATCTGGGACAGCATGCAAAGTTTGCTGCAATACATATTGATTTTGTTGGGCCTCTTCTATCCAACAAGAACAAACGATATCTTGTTACAATCTTTGATCGAACCACACAATAGTTTGCGGGCTCGAAAAGTTACATTTAATATTCCCGAAAGCGACTCTTGAACTCTTCTTACTATGATCAATTAAAAATATGGGCCTTTTAGCCTTTTTTTCAAGGAGCTACTGTGCGTTTTGTGCAGCTCTATATAATTTATTTTTATTTATTTCTTGTTATTCTGTAAAACTAATATCTATATTTTTATTCAATGTTTTAAATCTATTTTCTGGAACCTTTGTATGGTCTTTTGACCACTACGGATATCGCTGATCTTCGGTTCCATCATCGACATCGCTTTTTTGTATCGTCTTTATTATTTTAGGTTGTGACTTCATATTGAAATAAAATTATTCTTAACGTTAAACTTAACACTATTAGATGCAAGAAATCGTCGATAACCTATTTTCGGAATTGGGATTACAGACGATCGATAACTTGAGCATCACTTTTTTTATTCCCACTGTTGCATTATACGTTCTATCAGAATCCGATATAGCCTAAATAATTTAAGATGGGCGAAACGGGCAAATGCACAGGACAAAAATTTTAGTACGTTATACCCAGTTGTGCAGAATTATACTGTACTTATCCACGATGAACCTGTTGGGTGTATTTTACAACGTTATTTATATGTTTGTTCAATATTAAGCTTTATTATCCATATTTTCATCATACAAAAATTGCAGTAATTGAAGACTGTAAGGACATTCCTGGTAATAATCCAGAAGACAGTGGCTTATATTGGATGAAGAATGACAATGAAACGTTTCCTGTGTCATGTATGGTTTCAGCAAGTGGAACTAAATATATGGTTAGGTTCTAATTTGTTTACAAAATAAATTTATGATTGCAAATTATTGAATTTTCTACACAGGTAATTCAACGTCGAATGGATGGATCAACAGATTTTTACAGAGGATGGGTGGATCATGAAACCGGATTTGGAAATTTAGATAAAGAGTTTTGGTTGGGTAGGTGATCATAATGCTTAAAAACCTTGTCACGACTTTTATTTTTTGACATCAAATTAATATCAGTAAGCAATATCATTGTAAACAACAATTTCAGGCAACTTCATGCTTCACCGTTTGACTAGCGGAAAGAATTATAAACTGAGAGTTGAACTAGAAGCATTTGATGGAAACACGTCATATGCTGAATATCTCAATTTCACAATTGGTCCTCCGTCTTCAATGTACACGTTGATGATATCTGGATATTCTGGAACTGCAGGTTTTTTGGAAATTAGCTTTTTTCAATGTTGACGGTGATTAAAAATGTAATTTAGCCAGCAAATCTTAGCAAAAAAACACTAGGTTATTCAAATTTGGAATTTTAAAGCTTAAGTACTGAAAAAAACAGATTCCTTAGAAACAGAAATTTTATTAAATTTGAACCAATCATTAAATATTAAATAATTAAAATTGAATAAATTACCAATGTTTATATTGTTGTAATATCGCAAAATCATGTACTGGGTTCTCTAGAGTGGTTTTGTAGTTTATTGGAAAAAAATAAATAAACTTTGAAACTGTACCTAATCCTCTGTCTATATTCAAAAATACTTGTCGGGAAATCAATAGATGAGAAACAGCTGAAGCCAGGACCACAGATTATAATATTACCCCTTCTTAATTCAGTTCGTCCCGGACAGCATAATCCCCTCTAAAACGTCCGGCAAGGCCACGAACACAAAATACCTTCATCTTCACTCGTGGCCTTGACCGCAATTCACAAACGACACAGCCAATTTTTTTGACTGGTTGACGCAGTCTCTTCCAGTCTCTCTGGAGCCTGTGCAATCTTCCGATTCGGTTTTGTAGGCTTGAATACCATGACAAATCGTTACTTTTCAATTTCTTAATACACGAATGTTGATCACAGCGGGCCCACGCCAGACTACCGACGGCTCCACGCAACCGAAGCCTCAACTGCACGACACGGTCAGTTTTCGACATTCCACCGCTCCTCAAGCCTCCAAACACAAAATTGTTGTCGTTGCAAAACTCTTCAACCGTCTTAAGCTTCAACTCCTTTGCCGCGAGCCACCACCAAAAAAAATCATTAGCCAAACCATTCTGAACTGAAGCACAAAGATCCGGAGAAGCACTTTCAAGTTGTTCCGCAACATCCAGGGCAGCAACCTTCTCAGCCGACTCATCCGGGGTGGCATCACTCACAAAGGCGCTCCGATCAGCAGACATCGCCTTCAGCTCCTTTCCATCTATTACAAAATTACTTTTCTCCAAGTCCAACCCCAACCCAATGTCACGGAACAGACGACCACCCAATAAATTTGGTCAGCCATGCAAAAACCGTGAAACACCCTGTCCAGACGCCGCATCAAAAGCGTCATCACCACACACCTCACTAAAGCAACCGTAACCAAACACAAAACTGTCGAAAATCTTTTCTACAACAGGAATATCTCTGGCAACCTCGATCAAACAATCCTCCAAAACCTCTCCGACGGTTCCGACCATCTCCTCAAAATTCGTCAGAAGACAGCAACACTCAGCTATAGGTATAACTCTGGGGGCGTCTAGCCACAAAACTAAACCACTTCTTTTTTCACTGCCCTCCTCATGACCTACCTGACTCGTGCAGTCTGTACGGCTGTAATCTGTCACATATTCTGAGACACAGCTGGTGGACTCCAGTTCAAACTGGGTTTCACCGCAGCAACCCACATCATTTTCTTCACCAGCAACACGCTGGTTCAGAACCGTATCCACCTCTGCTTCAGACGTCCCTGCGACCAAACTCTCAACAGTCGTACCGTTCAGACCACGTCCAGGCAAACCAATGTCAGAAACACTCCCATTATCATCTTCTTGGTTTTTGTTTTCTGACAGCAACGCCGGACCGGCTGCTGCCATTCTGTTTTCAGGGCCGACCTGACCGCCAACAATCCATTCTTTTTTTGTTTTTCCCTGTGCTGCCATGTGTTTTCTTTCTTGTTGTTTTTCTTGCCCTAACAATTTTGTTTTCAACTTTTTCTGGTTAACCACAGCTTCTTCGTCAATATCAAATTCATACCCATCATCCTCAGGCCCATAGCCTCCATTCACTAACGCGGCTAGAAGGCGTTTTCTAAATTCGCCTTTCTACCTTTATTGCTTAGGTTACGTTTTTCCAGTTCATTTCTCAACTCACTCATCAAGAGCTCATCCAGTTCTTTCAAAACCATTTTTGTAATCCACTTCTAGAAACCAATGTTGTAATAGCGCAAAATCGTGTACCGGGTTCTCTGGAATAGTTTTGTAGTTTGAGTTTTGGAACTGTACCTAATTCTCTGTCCATATTTGAAAATACTTGTTGGGTTGAGAAACAGCTGAAGCCAGGACAACAGATCATAATAATATTTAATTTATATAAACACTAAAAAGCATAATATGCCTAAATAAAAAAAACTAGAATCTCCACAGAAAATAATCAAAATACGTTAAAGCATCATATACGTGATTGAGGAAACATAGATGAACCAGTTTTGATTACATTTTTTCTAACACTTTGTAATTGTTTAGATAAAAATTTAAATAGGTTTGTGATTACTTGCAATACAAATTTTTTCTAAAGAATTTTTTTATATTATTAGAATACATTATATGTTTAATTTGATTTTTTCATAATAAGGTAACATTTTCTAAAACATTTTTTTCATATTTTCTGTTTAGGAGACGCAATGGCCTACCACAATGGATGCAAGTTTTCAACTTTCGACAATATTATTAATTATTGTCCAACTGTTTATAAAGGAGCATGGTGGTTTTCAATGTGCTTTTACTCAAATTTAAATGGAGTCTACTATACTTCACCTATAATTACAACTCCACAAGGCCTACTTTGGTATACTTTTCGTGGTTATTACGAATCAATGAAAACTTGTAAAATGCTCATTACTAGTAAATAAAATTATTACAGCAAACGTTTCAGTAAACAAACAATTGTTGTCAATTTTTATTTATGGTTTCTTATTGTAATCAGCATTACAAGTAGTTTTGTCTTTTCTAGCCGTGTGATCGAACTTGACACTTTCGCTTGCAATAACTACATTTGAAAAGATTGAACAAAAAAACTATTTTCTAGTACTTTCAATAATATTTTAAACTGTTAAAGTTTGTGGAATTTTTGAATTTTTTTCAACCTAATACATTAACCCGCAGATGCATATTTGTTAATGCTTGTTTTGATAATTAATTATTCAGACAAGTTTTCACACACTTTTTTCATCCAAATAAGTTCAAATGTTTTTCAATGAGTCACAAAACATAAAACACTTTAAATTTACAAATTTGAGAACCACTTATTTATCAATGTTTTTCCTCAAAATACTTATTTTTAAATTTTTAAAAAATTTTCACGACTTCCTTTAGTCATCATTTTTTTCAGAAGACAAAATAATTTTAAATGTTCTATTACTACTCCTTTTGATCATCAAACAAGTTCTCTCTCACTAGTTGGGTCGGGTCATTTATTTGAAATTAACCCTAACTCGATCCTACAACTTCTGGTTGGAGACTTACTGGTTTTGTGACGATTAGTTCTCAGGAATTACGAATCATCATGAACAGACAAACGCGAAATCCCATTAAAGCTATCACCAGACCCAAGCCACCCCAGCCACCACCCTCAAGGCAAGCTAAGCCCTTTATCTCCGGACTTAGAGAATTTCTCAATAACTTTAACCCCACCTACATAAAAAAACCAACTTCTACGCAAAAAAAACACCAGCCCCACCACCACCAAGAATACCAACGCCAGGGTTCACCTAAACACATACCCTCACTCATGTCTCTCAAGACTTCAAAAAAACCCACAAATCCAACTACAACCCATAAGTAACACAAACAACAACAAAAACGCCCCAATAAGCCACCAACACCCAAATCAACACAACAACCGACTCTCACAAGACTCAACACACAAGAATGGAATAATATCAAAACCATCTTCTCCAAACTAGTAGCACTTTTTAAAACAACATGTGCCATCCCACATTGGAAAGACGAAAAAACAATGTCTTTTGAAAAAGCCTTCTCCAACATAAACCAATCCATTAACCCCCCAATGAAAGAGGCCAAGACCACAGCAGCCATGAACTTAAATTTGTCAAACTTTCTCATGATTAATAGACAAATCATCCTCCAACACCTTCAAGAGACCTCTGACAACCTGAAACTAGACTTTGCAGTCTCACTAGACACACCAACTAAAAAACCCCAACCACATGGATCATCTGAAGGCTAGGATTAAATACCTTATTAAGAACAAAACAGCAGCAGGCAAATGCCTAAGATGGATTGATAACAACCTCCAAAACATAATCACCGACAACTCGAGTCTTTCACAACCCAGCAACCCACCCACCCTAGCACCCACCCTTTCACCCACCCTCTCTCCAACCCCCATACCTAGGACCCAGGACCCCGAACCCCAACCCCAACTCAAAATCCCCCCCTAATTTTACCCCCTTCCCTCTCCCAGACATCATACCCCATAATCCTAAAACCCCACACCGGAACAAAAGGAGAAGAACTACCTCCGAACCTTCCCCCTCTATCCCCAAGAGGTCCAAACCTCAAACACCTTCATCTGGATCCTCTACCCATTCCTCAGACTCCACCACCCCTCCCTTTACCCCTGACAACCACCTAAGCCCTTCCCTAACCCCAAAGAACCCACACAGCCCCCCGCAAAGCCGCATCACCTCCCCCCACTACACCAGAATCTTCACCAAATAACTCACCACCCAGCCTTTCTTCCCAGCTATTCTCATCCCTCGCCTACTCCTCTTCACCCTCCTCCTCTAGTCATGAATCAGAAGACGAAACCCAGAATACACCACATAATCCCCTTCCAGACAATCTAAAAAGGAAATTCTACCTAAGATATACGAATTGCCAATTAGCTATAAGGCATGTAGGTTTTGTTTACCGTCAGGCAACAGAGGACGCACAGGACAAAGTATACATCACACCTCCATTCAATCAATCTAACACACCAACCGTTATCATACCTCCCATCGTATACTTCCATGGAAAAATCTCCAAACTGAAAGATGATGTTGTTGTAGACATATTCAAAGCCCAGCCTCCCAGCAAATCTCAATATGCATTTCTTTATCCAGTCATTTTCCAAATTAAATTTAACCAACTAGCATAACTCATTTGTTGGAACTTAATTATTCTCAATTATGACAAAATTGTGCAAAAACTCAATACAAAATTATTGATTCAATTTGAAATAAGCGCAGTGTATCAGAAATTATTTATGCAAATAACGATGATATGTTTGTTGAAAAAAAAAACAAAAATTTTAGATTTGCTCATCTATGAAAAACGGAACAAACACATTTTTCAATAGAATATTAAATGAATAATAAACAGTTTTTCTGTAGAAGGCTTTTCAACGCTTTGACAGTTGGAAGTTTTATGGATTTCAAAAAGCATTTTAACTGCTTATGATTTTCAATAAAATTAGTCACAGTTAATATTCTGTTGCATTTTGAAAATATAAATAAATATAAATTGAAAAAAAGTTGAAAAAGGTTATGTCGGATTGTTGCACCATGGAATGCCCTTACGCACCCCGCAGTTAAACGCCCCAACAGTAAATGTCTTCGAAGATCCCAATTCTTAGGAGTCGCGCATCATCCAGCCTCTGTTAGTATAAAGGAGCCTAATATTGCTCTTTTTCATCACAAATATAATTCCCTAGATTTGTGGGTTATTGATAGGTTTTATAGAATTTTAATATGTTTGATTTTGACAAAAAGAAATTCAAATTCATGTTTGAATAGAAAACTAAAAAAGCAAATGTTTTGTCACCAACCGCACATCACACAAAAAAGTGATTGACTACAAGCCCATTCGAAAAAAGCGCAAATTAAATTTGTCATTTTGCACCATGTTACTTTTTAATATGTCATTAAAATTGTCTATTGACACTTAAATGAACAATTCTGAGTTTCTATTTTCTCAGTCAACGATTTCAGGCAATGTGTCTAAAAATGTTGCGCGATTTTCAGTCATTTTGTAAAATTATTGGTTTTTAGGCATTTTAAAAAATAAGCAATAATCAATAATAATCAATTACTGTTTTTCAGTCATTTTAAAAATGATTGGCTTGACGCAGGGGCGCCCATAAAGCAAGAAGCAGACTCTCCCATTTTTTCCCGTCTCCTCTCTGTCCCAAATGTAAGTTGAAACTAAAAAGAGATATTGAAAATTTCCTGCAAATTGACAAGATGGCCACATCCAAATACCAATAAAACAGGGGCGCCCATCCCCCCTGGCTGCCGGAAGCAGACTAGCCCTTCTTTTATTTTCCGTTTCCAAGTAATTTCAGCAAAATTATGCTTTTCATTGAATATCAAATGAATAGGAAACAGTTTTTCTGTTGAAGGCTTTTCAACGCTATTGATGGTTGCAAACACAATGGATTCTAACAAACATCTCAATTGCTGCTAATATTCGATTGAAATTTACTGTTGCGTTTTTTAATCAACAGAATTGTTAAATTTTTGGAATAAAATTGTTTTTTGGAATATGTTTTTCAAAGCCAACTTTTATTTTTATCCTTTTAAATTTCAACGGTTTAATACTTATAAACAGAATCATATTTTTCCGCCAATTTCAGAAGTGATAAAGAATTGGTAGATGTAAACAAAAAATGTGTATTTAAGTTTTAAGCTATTTTAGAAAATTAAATTACCGGAAAATGCTGTCAGCGTATTTTATTTTGATTTTAATCCAAATTGCAATAACTGCGAGCGAAAGTTACATCAAAACAAGAAATATAAAAAATGTCTTTGGCTTGGTAAAAGCACAGAATCATTGAGTTGCACAATGCCACCTACAAAAGTCTCAGTCGTATCTTCAAAACGTGAATGTGCAAATCTATGCGCCTCGATGAGCACTGGACAAGATATAACTTTTAACAACCAACTAACTTCTTCTATACATGCTATCACCAATAAAAAAATGGTAATGTTTAAGAACTTCACTTATTCACCATACAAATTTCATGAAATGTATCCAGTTTTTGGAGATATCCAAATTTGTCTGGGATTTAACCATCAAACATCTACTGGATTGTGTCAGCTGTTTGATAACTACTGTTCACTGAAAAATTTGATCTCAAATACTAACAACGCAATGGGCATTTATTACGGGCTATGAAATTAATTATTATGAAGCTTTAATATAGCTTTAAATTTTTTAATAATAGGTTTTACTAAATAAGTTATGAAAACTCAGAATTTTAAATTTGTTTTATAAAACAATGTTTTTATATTTTTGTAAGGTTGTACCAATGATGACGTCTATGTGTTATTTTGGAAGTAAGATTTTTCATATGCTTTTTTATTAATTTCCACTTGTCCGGATGTCTACGGATGTCCGCGGACGTTTTGAAGTTTGGAAGATCAATATGAATTTCACGCACTTTAGAAATATTTATAGTTGAATTAAACAAAAATCAATGTAGGGATCAAACAATATTAAAAAATAAAGTAAAAATATTTATGATAATAAGGAGAAGCATTTTCATTGTTATAGTAACTATGAACATCTTTTGTTTACTATTTAACGAGGTAATATTTTTATGATACGATGTTCCCGTGCAAATTTTTAGCTACCTTAAAACATGTTTTTAAATTTTTAACGTAACTTTCACTTTTCAATGCCACCCTGTAGACACCAAATTTTAAAACCTTCTCATTTTTGTTTTTGGAGATCTGCATTATTTCATAAAAAAAATTGTTTTCCTGATTTGTCTTCTTAGAAGCAAAATTTTCAAAAACCCTTTAGTGCTTACGCTATAAATGTAATATAAGTTCTAAATTTCAAGTTTCAACCGCAGATCCCATTTGTTGTCTTCATCGACTTCAAATCGGCTTTCGACTGCATTCATTGGCCATCATTGTGGACGGCATTGGAAAGAGAAAATATACCACCGAAAGTCATCCGTTTGTTACAAGCGTCATATTGTGGTTCGACCAGCTGCATCCAAATTCGAAACGACCTATCCGACGAGTTTACCATTCAAACCGGTGTCCGGCAGGGAGACGTCGCCTCGGCTTTTATTTAACGTCGTGATCGATGCGATCATGAGGAAATCGTTCGAAGGAAGGCGTGGTGTTCAATACGACAAAAACAACTTTGTCACTGATCTGATGTTCGCGGACGATAGCGCCGTATTCGCCGACACCGACGTGGAAGCTACAGATTGCCTAAACGACATCGGCGATATTGCCAAGTCATACGGCCTAAAGATCAACGCCGAGAAGACCAAGGTATTAACAACGGACGGGTCGCCAGCTCATGTCCACCTAAATGATGTCCAGATCGAGCAAGTGACGAAATTTAAATACCTTGGATCGATCGTGCAGGAAAAGAAAACGTCGTCGTCGGCCGACGTCCACAGCCGCGTTGGCCAGGCGACTGCGGCATTTGCGACGCTTAGAGGGTGCGTCTGGAAGAGAACGAACATTACAATCAAGACACAAATTCGTCTTTACCGAACATCCATTCTTCCGATCCTCCTATATGGCTCGGAGACATGGACATTGTTTAAATCAGATGTAAATAGACTTGAAGTATTCCAAATGCAATGCCTGCGGCGAATACTGGGAGTCTCCATCCGCGACCGCATTCGAAACGAGACGATCGTGAACGGTGTGATCGACAACCACTGATCGACGAACACATCCAAAAACGGCGACTACGGTGGTTCGGGCACGTCTGCCGAATGGATGGTAAACAGCTTCCCAATAGTTTACTTTGGTGGGAGCGACCGCCTGGCTGGCGCATTCAACGTTCGGCATCAAAGAAAACATGGTTGAAAATTATTGATGGGGACCTCAAGAGGAAGCGACTGACCACCGATGGGGCGAGAAGGGTTGCAGCCGACCGAGGAAAATGGAAGATTGTCGTGGAAGACGTTCGTGGTCCCGTGGCACCGACAGCAGCGTTTTGGCTTCGAGGACATTCTTTTCCCCAAGCGCCGACTACGGACTAAATAATAATAATAAATAAGTTTTTAGGATTAGGCGTTTTAGCTCGGCGTCGATTATCAGTCGGTCAAGTCGTGTTCTTTTAGGTTGTAGACAGGTTTTTTAACAGTTGTCAGTTTATTGACTCATTTTGGAAAGTCTATAAACCCGCAAAGGAGTCCACTCCTTCGCGGGTTTGTCGATTACTTTGTGGGTTTTGTCGACTCTTTCGCGGCTTTGTCGATTCTGTCGATTTATCGACTTTCCAAATTGAGGCGGTAAAGTGACAATTGTAAATAAACCTACAGTTCCCAGTTTATTCTAAATCAAATTATTGTTGGTATTAAATTAATTCTTATTAAATGGAAACTGCAGTAATTGAAGATTGCAAGGATATTCCTAGTAATGATCCAGAAGACAGTGGTTTATATTGGATGAAGATTGACAATGAAACGTATCCTGTGTATTGTGTGGTTTCATCAAGTGGAACTAAATATATGGTTAGGTCTTAGTTTCATGACAATTTATATGGGATAACCGGTGTTGTCCAAATTTTTTAGGTTTTGGACATTAAATGATAACTTTTTATCAGATTTTGTACGCAAGAGATCCAAACCATGTTTTCAAAAGATTTTTCCAGTGGCCTTATTTGTATTAAATTTAGTTTCTTTGTTGTTAATCTGATGTTGATAAATACCTATATACTTGAAACAATCATTATTTGGCGCACTTGTAAAAACTTGTTTTAAAAAAGTAACTTAGCAGTACGCTTTGGCTGGCTGGCGAGGATAATAAATTCGAAAACTAGAAGCGTGCGTGGAGTGCTAGTGGAAAGCTAAGCTTGTAATGCCTTAGCCAAAAATGCGCTGAAGTCCCTTTTGGCATAACACAAAAACTTTTTAATTTTGTATATTAGAAAAGTTTTTTGTTTTACAAGTTATCGATTTTCAACACAGGTTATTCAGAGTCGAATGGATGGATCAGTAAATTTCTACAGAAGATGGGTGGATTATGAAAATGGATTTGGAAATTTAAATAAAGAATTCTGGTTTGGTATGTAACTAAGTTTAATTACATTAAACACTTTAATTTAATAAAAATTTGAAAAACAATAACTTAAAAATGTAATGTACACACTATTGCTGTTACTGGTTTTAAGAAGATTGACAATTGTTGCAAAACCAAAGTAAAATTTAAGATAAATACTGAAATCAAAACAACTTGTACTAAAATATTGCATTTAGAGGTTTTTTTCCAAAATTATATCAAAAAATTAACAAAACATGGCCATTTATAACGACAAAAGTTATTAGTTATTTTTGGCTATAAAGTAGAACCAATAACCAAATTGAATGTAAACAACAATTTCAGGCAATTCCATGCTCTACCGTTTGACTAGCAAAAAGATCTACAAGTTAAGAGTTGAATTGGAGACATTTTATAGAAACACTTCATATGCTGAATATCTCAATTTCAAAATTGGTCCTCCATCTTCAATGTACACGTTGATGATATCTGGATATTCTGGAACTGCATGTAGTTATTAATTTAAAAAATTATAACGTTTTTTAAGTAGTTTTACAATTTTGATTGAATGAAATAAATTAAACAAGTGAAGGAAAAACGAGTTTTTTATCACAAACTTTGATTTCAAATACACTTGATTTAGAAATACGAAAGATGTTCGAATTAAGTTGTTTTTTAATTGAATTATGTATTGTCATCCAATATAAAGCTATGCTGAAAGTTTCAGCCTCCAAGCTAGTCAAAAAGCTGGTTAAATTTTACTTTCAAGATTTGTGTACAGAAAAAGCCACACACACAAACACACACAGAGATTTTAACCTAAATAAAAACTTGTAATTACAACTATCATAGCTGAATGTTGGTGAATGGCCAAAACTAAAGTTAACATGTTGAGAGACTTATAAAAAAGTATTTAAAGTATTTTAAAACAAGGTTTTTTCTAATTCATTATTTTTATTTAATAGTTTTTATTTTTTTTAGGAGATTCAATGACTCAACACGATGGATACAAGTTTTCTACTTTTGACAATAAAAATAATTATGATAACTTTAGTTGTCCAATTTCGTTGCGTTCGCTCACATTTAAATGGAGTTTACTGTAATTCACCTAAAGTTCTAGGAGCACAAGGCCTAATTTGGTATACTTTTCGTGGTTATTTCGAATCCATGAAAACTTGTAAAATGCTAATTACTAGTAAATAAAATGCTTACAGCAAATGTTTTATTAAACAAACAATTGTTGTCAATTTGTATTTATGGTTTCTTATTGTAATCGGCATTAGTTTCGTATAATCGAGCTTGACACTTTTGTTTGCAATAACTAAATTTGTAAAGAACGTACAAAACAACTTTTTTCTAGATTTTTCAATCGTATTTTAAAATTTGAAAGTTTGTAGAATTTTTTTAAAATTTATTTATTACACTAACGCGTAGATGTGTATTTTTTATTGTTTGTTTTAATAGTTAATTATTTTGATACGTTTTCACACAATTTGTTTGCCGAAATAAATTAAAATGTTTTTCAATGACTCACGAAAACATAAAACATGTTAAACGTACAAATGTGTGGACCACTAATTTGAATGGTTTAAATTTTAGCAATGTTTTTCTCTCAAAATACTCATTACTGGATAATGTTTTCAAAAATATAGAACCTGATATTATTCATCTGTTTTTATGGCTTTGAATTGACATTTTTAATATCTAAATATTTGTAACGAAGTTGTTTTGTTTGTTGGGATTTTTGTATTATTTTTAAATTTTAAATAATAAAATTATTAATTACCAGCCACTTGGTTTGTTTGATGCAGTAGAAAACCTAATATACTTGTAATTAAGATTTCCAAGCGTCCGATTTTGGACGAACAGTCCGGTATTTAGACGGACTATCCGGAATACAATAAAACCGGACATGTATATTTTTAGTTTTTTCTTAGATTTTCTAAATGTTTGTTTTGTGTTTTTTATTTTTTTTATTATATATATACATTTTATATTTTTATTTTTAAATCGCCAATCATCTCGAATTATCCACGAAGGCTCAAATGCATCAGATGACGTTTTGAAAATAAAGAGAATTTTGACTGATAACTTAGCTTCCTTTAGTGCAAGTTAGTCAAGCCTAGATAAAGATAGAAGGACCAAGTAAACCGTTAAAACTTATTGTTTCACAAATACTTTATATTGTGTAACTTAGTAGGTTTTATTTTTTTTTCAAATTATTTTTTTAATAATAAATCTATAAAACAGAAAACATTGATCACAGTCTTTTAAATACTTAATATTTGAGTTATGTGAGGATTGAAAAAATAAGAAACCTTCAATCAAAATGAAGAAAAAAACAAATTTTTTATTATTGTTTTTGAAATTATACTCTATAACCTATTCCAATTTTGTCCAATCGGTTTGAAAATTTGAAAGAAAGTAAAATCTTTGACGACAAATACATTTCTAAAATTTTAGCTTGATTGAAAGGTAGAAAGCATAGGCGCCACCATGGAGGGCCCGGGCTCCCCGAAAGCTTGCATATGTCGATTTTGAAGTGACGCGCATGCCCGCGTATTTGGAGGCATATTTGAGTTGAGAATTACTTTGAAAATTAAATATTTAATAAATTATAAAAAATGTTAAGATCAGAGTTGTCCATGGGTTCAATTTTAAAGACCCGACCCGACCCGACTTGACCTATTTTTGTTTTTTATTTTGTGACCCGACCTGACTCACATGTTTGGGACGCGATCCAAAAGCATGGTCAACCAGTTGAAAAAACAATTTGTCCCAAATGAGTGAGTTTGCATTCAGATTAAATATTTGCTTCCAAGAGATTTTGTCCAAAGATCCTTCATTGACCTAAAGGAGACACTCAAATACTAAGCCTGCGACCTTGATCACATATATCTGCTGTTCGTTTTGAATATTTTTGCTGGAAAGTTGAATGTCCGATTGGCAGAGCGGCCACATATCGCAGTTGATGTTCTGCTATATTGTCAAGATTCCATCTACCTGCAGATATATACGCTACTGAAACTCTTCATCACGTTACCCCTTTTGTCCGTGACAGCAGAGAAATCCTCTCAACTATGCACACACTCAAATTTTACCTACGCACCACAATGGGCCAGACATGGCTAAATGGGCTTGCCAAGATGACCCTCAATCGCAACCTTAACATTAATGAAGAAACCCTCATCGACATTTGTTTGCAGAAAAAACTTCGGCTGAATTTCATATTGTAAATTACTATTCCAAATTAAAGGTATAAGACCTTTGTTTTTACTATTATTTCTAAAATTTTTCTTAAGCCTTGATTTTTGTGGGTCGTAAATGTTTCAGTAAAACTCCTTACTAATCAGTTTCTCCCGGCCAGGCCCTCCCGAAAAAATTTCTGGTTACACCCCCGGTAGAAAGCCTCTTTTGAAGCGTCAAGATATCCCAACGTCGGGCTCAAGCAAGCATGTAAACACAGTGAAGTTAATATAAAGGAATTAAAAAATAAACAATGTCAAATTAAGTTTTCGCGACAAATAATACTAAGACAATTTTCAAATTTGGTGGAAAAAACTATAAACTTATAAACTATTGTTAAACTTTTGGCTACTGGAATAATATTGTTCAGGAAAAATATAAGCGTATAAGACAAAAAATAATTTGAAAAAACATTTATATTTTTGCCTCGTGGAAAAACAAATAAAGGTTTCCGATCACAGTCAGTCATCATTCAAAGCATTTAAATAAACTTTGTTACATTTAATTTCATAACAAAATAAATAATTTAAAAGAATTGAGGATTTCTATATTGATCCTCAACTCAATTGTTGGAACTTAATTTTTCTCAATTATGACAAAATTGTGCAAAAACTCAATGCAAAGTTAATGATTTAATTTGTAATAGGCGCAGTGCATCAGAAATTATTTATGCAAATAACGATATGTTTTTGAAAAAAAACCAAAAAAATAACCAAAATTATGGTTTTGCTTATCTATAAGAAACGAAACAAAAACATTTTTTAATAGAATATTAAACGAATAGGAAACATTTTTTCTGTAGAAGGCTTTTCAACGCTTTAAAAATAGTAAGCGTTATGGATTTCAGCAAGTATTTAAACTGGTTATATGATTTTCAATAGAATTAGTCCCAGTTTAAAAAATAGAAATTAAAAATAAATTAAAATAAGAAAAATAGTACTGCGTAAAGAACAGTTAATTTGTAACAAAACCAATGTTTTTTGTACAAACCTACGTGCTGTTGTGACAGTTTTTCTTTTATAAAATGTTTTTATAAACTGCTCTGACGCTTTGAAACATTAAACATCACAACATTACAGAAAACACATTGTATTAAAATACACATTTTTTACTGACAGTATTTCTTACTGACTAACTTAACCATTGTGGTCACAAACGTTTCGTGGATGGAAATCATTCCAAACCGAAGCACCTCCTCCTGTGCTCTGTCAATTTAAAAAACTCAACAATTCTTTAAAAAGTTTTAACATGCTATAGCAATAAAATAAACACAACACTTTTTTGGTTTTTATCTTATATTTTTAATAATTGACTTCGCAATAAAAATTATTTTTCAAAACCGCATAATTGTGTAAAATCGTTAAAATCGTTTTTTGGATGGAAACCCTTCTGGGAAATTTTGTAAATAATTCATCAATATTGCAATTTCAAAACCACCATCTTGCGACCGACGACTTCAGCAAATTGTCATCATAACTTTAATCATCATCGCCTCCTTCATTGTTGTTGTTGTTAACTCCACCTACCGCTATTAGGTTTGGGGGGTCCTTCTCTGTATCCAGCACAAGTCACGCAGCACTTTTCATAGTGGTTCGAAAGATCACATTCTTTCTTTCCTTTTATGTTATACGGGCACCAGTCCTGGGCTTCACCGTACTCGCAGCCTGCATGTTTTTGTGAAAAAAAGAAGAAATTGAAACTACAAATTTTTGATTTTTTTGAATAATTTGAAAAAAAAATTGACATCTGAATCATGTCAAATTTTGCGATTCTAGTTTGTTGTTAAACTCTTGCGACAACTGTCACCCTACCAGTAAGCCTTAAAGTTTCAATTAACGCGTTATAAACATTGTTTTTAAAAACATTATAGCTTAGGTAACTGCTTAATAAACTTAGTTACATCCTAAATTTAAATGAACTATGTTTAAAAACGACAGAGTTTTGTTTCAGTTGTAAGCGTTTAGCCTAAAAATTATAAAAAGACAGCCGTCATTTTTAAGTTAAACCAATGAAAAGCAAACCTGGTACGGAGGGATTGTAAAAAGATTTACAGCGTTTACAGCAAATTGTGGCGTACATTTTATTATAGCAGTTTTGGAACTTCATATGTAGGCAGTAGTAAGCATTGTCTTTGCATTCACCACCTGCTTTACAGGTTGCACAGCAATCTTTTATGTAATCTTCTCTAAAACAGAACTGGATTTCCTTTCTTCCGCAGTGGTCACCAGTGTCTTTACATTCACCATTGCCACTTTCTGTTTTGGCGCCACCATCGGTTTCGCCTTCTTCGCCACCATCGGAATCGCCTTTTTCGTCATCTCTACGCACTCCTTTGGCAGTTTGGTCTTTGATAAATTAAATCGAATTGAAATTTTAAAAAAGTTTTGCAAAGAAAAAAGACACCTGGAAAAGCTATAAAAGCTAATGTTTTGTTTTTAATCAGACGACGGTGGTAAGTTAAAACGTATTAAGAAATATATTAAAAATATATTTTACTTTTTCTGTTGTAAATAGTACGCTCTATACAATTTTGTTTCGCGATCACGTGACTCTACCTTTTGTTTATTGCTGGGTCGTCGATTTTAGTTAGGAAAATAGGTTTTTATAAACTTTTATTTAGGTTACAATCTCTGTTTGTGTGTGTGTGTCTTTCTCTGTACGCAAATCTTGCAAGTAAAATTTAACCAGCTTTTTGACTAGTTAGGAAGCTGAAACTTTCAGCATAGCTTTAAATTGGAGTAAGCATTGTCTTTGCATTCAACACCTGCTTTACAGGTTGCACATCAACCTTTGTTGTACTCTTCTCTATAGCAGAACTGGATGATTCAATTGAAAAAAAAGTTTGTGTTGAAAAACTTGTTTTTTCCTTTACTTGTTAAAACTAATTATTATTATTTTATTAAATAATAAAATTAATCGTTTGAACACTATTGATATAGTTACAGAGATAATTAGAATTGGTTGGAAATCATGTGAAATCCATTGCCAAGGCACACATAGGAAAGTGCAGGCCTATGCTATGAGTCCATGTGCTGTGACACCAAAAGGCACACCAGCACACGCGCACATAGGAAAGTTCTGATGAAGCTAGGCCGTTGGAAGAAGGCGGAAAGATTGGAAGCTAAGTGATGCACCTCAGTGAGGTCAGAAAATGTTCCATAACTCTGGCACGCGATGAGCATAAAATGCTTTCAATAAAACCTAAACTATTGTGTGTTAAAGCGTCCACGCAAGCCACTTTCTCTTTTTCATGACACTTTCTAGCCAGTGGCGTAATTAGTCTCCATTTATTATTTTCTGCCTCCCCACAATCTCTAGCTTTCTCCTAGGTTATTCCAGTCTCTGATCTTGGTGGTTCTAAAAATATTCATAGAAATTATAAAAAAAAGACCGCCACTTTTACCGCTTGTTGCCACTGCGTACCGCCGGGGCAATAGGACAACCCGTTTTCTACCGCTATTTTGTAGTACAGTAACCGGAAAAGAGAACCTAGAAAATCTGGTATAAAAATAATTTCTGTGTTGGATTCAGGATGATTTCTTGAATCAGAAATAAAAAATCCCCATCAATCCCACTTGAGGAATTTTTTTGTCGCACTTTTACCGAATCCACCTAAAAACACAATTTTGCAGAAGCCGGTTCATGCAGAAAAATATTGCTGAGAATTAAAAAATCAAAAGTTTTTGAAATAATTGAAAGAATTGCCAGCCAGTAATAACTGTTTTATTATTTATCCAATTTAAAAAATTGACATAACTCATTAATAACTCATTCTGTAAATCACAATGGCGGAGTTAGATTACAACATGCTTTAAAACAGTCTCTTCTGTGTCACAGAAAAAGTTTTCATTCTTTTAAACTGTTCTATATAATTGCTGATCTAAAAGTAACTGTCATATGTTTCAGAATGTTTTACACATGGATATTGAAGACAGAGTAAGACTTTCCTGCTCCTGTCAGATGGCTTCAAAGATGCCTGTCAAGAATAAACTGTCACCATGGCCGACACCTGATTGTGCATGGGAGAGGATCCATATCGACTATGCCGGTCGATAAGGAATGATGTTCTTTGTGGTAGTGGATGCCTTCTCCAAGTGGCCTGAAATTCTACGAATGAGGATATCAACGATCACTGCTAGAAACAAAGAGCTAAGAAGAATTCTTACACAACATGGCTACCCAAAGATGCTAGCGTCGGACAACGGGACACAGTTTGCTTCAACGGAGTTCCAGAATTTTTGCTAAATTCATGGCATTAACTACGTAAGATCGCCTCCGTATGAACCTCACTGCAACGGACAAGCCAAACGTTTTGGTGATACGTTCAAGTTAGCTCTTAAAAAATTGCAGGGAGAGGGTGCGATGGCTGACGTGCGGCAGAAGTTCTTCATGATGTATTGAACAACGCCCTTACCATCTTCAGAAGAACCGAAAACGTTTGAAGAGCTACTCGTGGGTAGGCAGTTGAAAATCCCGTTGACTGACCTCAAATTGAAAGAAAAGCTGAGATGATGGAGAAGACCAAGAAACATACGATGACCCAAATCAACCAGAATCATCAAGCGCCCGCGGCAAGCCGTTTACGATGTGGAAGTCGGAAAAAATGATGTGGCGGCACTGCGATCAGCTACGAAACGAGCATCAGAAAACACGTTAGAAGTTATATCGGATGTTTTTGACATCCTTCTTATTTTTTTTATTTGCTTTATGCAAAATTGTCAGTAATTTCATCAAATTCAATAGATCTAGCGTGGTCACTTTCAATTGATAGTAACGCTAAACCACAAATTCTTACTTGCCCCATTAATGATCGTTGTACACTATTTATTTGTTTCAATTTACTAAATGACTGTTCAGTTTCAGCTTGAGAAATGTCAAACTAAAGCCCTAATCTGGTCAATAGTCCGGGCCCTCTTTACACTGCTGCGGGCCCTTGTGCATCTGTCCCCTACCCCACCCTCTCGGCGCCCCTGCCGCAATCAAAAACAATTTCACACAACACATTGTTGAATTTTAAACATTATCAATGGTTGCCACAAATAGAATTTGGTCGTCGAACCCCATTCAATGTTCACAATGGGAAAAATTATTTCATTAATATTTACGATCATAAATTACCTTTTGCTGTGACAAACACGAAAAACAGAACCGTGATTTGTAAAACTTGCATTTCTATTGAAACCTTTGAGTCTGTAATTTCGCTTTAATGAAAAACAACTAACTAAATCTTAGACAATGATTTGTCTTAGACACGTTGTTTTTTAATAGTAAATTTTGTCATAATCGGCGGTTGACAAAAACGTGTTATATAGGTAGTAAAGCGTGTATTTAATTTAAATATAACAAAAATTTTGTTGTAAGTGAATAAATGTACATTCAAATCAGGCCTAGTTTACTCAGAAATTATTCACAGCTGGCAAAAACATGTTCTCACCAGACATGAACCATGAATGATTGATTGATTTATAACATTTTGGTATAATCAATAAAACAACTTTGTTCAATGAACACCTGCTATAGAATGATTGAATTAATTTTTTAAAAGATCCTAATTAAAAATTTTTCAAAATATTCAAAGCCTATGGCTGTTGTCAGCAATAAACATCATTCAAATAATCGGCAACATTTTTGAAATGAGTTGTGCTGATCACATTTTTGATTTATTGTTATTATTATTGCTAATATAACAGATCTACAAAAAAACGATGGATGTCTTCAAATGATCTATATGTATTTTGTTGTGCTGAAAGCAAACAAGTAAAGGGAAAAATGAGATTTTCAAAACAAACTTTTATTTCAAATAAACTCGATCTAGAAATACGAAAAATATTCAAATTAAGTTTTTCGGTTTGTGAGGAAATACCACTAAATTAAATATAATTTTTTTTAGAATTTACAATGGAATGAAACCAGATGACATTATTTTAAAACAAATATTCAAAATAGCGATCGGAACATAAATAAATAAAGACATAAACAAATAAATCGAGACGTCATGAATGTTACGCAATCTTCAGATTTCTTATTAATATATTGAAATATGTCGAAATTAATTAAATAATGTAATGTATTTCAATATAAATCTATGCTGAAAGTTTCAGCTTCCTAGCTAGTTAAAAAGCTAGTTAATTTTTACTTTCTAGATTTGCGTACAGAGAAAGCAACAAACAGAAATTGCAAGTTGAATAAAAGTATGTAAAAATACTAAACAAGTTCCAGAACGTCAGGTTTTTATGAAAAACGCATTTAATTTTGTAAAAGAGTCGTTTTTATGGCAATTTTGGTGTCATATATAAATTTGTACAAAAATGCTGTTTAGATGTTTATGCTGAAAACAAACAAAAATATTCAAATTTTTTTTTAGACCATCAAGTTATTTTTTTAAACGCAAAAAATTTTAAAATGAAAAGAGCGTTTTTTGGGCTATTTTTGAGTCATAAAGAAATAGGTACAATTTTATTTATAAATGGATAGCAAAACTTTTTTTTATCTAAAGTACATTCATTAGTAAGCACTAAACACATTTCTTTTTTCTAGTGACATTTCTTTTGGTACATTTCCGCTTGTTGGAAGCATTTGGAAGGGCGCTTCAGAGAGAATTTTTTAATTTTCTATTACATAAGTAGTATCATAATTGTTTTCTCTAATAGATGAGTGCAACCTAATTTAACCTATTTGTGCCTAACGTCCCAAAAAGTGTTACACCTTTTAAATCATTGTTATCGCTGTCATCAACTTTGTCATTAAAGGTAACAACAGTAACAAGTGCTTCCAAAAATACCAATAAAAGCTAACAGAATGCATTTATTGCTGCTTCTCTAATGTGTTTTTCTGGGATTTCTATGTTGAAGATCAAGAAATCTGAAGTAATTAAATGAATCTCTGGTTGTAGGTTGCATCTGTAATTTTCTTAAACATTTAATTAATTTTTTCATCTTTCACTTCATTCTGTTCAATCATTTTAAAACTTTAACATAACGCATTGTCATTGACAACAGTTCTAAACATCAACTTATAGCTCGATTTGATGAAGGAAAGTTTGTTTTTTAAGCGTCGCCAGGTTCCACCGCATTTCCTCAACCGAGCGTGTACGCAAGCAAGCAAACACGGTGAAGTTAATGTGAGGATTTACAGAAATATATACCGTGCGCACCTGATGTGTTTACAGTTGTCAAGAAAACATAATGGTAGCGGTACCAAATGTCTGCACCTGCAAATATATTTTGAACTTTAAATTTTATTGTTTGTTGTCATCAAACTGATCCATGAAGCGGACAAAGTTGCGTTTTTAGCTATAAAATAATATAAGCAACAAATATGTAACATTTAGATATTCATTATTTGAATATTGTTAATTGCTAAGACACTTATCATCACGTTAGCAACAAATACAATTTTTTGGTATAGCGGTAAGGCATTTGCTTTTGGACCTGTGAATCGGCGGTTTAAATCCCGCCGGCGTCACCAGTGACTGATTGTTGTGTCTAAATGGGCAAAGTGATTCCTGGTTTAGAAGTCTTTGAAAACGTTTCTGTAATAAAAAAATAGTTATTTTTTTATTTTTTTAAAATAATTTTTTGCAGAATATGTTGAAGAATGTTCCCCAAAGTTTTTTAAAATAACATCTATCTGTTTTTTCAAGATTGTTGCCAAAATGAATTCACTTTGTTATTTTGAAAGTAAACATTGGTGTTGCTTTTAATAACCTTTAAAGCAAAATTATTAAACGTTTTCAAATAAAACATAAGTAACATAAACTAATTTTTATTTTTGAAAATTGAGAATTTTTATCATAATAGCGGACAAACATTAAACAAATAAAAGCAAGATTCAGTTACATATATTCGACGTGAAAAAATAATAAAATAAAAAATAGAGCTAAAACATCATCACGTCTGTATATGGTCTTGTGAAAAATTTGTTTGCAATCATTTTTTTGCCGAATAAAATTATAGGAGAGACTCGGTGTAATTTTTTTAAATTTTTCGTTTTAACCTAGCCGTGTTTGCTTGATTGCTGGCTTGTTTGCTTGAACCATACGCTTCGACTCTATACCACTCAAGAAAACAACTTTCCGTTATCCAATCAATCTGAAATTTTGTGGGTTTATTTGTCGCTACAGTTTTTTGTAATTCAAATTATTTAAATAAACTATAATCTTGTTGTAAAGTATCCAGGGTATAAAAAAAATCAACAAGTTACTATGGAAACACTAATTGCATTTATTGTATATATAACGTCGGTGAAGCATTAAAAAGTGCAGTATTAACTATTATTAAAAAGTTGAGAGGGCAGCCAGCAATTTTTTTCGGGGGTTGGGGTTTCCTCAGAAATTTTAGACAATTTTCGAATTTAATTCAAAATAACTCTGCTATTATTGAACATTATTTGAAATGCAATTTTAAAAACAATTTGACATTAGTATGCATTAGTTATATTTTGAATTTTTCTTCTTATGTCATCAAATTATTATTTAGAGGTTTTGTAATAATTTTTTTTTTATGATCTGTAGCCAATGTTTATCAATTTTTTCAGTCTACCACGTTGCAAAAAATTTTCAAGATATTTTAATGTGGTAGTAAGTTTCATTTCTGTTTACATAGTCAAGATGTTTTATAGTTTTTAATTTGTAAATGTTTGACACAGTTCATAAACTTTAGTGTTAACTTTTACTTTATTGTGTTAAATATTAAAATTATAACTAAATTGTATAATGTTTTTGGTTGAATGTTAAAAGTTTTATACAATTTTTTTTATTTTATACCACTTGTTTCAAAAAAGTAATGTAATTTTATTAGAAAGCTTATTTTCTCAAACAAAAATATATTTTAGTTCAAATCTGTTTGTGTGAGTGTGCGTGTGTTTGTGTATGTGTGTATGTGTGTAAAATTTAAACAGCTTTTTGACTAGCTAGGAAGCTGAAATTTTAAGCATAGCTTTATATTCGATGACAAAACATAATTCAATTAAAAAAATTATTTTTAACATCTTTCGTATTTCTAAATCGAGTGTATTTGAAATCAAAGTTTGTGTTAAAAAATTATTTTTCCTTCACTTGTTAATAATTAACTTTGCAATAAAAATAATTTTTCAAAACAATATAATATATAAAATCGTTAAAATAATTTTTTGAATAAAAACCCTTCAGAGAAATTTTGTAAATAATTTATCAATATTGCAACTTCAAAACCACATCTTGCGACCGAGGACTTCAGCAAATTGTCATAATAAATAACTTCAATCAACATCGCCTTCTTTATTGTTAATGTTGTTACCGCCAATCACCACTATCAGGTCAGGGGTCTCCGCTGATTTTAGCACACGTCTCGCAGCACTTCTCGTGGTTCGAAGGATCGCAATCTGTCTTTCCTTTCACGGATTTCTTACACGACTCGTGATTGTTTTCACCATACTCGCATCCTGCATGTTTTTGTGAAAAAAGAAGAAAGTGAAACTATAATTTTTCGAGCATTTTTAAATAATTTAGAAAAAAATGGTCATCTGAATCATGTCAAATTTTTCGATTCTTGTTTGTCATTAAACGTTTGCGACAACTGTCACCCTACTAGTAAGCCTTAAAGTTTCAATTTACGCGTTATAAACAATGTTTTTAAAAAAATAGAGCATAGGTAACATTAGAAATATAAATAAACTATGTTTGAAAACGACAGAGTTTTGTTTTAGTTGTAAACGTTTTTGTCTAGAAATTACAAGAAAGCAACCCGTGATTCTTAAGTGTAACCAATGGAAAGCAAACCTGGCATGGAGGGATTGTACCTAGATTTACAGCGTTGACAGCAAGTTAAGGCGTAGCGTTTTGAATAGCAATCTACGAAATTCATCTTTGAGCAATAGGGAGCATTGTCATTGCAGTCACCGCCTGATTTGCACATTGCACAGCAACGTTTGCTGAAGTCTTCTCTATAGCAGTAATGGTAATTCTTCTTTTCGCAGTGGTCACCAGTGTCTTTACATTCACCATCTGCTTTTGCACAATCTGCATATATATATATATATATATATATATATATATATATATATATATATATATATATATATATATATATATATATATATATGTAATTCTATTTGTTGCATTTTCCTATGAAAATGACATAATTGCACCTCTTGTTTTTCCATTATAACTTTTTAAAACAATTTAAAAAAAATATTTTAAATAACCTACAACCTATCCTCAGACCTACCAAATGTACACAAAATATTTCATAAAAATCGGTTCAGCCGTTTCGGAGGAGTTTGAAGTCAAACATAATAACACGAGATATATATATATATATATATATATATATATATATATATATATATATATATATATATATATATATATATATATATATATATATATATATATATATATATATATATATATATATATATATATATATATATATAAAGTGGCGGATCTAGGAATTTCGTAAGAGGGCACGAAATTTTTTCATTTTTTTCAAATTTTTATTGCTGTCATTATAGAGTCTTTTGTAAGATATTTCGAGTTTTTTATTTAGTAAAACCAAACAAAAGAAATCAAAATTAAATTTTTAATCTACTCGCATTCCCCTTTTTCTTTTTATCTCTTCAATTTTTTTCTGTATTTTTTTTCTCTGGAGCATTATCAACACAAAACACTTTTTTTCCTCATAGAGTTAGGTCATCAGACACTTAGAAGCTAAAATTAAGTTAACCATGAAACACTTTTTAATTAGACGGCTACTAATTGTTTCGAATTTTGTGACGATAATAAGTCTATAAAATAGAAAAACCTTAACCACATTCTTCTAAATATTTGATATGTGAAATATGCGTAAATTGAAAATATAAGAAACTTTCGAATCAATATGGAAAAAACTAAGTTTTTATTATAACTTTTCATCTTACTAAAAGATTAAAAGATTTTTTTAAATACCACGTTTATGTGAACTGAAAAGAAGAAAATAATTTTTCCCTTGGCTGTGAGAAATGTCTTGATGGAGGCATGCATTAATTGTGGACATTCGTTTAACAAAATAAGCGGGAACGGGAACGGAAAAGCAAGCGGGAACTGAAAATTGACCCAGAATGGGAGCTAGTAGGAAAGGGAAAGGGACCGGGAGCGGGAAGATGACCGGGAGCGTCAAAGCTACCGAAAGCAGGAAAACGGCCGGAATCGGGAAAGGGCCCGGGAACGGGAAACGAACGGGCACGGGGGACAAGCGGGAAGCGGGAAGTTTTTTTTATTAAAAGTTTTACGTACAAAATTATGACAATTTAAAAAAATCAATATTAATCTCAAAGAGCAATCGAGTGTACAATGCCCGGGGTTTTGGAAAGTTTTTCTATTGTTTTTTTCTCTTGTTCCCGTTTCCTTCCCGCACAAAGCCTCGGAAGTACAGTTAGTGGTCTACAAAGTACATTGTGCTAAATATCTTCTATATATATAAAAATCACGTGTCATAGTGTTTCACTTCAAACTCTTCCGAAACGGCTATAAAGAAAATTAACAGTATAATTCATTTGCACAACCATCAATTTGTCCAAATTTTCAAAGTCCTATTTTTTTCTTTTCCTAATGTAAAATTGTCAATAATTTCATCAAATTGAATAGACCTAGCTAGATCACTTTCATTTGATAGTAACGCTAAACCACAAAGTCTTTCTTGCCCCCTTACTGATCGTTGTACACTATTTATTTGTTTCAATTTGCTAAATGACCGTTCAGCTTCAGTTTGAGAAATGTGAAACAAAAGTCATAATCGGTTCAATTTTCCGGGCCCTCTTTACACTGCTCGGGCCCTTCTGAATTCCACCTGCCCTACCTTCTCGGCGCTCCTGCAGCAATCAAAAACAATTCCAAACAACTACATATTGTTGAATTTTAAACATCATCAATGTTTGCCACAAATTCAGTTTGGTCGTCGAACCCCATTCAATGAACAATATGTTTACAATGGGAAGAATTATTTCATTAATATTTACGATCATAAATTACCTTTTGCCATGAATAATGCCAAAAACAAAACCGTGATCTGTAAAACTTGCATTTCTATTGAAACCTTTGGGTTTGTAATTTAACTTCAGTGAGAAACAACTAACTAAATTTTAGACAATGAGTTTTTTTTATAAATAGACACGTTGTCTTTAATAGTAAATTTTGCCCAAAACGGACCCTCGACAAAGAATGTTCATGGACAACATAAACCTTTTATATAGGTGATTGAGCGTGTATTTAATTTAAATATAACACAAATTTTGTTGTAAGTGAATAAATGTACAATCAAATCAGGCCTAGTTTACTTAGAAATTATTAACAGCTGAAAAAAACATGTTCTCACCAGACCTAAGTATAACATGAGCCTTGAATGATTGATTGATTTATAACATTTTGGTATAATCAATAAAACAACTTTGCTCAATGAACACCTGCTACAGAATGATTGAATTAATTTTTTAAAAGATCCTAATTAAAATTTTCCAAAACCTTCAAAGCCTATGGCTGTTGTCAGCAATAAACATCATTCAAATAATCGGCAAACTTTTTGAATCTGAGCTGATCACATTTTTGATTTATTGTTATTATTATTGCTATTATAACAGGTCTACAACAACAACAAAAAACGGTCTGGATGTTTTCAAATGATCTATATGTATATATACCCTCTCAAATTGTTCCATTTTCATCAAAAACACTGATTTTTTGAGTATGGAAAATATTTAGGGGTGGCCCTGGGGGTTTAATTATTTTTCAAATGTTGACCAAAAATGCAATCCAAAAAATTATGAAATTTTTAGTGCTATTTTAAAATCAATTAATATTATCAATTATTTTTGTACTACAAACAAGTATATTATAACCAAATCAACCGAAACTAAAAAATTTTTTTTTTTAGATATTTTTAACTTTTCGGAAAAATCGAAATATTTTTTTATATTTTCTACAGTAAAAGTATTAAATATTGAAAATAATAATAAAATATACATATTAACATTTTTTGAACTAAACGTTTCGTTGGGAAGATTAAAGTGTTGGGCGATAGTAGGTTATAAAGATATCATATAGAAAACCCCAACGCTCATATATTCAAAACAAAAAGTTTAGCTCAAAAAATAATTTGTTTTCTCCGTAAAAGTCTGGAAACCATCAATCAGCTCGCCAAGGATGAAGGAACCAGCATTCTAGGTCTGACCGAGACTCATCTTGAGTCTGACCCTGTTGAACTCTGCCGCTTACGGCAGATGGCTTTAGCGTTCTCGAACGTGCTTGTTCACTTGTGCTTGGCTCGAGCTTCGAGACTGTGAATGTACGCAGTTATGGTGGTGTCGCAATCATCGCATCATCCTCAATTCGCTTCACAAAGCTCAATTCTGGTGATCCACGTTCGTTCGAGCATTTTTGTGCCCGGATCACCTTGGGCGGGTTGTCGTGTGTCGTTTTTCTGATCTACCGTCAGGGGTGCGTCCCGGCTTTGTCGGAGTTTTTCGATGAATTGACGTCCATGCAAGTCCGCTGATCGTGACCGGCGTTATAAACATACGCTTTGACCGATCCACCAACCCGAGGGCTCAGCGGCTCTATGAGCTCATCGAGTTTTTCGGTCTCGTCAATCGTGTCGACCAGCCGACGCACGATCGCGGCGGCCTTCTTGACTTGGTTCTGACCCGGTGTGATTTGCCCGAGCCTACGGCTATCTTTATCGACACCGGCCTGTCTGGCTATCTTCTCGTCAAGTGGTCGACCCACCTTTAAGTCATGCCACCTTTTTACTCAACCTCCACTCGACGCTTGTGGAGTCGTCTGAAAGTCGACGATTTCCGAACGGCTCTTGAAGGGTCTCCATTCTTCGCCAGGTACATTTCAATACTCTCAATATCGACCAGCTGGACGTCATTATCTGCATACTTGATCGGCTTTTGCCGATCCAGACCATCACAGTCCGTAAGCGCCCGTCCGATCCGTGGTACGACGAGTCTTGTCGTGGTGCGAAGCGTGCCGTCAGACGATCGTGGCGGCGATACTGTGGCAGCCCCATAAAAGGATAAATCAATCAACTGTTTTTTTTGGCTAAATCAAATCCATGTTCATCGTTGTCTTCTCAATAAAAGACGAAACAGTTTTTAGCTTGATGAGATCAGCTCAAACAGGTCTGTACCATGGAAATTGTGGCGCGCAATCGACAGTGTCTTCGGTCGTTGCCGTGCGTCGGCCGACAACTTGATACACTCGGAGAAGTTTAATGAAACCATTGATTGTGACTGCGGAGGTAGCCTCTGGCGGAAGTTAATTCCAGATTCTAGGCCCACCAACAGCAAACGATCTATCTCTAGCACTCTTAAGTCGCCTGGCTGGAACGAGGAAGAGCGACGTAGAGAAGGACCTGAGTCGTTTTCGATTCGGCATATCATGGAGGCGTAGAATATTTTATCCAAAGTACGGAGTAGAATTTTTCTCAGACACTTAAAAACCAGCCAACAAACAAAAATACGCAGATTAAAATTTACTGACAACAATATCGCCATTGGCAACAGCCTCTTCCAACACCCGAAGAGGCATCGGCTCACGTGGAGAAACCCGTCGGGGAAAGATTCGGCCATGCTCATATTACGTTCTGATCAACAAGCGTTTTCGATTGACACTCAACGACGTTCGAGCAATGCGTGACCCTGATTGCGGATCTGATTACTACCTCGTGCGGGCCAAAGTACAGCTTGACTCCAAAAAGCAAAGAAGAAGACGCCGGCGGCTGTAAGGAGAAACTGGACTACGCAATCCAGCAGTTCGACACGAATTCCAGCTTGCTTTATCCAACAAGTTTGCGATTTTCAATACATTGGACGATGTCAACAATGAACAAAAACAAATAACCAAATCTGTTATTGAATGTGCGGCGCCGTTATGTCCGCCGATCTGTCGACGAACGCAGCCATGGATTTCAGATGAGTGTCTGGATTTAGTAGCTAAGCTGAAGAAAATCAAGCACGTCGATTTCAAACAATACCGGCGACTTAATCAAGAGGTTAGGCGGAAAATAAAGATTGCGCGAGAGGCGTATTGGAACGATGTTGCAGCCGAAGTGGAAGAAGCCGCGTCACGACATGAATATCGAACATTGTATCAGACACTACGACGTTTGGGCGGAAAAACGAAATCGATCAACGATAACATCAGGAAAACGGATGGAAAGTCTGTTAGTTCGTCCGCCGATCGATTACAGGGTGGCGGGAATTCTTCCACGAACTATACAATCACGATCCGCCTGCCGGACCAGCCACGAAGCCACCACAAATCGATCAATTGCAGACCCCATTTCCCGTCGACGTACCAACAATCGCCGAAGTGAAAGCGGCCGTCAAATCGCTCAAGAATGGAGATCAAATTACATCCGAGATGATCAAAGCTGGTGGTGACACTTTATTGCAACGTGTACACGTCTTATTGACATGCATTTGGGATACGAGTACGTACCATCAGCGTTGAAGAAAGCGATCGTCGTTCCCATTTTGAAGAAAGAGACAGTCGGAAATACAAGAACTACTGCGGTGTTAGTCTCCTTTCAATCGTTGGGAAAGTATTTACGAAGATTATTTAGTAACGACTACAAAAACATTGTAAACAATCGTGCCGTGAGGAACAGGCCGGATTTCGACCGAATCGTGGATGCATCGATCAAATCTTTGCACTACGCCAACTCGTAGAAGAGAGGGTTTGAAAGAAGACGTCGTCGTCGGCCGACGTCCACAGCCGCGTTGGCCAGGCGACTGCGGTGTTGCGACGCTCAGTTTATTAGTCTAAAAGAGAACGAACATTACAATCAAGACGAAAATTCGTCTTTACCGAACAATGATTCTTCCGATCCTTCTATATGGCTCGGAGACATGGGCATTGTTTAAATCCGATGTGAATAGACTCTAAATATTCCAAATGCAATGCCTGCGGCGAATACTAAAAGTCTCCATCCGCGTCCGCATTCGAAACGAGACGATTCTTGAACGGTATGATCGACGACCACTGACCGACGAACACATCCAAAAACGGCGACTACGGTGGTTCGGGCACGTCTGCCGAATGGATGGTAAACGGCTTCCCAATAGTTTACTTTGGCGGGAGCCACCGCTTGGCTGGCGCATTCAACGTTTGGCGCCAAAGAAAACATGGTTAAAAAAACATTGATAAAGACCTCAAGAGGAAACGACTGACCGCCGATGAAGCGAGAAAAATTGCAGCCGACTGAGGAAAATGAAAAATTATTGTAGAAAGCGTTCGTGATCCCGTGGCACCGACAGCAGCGTATTGGTTGCGAGGACACCCTCCTCCCCAAGCGCCGGCTACGGTCTAAATAATAAAATAATAATCTGAAATGCATCTTAATCTGCAAAACATATTTGGGGATAATACCCCTGTTCCCGGCTTCCCTTTGCATGCGGTCGCAAATGTGCTCCATTTTAGAAATTCCTGGCTACGCACCTGTAAATTGATCCAACTATTATATTCATTTTATTTTTCAGGTTTTCCAGCATTTTTTCCAACGATGATAAAATATGCAGCTACTTCGTTGTAGTAATAATATTTTATAAAAAAAATGTCAAAATAATTTCAGCCCAATTGTTTTCTTCCAGGAATTATCAAACGTATTGAAATAATGAATCGTAGATGGCTTTTCGAGGTATTTACAGCTGCAAAAAGAAATTAGTTGAAAATCTTGTTTATTATCTTTGATAAAATAATTTGTTTGGTTGGCTATATTTTATTTGGAGAAATTTCCTATTAGGACTGGTTTACTGATTATTTGTAAAACGTCAAATAAAACATTCCCTCTGCTTTCAAATTATTCAATTTTCTCTAGAATAATTTATTATATTTTCAAAGCAATTATAATTAAAAAAACGATTCATTGTTTATTTTGATAAAAGCTTTAAACATATTTCTTGATAACCATTCAATAATATTAAATTCAAATAAAATATTAATTTGATATTAATTAAAATAATAAATGAAAATAATATAACAATTTTATAATATTGGGCTTAAAAAGTAATTATTATTTTAAAAAAATAATGTTATTAATAATCTAATTTAAAAAAAATTAAAGATTCATATAGTTAATGAAAACTAATATTGAAAAAACAATAATTAAAAAAAATTAAAAACAAATCTTTTATAAAGTGTTTTAAAATGTTTAAAAGAAAATATTAACATACTCCTACAAGTACAACAGTTGTGCTATATAGACATATAGACATGGGTCTATATGTTTAAAATTTACTTCGTAATTTTCAAACCGTTTTACAAAAAATTTTTCTTTAAATTATTGTTTTTCTATTATATTTTCTTTTATTGTTATTACCATTTTAGAGCAAGCCAAAAAACAAAAACAATGGTTTACAAGCAGAACTTATCAAAGTGATTGTTACGTTACCGTGAAAACCAATATTTTATTCATTGGGCTTTTGTTCTTTTGTTTTGGAATTGCTTTATGCGGTGAAAATTTTGAGCCATTCGAACTAAACAAACTGCATACTAGGTGAATAACGTTTTGTTATGTGCTGGGAAAAAGTAGTACTAATTAAATGCTTTTGAGCCTAAGAAACCGTGGTAATTAAATTGGGTTCAAGTTTTCACAAACCTTAATAAATTAATTCAGAAAATATAAAAAAAACAGTAAAACTGTAATTTTATTTTATAAATAAACAATTCAAATAAAAAATGTCGGCGTTTTATTGTTTATTTTCAATTCAATTTTTAGTTAATTTAGGTGAAAGCAGTGAAAAGACGAGATGTTATAAAAAATGTTCTCTGCTTGGTGAAAGCACAGAAACGTTAAGTTGTACTATGCCGCCTACCAATGTCTCGATTGTATCTTCAAAACTTGCCTGCGCAAATCTATGCACCTCGATAAGCAGTGGACAAAACCTAGCTTTTGGAAACCAACTACCATCTTCTTTGTATAATATCAACAATAAAAGCATCGTAACTTTTAAGAACTTCACTTTTTCATCACACCAGTTTCATGAAATGTATCCAGTTGTTGGAGATGTTCAAGCTTGTTTAGGATTCAATTATCAAACACTTACTGGATTGTGCAAGCTTTTTGATAAGTACTGTCCACTGAAAAATGTGATCTCAAATAACAACAACACATTGGGAATTTATTACGGGGTAAGAATTTATTTATTCCAACAAACCTTTATTAACTAAAATACTGGCTAGTATTTGGTTTTTTATTGTAAACATTTTTTTTGTCCTTTCAAAATAACAGCTTCTTATTTTTTCAAGGTTGTACCAAAGATGAGTTCGAAATGTTATTTTGGAAGTAAGTACTTATTCAAATGTTTAAAGTAAAATACAAACCATTTTTAAAATTTAGCTTAAGTTGTGTTAACAATATACATATTTGTTGTGCATTATTTTTATAAAGATCCTAAATAATGTTTAAATAGTTCCGGTACCGTGTTTTGTAACTCAAACTATATACAGTATAATCTGGCTATAAAGTATCCAGGGTATAAAAAAATCAACAAGATACTATGGAAACACAAATTGCATTTATTGTAAATGTAAAGTCGTTGAGTCAATAAAAAGTGCAGTAATATGTTCTGTATTATAGTAGTCCACTAATTGGGATGCTTTGTGATTCAGCTTGGACAAACTATATAGAATGTCTTTATGATGTTAATAACTTGATAGTTCAATCTTTTTAGCACCTGCAGTAGTGTTCTGGTTTGGTTTTTCTCTTTGTGTTCAGAGTGTATTGATGTTAGACTTACTTGGACTATATGACGAAAAAATTTGACTTGTGATAAAGTCTCATTTTCTAACAGTTGACAATTTTTTATGTTTTAAGCCTGTTTGCTTTATGTTTAATAATACAAAAGTCCTTGTGTTTTATCTTAGCGCATTTTACAAGACCAAATTAAAGATTTGTTAAGTTAAATATTACTCATGAAATGTATTTAAAATTCATTCTTCAATTTACTATTTTACTAATAGATGCAAGAAATCGTCGATAACATATTTTCGAAATCGGGACACAAGACCATCGAAAACTTAAGCATCACTTTTTTACACACATTTACTTAATTTAACTTTTCTGTCTTTCTGTATGTCTGTCTGTCTGTTTGTTTGTCTGTCTGTCTGTCTGTCTGTCTGTCGTCAAATTTTGCAATCGATTTCAAACTAACTTCCCGATGAGCTAGAGACTTAAAAATCTAAACACACTTCCGAACTGATTAACAATGCATTCTATCAAATTTTTGGATCGATTGGACCAAATTTAATGAAATAAATATTTGTAATAATTTTGTCGAACTATTTATTGTCTATGCTAATATGCTTGTTTTTTATGTAACAGAATGTGGCCTACACAATCGATTATATAAAAGTGTGTTTTTAAACAACTTTGTTTTTGCTTTACTTGCTTATTCCTACGCAATAAACGTTTATTATGCCAGCCATGCTCAGTAAATGAATTGAATAATTTTTTATATAAGTAAGAATTATTTTAATTGAGACCAATATACTATGTTACAGCCAAATGTACATTACATCCAAATACGTTATAGCCGGTGTAATTTAACATAGGGGAGAGGGGGCAAATTCATGGGGTCAATATTTCCGTTTGTTATATCCAATTGTATGTTATATCCAATTGTACGTTATATCCAATTGTACGTTATATCCAATTGTACGTTATATTCAATTGAACGTTATATCTAATTGCACGCTATATCCAATTGTACGTTATATCCAATTGTACATTATATCCAACTGTACATTATATCCAATTTTACGTTATATCCAATTGTACGTTATATCCAAAGTACGTTATAGCGAGATTATACTGTATTTATCAGCGATTATCTGGTTGGATGTATTTTACAACGTTATTTATATGTTTGTTCAAAATTAAGTTTTCTTATAAATATTTTTGTAATTTCAAAATTGCAGTAATTGATGACTGTAAAGATATTCCTGGTAATGGTCCAGAAAACAGTGGTTTATATTGGATGAAAATTGACAATGAAAAGTATCCTGTGTATTGTGTGGTTTCAACAAGTGGAACTAAATATATGGTTAGGTTCTAGTTTTCTCACAAAATAAATTCAATCTGGCAAATTATTTAATTTTCCACATAGGTTATTCAACGTCGAATGGATGGATCAACAGATTTTTACAGAGGATGGGTGGATTATGAAAACGGATTTGGAAATTTAGATAAAGAGTTTTGGTTGGGTAGGTAATACTAAATGCTTAAAAACCCCGTCACGACTTTTTTTGAACATCAAATTGATATAAGTAAGCTATATCATTGTAAACATCAATTTCAGGCAACTTAATGCTTTACTATTTAACAAGCAAAAGAAATTATAAACTAAGGGTTGAATTAGAAGCATTTGATGGAAACACGTCATATGCTGAATATCTCAACTTCACAATTGGTCCTCCGTCTTCAATGTACACGTTGATAATATCTGGGTATTCTGGAACTGCAGGTTGTTTTGAAATTAGTTTTTTTTTCAATGTTGAATGTTACTGAGAAAATATTTATTTATACAAATGTTAGCAAAAAAACTATGTTATTCCATTTTCAAAATTTTAAAGCATAAATACTGTAAAAAACAGATTCCTTAGAAACAAAAATTTCATTAAAATTTTAAATGCATCATCATCAAATAGTAAATAAATAAAATTTGATGTATTACCACTGTTTTTATATAATTCAATTCTGAAATTCCGCTATTGTTTTTCTATTAATTAAATCTAAGGCTTTTACTTTTAACATTGAAAAAAATTAAAAACATTTCATAGTTTAATTCATAAGCAATAAATGTTGTTGCAATTTCTGATAAATTAAATTTGATCAGGAAATTCAATGTTAACTCACGATGGAAAAAAGTTCTCTACTTTTGACAAAATAAATAACTTAGGTTATTCTGACTTCAATGGTGGATTTTGTACACTCAATTGCGCCAATTTTTATGGAGGAGCTTGGTGGCACCACTGTTGTCATTTTGCAAATTTAAATGGTGTTTACTATAACAAATCCAGTGTTCCGTATGCTCAAGGCCTACAATGGTCTTCATTTGGCGATTACTATACTTCTATGAAAGCCTGTAAAATAATGATTTCCAGTAATTAATTTTAATGGTTGATGAGACGTGTTTAATGTTCACAGTTAAAAAAACTAAATTATTTATTTACGATTATTTTATTGTTCTTTGAAATTGATATAGTCATATAAGATATTTAGTATTTAGTAGTTTCGTGGATTTTCATATTTTGTTTCATGTTTATGTCTAGTGCTGCTTATGCCCTTTTATTAGTATTAACACTATAACAAGCTACAGCATTTTTTTAATTGTTTTCATGTAGTTGAGTTTTTAAATATAACAAAAACTAGTTAACTTTTTGACATTGTTTGAAATTAAATCTTAACTAAGAATTATTGTAATTCGTATTTAATTTAGTTTAATAAAAAACAATAAAATGCAATAAAGTGTTTGGAATTGAAAAGTATTTTTCTCAAACATAGAACTAGTTATTATTATTAGTTCACGTTTATTCCAGACCGCGTTAATGGGGATGAGGTTATTAGGGATAACAAACTAGAGGTAACTTAAACGAAAAACGCAGGTCACAAAAGATTGACACAATTTTTCAAATTCAATTTAAAGCTAATGTACGGAAACATAGTTTGTCAAATACTGCTTCAATAGTTTTTCTACGAAAAATGGTTTTAAAACAAATGGAACAAAAATTTGTCAACAACATACACTATTTTCAACAAAAACATTGCTAATAAAAAGGTTTAAACAACTTTCACACAGCAAAATAAGTTGCAGTTTTAATTCTTTGCTTCAACCATTATTAATGTAAATTAAAAAAAATCTTTAAAACTATATTATTTCGTTTTTATGCAGTTTATGCAGCTAATCTGTTTTCCGTTTTAACAGGTTTTAACTTTTTTTAATACCGTAATAAAACCATTTGATATGCAATCTGATGTTATCAAAGATGGTTATCTAAAATGTCATCAAAAGGCGTAGGTGCCAGTTGCCTGCTAATGTTTTACGGATAGCAAAAACAAAATGTTTCATCAATTCTATTACAAACTTGCTCATTTATGGGAACAGTTTGACAACTTCTATCAGTTTCATCATTTAAACCTGTGACTATCAAATAACGAAATTAAAAGTATTCTACCCATATCATCGTTTCAGTATAAAATTTAATGAATACAAATATTAATTGTACGGAGTGTACGAGCTATTTCACAAATTCTTGAAAACATTAGAATTCTTGGTAATTTTTATTTATATGGACCTTGCAGCTCTTGAAGTTTCTTGACAAACTGACTGAGGCTATTGATTTAAACAAAGTTGTTGATGTCTTATACACAAATCTGAAAAAGGCTTTCGACAAAATCTCTCACAGCAGGTTTTTATATAAATAGGAGCAATATAGGGTACATAGAAAACTGCTACGATGGATCGAAAAGGAAGAATTAAACGAAGATTAAACGTCAAATTAAACAAAGATTTTTCACAGCAACTGCCGGTTTCCAACGGGGTTCCTCAAATAAGTGTTTTAGGACTTTTATTGTTTTTGTATATATTAATGATATACAGATGTGAAAACATTTTCCTATTTGCTGACGATGCAAAGTTTTACCGGGTTAGTGAAGGCATCGATGATGTTTCAGAACTAACTAAAATGCGAACCAAACTAACTAAAATACAAGAATAAACGAAATAAAGTGCCCAAAAGGTATATCCAAAGGGAATTACTTCTCGCTAACGGGCAACCTATATATATATATATATATATATATATATAAAACAAAACCAGAATGTCAACCGAGAAGCAATACAATTTAGTAATAAGTAAAATTTTAACGAATTTTTGTCTAATGAAATAATTTTCAAAGAGAAAATAAATGTCGGGATGCTAGAAAAGAATTGTGAACATTTTATGGAAAATGTTTCAAGGGTTGTTCGAGCAAAATCAGATCGAAAGCAATGCAAAGAGCGCACATCATGAAAATGCACATGAGATGATTTTAAGAAAAAAATTATCAAATGATGACAGCAACATATGATAATCATATTTGTACATAAAATTGCCAACAAGGAATGAATTAATTTAAAATTTATTCAGTAGGTTATTTTCAATCAATTTCAATTTACAAGATGATTCAAAGGGCAAGTGAAAAAGGATACGTACCACTCGTTTTTGCAAGACATGAAGAGCTTTTAGACGGGAAAGATAATTCGAAGCCCAAACAATATTACAATAAGAAAAGTAAGGATAAATAAGAGCATAGTATAACATCAAGGAAATTTTTATATCCACAAATCGACACACCCGGGATAGTATTCCACAGTTTTTTGCAACCTTGGATGTGACGTAAACAATATGATTTTTTAATGAGAGATGTTCATCAAGTAACAGCCCAAGAAATTTGCATGATGAAACACGCATAGCAGGTTTATCGTCAACATAAAGTTGATAATTGGTACAAATTAACTTATTTCTATGGTGGAATAGAATATAATTAGTTTTACTTATATTTAAGAACTACAAGCAAATATTAACATAGCAATAGAATGGTTCTGTTTCTAAAAATTAGTGTTAACTTGAATAAATGTAGTCTCCTGAGAGTGGAAAAAAAGCAAGAGGTAGCTTACAAACTGTTGGATATAGCAAGACTGAGCCATGAAATACCTATGACGAATAGTGTTTCAGATCTTGGAGTTGTGATTGATGCGGGACTGCAGTTCAAGGGCATATTGAAAAAAAGAGTAAATAAAGCCAACAGCTTGCTGGGAATGATTGCGAGAAATTTCAAATATTTATCAGAGACTGCATTTGTGTGCCTTTATAAATCTCTGGTTAGATCGCAACTGCAGTATACTGTTCCGGTGTGTAATCCATATAGGCTAGGCCTAATAAAAGCAATAGAGAAAGTCCAAAGAAGGACAACAAGGCTTGTCCTGGCATGTAAAAGTCTAAACTATGTAGAAAGATTAAAGAAACTGAAACTGCATTTGTTGGTGTATAGAAGGAGGCTGGCAGACCTAATCTTGCCCTATGATATAATGTCTGGTCGATTGCAGGAGGAGCATTGCCCGGTTGTGAAACTTTGCTGTGAAGAAAGAACGAGGGGACACAATTTCAAGTTGTCAACCATGTTGTCATATAAAGACTGCCGAAAGTTTTTTTTTTTCAGCAATAGAGTTGTGGCTGACTGGAACAATCTGCCAAGAAAAGTTGTTGAGGCGTCAAACATTTCTGTGTTTAAGATTTTGCTTGACGATTACTATGGAGACTTAGTTTATAGCTACTGATATTTTCCTTAAAATAGGCAGAATTTCGACTGTTTTTTGTTTGATTGTATTATTTCATGTATTTCTTTTTTTGGCGAGGGGCTTGCCCGTGCTGAGTGTTATAATATAAAAAAGTAATTTTATTTAATTGCAAGTTATGTCTTAAAAATTTTAAAAAGAAATTTCGTTTTAAATTTTCTTTCAATTAAATATTTTCAATGTATCATTATCATTACAATAAAATTTTCTGACCTCAAATATTTTTTTTATATTGTTAGTACATATAACTATCTCATTAGCTTAAACGTTTGAGCGTTTTCAATGGTTGCTTTTCAGTAGGCTAGAAAGTTAAAATGTGTGCGTTAGTCATTAAATTAAATAAATTAAATTAAATTAAATAAATTAAATTAAATTAAATCAAAACCCTTAAATTTTTGTAAATGTGTCTAAAATATCATCAGTGACAGCGAGGTGACAAGAACGGGAACGACAACATGAATTGAGAAAGCTGGAATTGGAAGCCCAAACAAAAAAGAGCCAAAGCCGACGGTAGAGGTAACAAAGATTCCATATCCAAAGTTCTCGGAAGGTGACGACGTGGACGCGGTTCTGCTCCGTTTTGAGGCATTGGCCACAGCAAATGATCACCCAAGAAAAGGTTGGGGAATACTTCTGGGATCATTATTACGTTTCAAAACTTTGAACGTTTTTGGTCAATTGGATAGCAATCAAATGACAGGTTACGAAATGGTCAAAGAGGCGCTGTTGCGTCGTTTTGGTAAATCAGCAGAAGATTATTGGTTGAAATTCCGAGGAGAAAAACTAAATTCAGAAGAAACGGTGGAAAAAATACTTGATGAGGCTAAACAGCTATCTCAAACGGTGGGTAGATCTTGCAGGTGAAGAAGATTTCCAATTTTTGATTCTGAGGGAACATTTTTTTAGGAAATGCCCACCTGAGATGGTCGAGTACCTATTAGAGAAGGAGGCCCACGATGTTAACGTTTTGAGTCATTGGGTTAATAAATACAACCAGGCTCATCCAGGAAAATATTATCCTGCTCAAGAAGAAAAAAAAAGTTTTATTCTACGACTAACAGTGACTCGGGAATGGTTGGACCCCGTTGTTACAATTGTCATTAAGTTGGACGCTTGGCAAAGAAGTGCAGACTAGGCACTCAGGCAAGTCCAATCATGTGCTAAGCACGTAGAGAGGCCACCATGACACCACCATGTGAAGATTCTGGAATAGTGAATGCATGTGCGGACATGGTCCTCGAAGGTAAAATGGACGAGGTCAAATTAAATCGTGGCTGCTTTTCACCAGTCATAGCGGATGGCTGTTTTCATTTAGGCGGAAGATTTAAGTTTACCAGAGGTTTTGTGCGATTATAGTAAAAGAATCGTTAGCGCATCCACGTCAGATGACCGGAAGAACAAGACCATGTGTTTTGATCGACGGCACAGTACGTGTGGCTCCAACAGCCATAGTTAAAATTAAAACAGACTGGTTCAGAGGAACCACAGAAGTAGTTTGTATGAAGAATCTATTTTGTGATCTAGTGCTGGGAAATGTATTTATTTATTTTATTTGAAAAGAATCTTTTAAGTGGCGCCACGGTCAAATGAACTTCGGAGCCACTGAATATTAATGTCAACCGAAAGATTTGGTGAAATGACTCTCCCAATGTTCCGTACGCCCAAGGACTAATTTGGAGTTCATTTGGTGGTTATACTCAGTTGATGAAAGCATGTATTATGATGATCACCAGTAATTTACATTGTTTGTTGATAAGGGGGTTTTTCAAATTTTTAAATTGACAAATAAATAATTTATTTATGTTTTATTTGTCATGATTGCAAGTGTTTTAATTTGTTTTGTTTACACCAAATTATTGATTCTAGCACCACATCAAGTAATAGAATATTTTTCAAATGTTTGCATGCAATCTGTAAACGTAGAGGAATATGCTTTCTAGCGATTCGTAACGTTAAAGTCGAAGTTATTTATAACACAATATTTCTCGAATTTATTTTAACTTTATTATTCTTCCTTGAATATAATCCTTTTCTTGACTCTAAACTGACTTATCTCACTTTGCAGAAGTTAACCCGGTTCTGACAAATCTTTTGATAATTCCGATTTCTCTCTGCAGCACGTCTCTTTAAACTTTTATTTTCTTCTCGAACACTCAACTTTAAAACACACTGTCTCGATTCTCAAAATTCATACATAAAATAATATTTACAATCTTACCAGTAAAAATCCGAAAAAAGATATATATATATATATATATATATATATATATATATATATATATATATATATATATATATATATATATATATATATATATATATATATATATATATATATATATATATATATATATATATATATATATATATATATATATATATATATATATATATATATATAAATTTTTAGATAAAAAAATAATAAACAGACATACATATATACATACATATATATATATAAAAACATATATATATATATATATATATATATGACCTATTGTTTCGACATATCCAATCATAATAAAATGCACACATAATAAAATAAAATAAACAAATACTAAGAAAATACGTAAGATGAATTATCTTCATCTTACATATCCCCCCTCTTCGAAAAAAGAAACGCGTCAGTGTTTCTTGATTACATCGTCACTCTCTTTACGACTAAGAAAGTCAGCACCGATGTTCTCCCTGCCTTTGAAATAGTTTACTTTCAACTTATTCTCAATCTCTATCTCTCTGCGTGCTGTGTCAACAGGGCGGGCATCTCCGAAGACTGCCGAATTCAACTTTCCATCTTTCCCCACCCCTCCATTTTGGCCTCTAGGCAGAAGATTGAGCCTTGGTCTTTCTTTTGGTGGATTCAAAGCTTGAACTTTTGCCTCAACTTTATTTCCTACCTTTGAAATAGCAGACGTGTTTCTTTCCTTGCTTTTATACAGCTCCGAGTTAGCCGACGATTTTCTAAAATTTACCTGATCATTCCTCTGAGTGCTGTCGTAGTTGGAAACGGATTTCTGTGGTTTCCGACCAAAGCGTTTTCCTGCCGCCATTGCATCAAAACCTCTTACCCCTTCAACATTTCCCAGCACGAGATCGCAAAGTAGGTTTTTCATGCACACCACCTCCCTGGTTCCTCTGAACCAGTCTGTTTTGATTTTTACCACTGCTGTTGGGGCTACCCGGACTGTGCCGTCGATCAAAACACAAGGTCTTGTTCTTCCGGTCATCTGACGCGGGTGCACTAATGATTCCTTTACTATTATGGAAGTACAGCCAGTGTCCCTCAAAACCTTTACCGGTCTTCTGTTCACAAACCCTCTGGTTAATTTAAATTTTTCTCCTGAGTGAAAACAACCATCCGCTATTACCGGTGAAAAGCAGCCACATTTTAACTGGACCTCATTCATTTTACCATCCAACACCATGACCGCGCATGCATTCACTACTCCAGAATCCTTGCATGGTGCTGACGTAGTCGTTTCTTTCCGTGTTTGGCAAAATAGAGGATTACTAGGGCTACTCTGCCGACACTCTCTTGCCATGTGCCCCGTTTGATGACAGTTGTAGCAACGAGGTTCAACCATTTTGGCGTCACTGACCGACTGACCCCGGTTCCAACCCATCCTGCTATTGCTGTCCAATTTTGCCAACCTCTTCTCTGGGTGGGCTTGGCTGTACTTGTTGACCCAAAGGCACAGCTCATTGACATCTCTGCTCTCTTTCTCCAACAAGTACTCGACCATTCCCGCCGGGCACTTTCCGAAAAACTGCTCTTCCAGAAACAAAAACAACAGGTTTTGTTTGCCCGTGAGATCCACCCAGCGCCTGAGGTGGCTATCTAGCCGCACTAGATAATGTTCCCAGGTCTCCTCCGTTTCAGGCATTGACTCTCGAAACATTATGCGATAGTCTTCCGCTGACTTCCCAAAACGACGAAGGAGTGCCTCCTTTGCCGTTCTGTAGTCCTGCATCTGACTATCGCTAAGTTGGCCAAACACTTCCAAAGTCTTCGCACTAAGCAACGACCCTAGAAGCATTCCCCAATCCTTCTGAGGGTGACCATTGGCTTTTGCCAATGACTCAAATCTCAGCAAAAATGCGTCGATGTCATCACCTTCAGAAAACTTTGGATAAGGAATCTTTGTTACCTCTACCTTTGGCTCTTTTTTCGTTAGGGCCTCTAATTCCAGCTTTTTCAATTCCAATTCATGCTGGCGTTGTTCGCGCTCACGTAGAAGTTGAAGTTCTCGTTCTTCTTTAGCCTGTTGAAGTTGGAGTTCTCGTTTTTCTTTAGCTTCTTGAGTCTTCTTCTCTTCGTGTTCACGTTCCCGTTCTCGCTCTTCCCGTTCTTGTTTTTTTTCTTCACGTTCTTCTAATCTCCTAACTCTTTCTTCATCCTTTAACTCTTTGACATAATTCCTTAAATCTTCTCCGGAATAGCCTAGGGCCTGTCCCATCGCAATGAATTTCTCGTCAGACATCTTTCACAAAAGAAAAAAAAATTCGGTCACTTGTGATCAAACAACTTCAGAAAAATATATTTACGTATGATAATGCGTAAATACGTCGGGGTCACCAATGTAAACGTAGAGGAATATGCTTTCTAGCGATTCGTAACGTTAAAGTCGAAGTTATTTATAACACAATATTTCTCGAATTTATTTTAACTTTATTATTCTTCCTTGAATATAATCCTTTTCTTGACTCTAAACTGACTTATCTCACTTTGCAGAAGTTAACCCGGTTCTGACAAATCTTTTGATAATTCCAATTTCTCTCTGCAGCACGTCTCTTTAAACTTTTATTTTCTTCTCGAACACTCAACTTTAAAACACACTGTCTCGATTCTCAAAATTCATACATAAAATAATATTTACAATCTTACCAGTAAAAATCCGAAAAAAGATATATATATATATATATATATATATATATATATATATATATATATATATATATATATATATATATATATAAATTTTTAGATAAAAAAATAATAAACAGACATACATATATACATACATATATATATATAAAAACATATATATATATATATATATATATATATATATATGACCTATTGTTTCGACATATCCAATCATAATAAAATGCACACATAATAAAATAAAATAAACAAATACTAAGAAAATACGTAAGATGAATTATCTTCATCTTACACAATCGTAAATTTCAAAAATTCAAATACATGACTTTTAAAAAAATTGATTTTCTGATATTATTGATGAAATTTCTTCTCAATTCTATATATTTAAACAAGTTAAACCCTAAAATGGTTAAGATAATTGTTTTAGTGTAATTTAACAAACCATAACTTAAATACAATAAAGAGTTGCAATTATCCGACTGCCTTGATACAATACTTTTTTTCTTCTTATGCAGTTTATGTAATAAGTGATTCAGACAAACATTAAAATATTCCAATTTGAATAATAAATAGAAACATTACAATACAATTGGATGTCGTTCTCTGTGGCTAGCCACAATGTCATCGAAAGCTAAAAATAGATGGATCAATGAATGAACGAATGAATGTTGAACGATCTTTTAGAGGTGGCGTAAGTCAATAAATGGACGTCAAAACCACCCAAAATTTAATTCAATTCATTTCAGTTTGAATCAGCAGACTTCTAGGCCACAAACAGGTGTGTCTTGAGTGCTTTTCTGAACTGTTCGATTGTAGATGCGGTTGTGACCTTTGGTGGAAGACGATTCCAGATTGTTAGGCCAGCAATTGCAAAGCGTCTGTCTCCAGCAGTCTTTAGACGGGCTGCAGGGATGAGGAGTGAAGACGAGGATGACGACCTGAGTCTTCGTCGAGGCAGAACAACGCACACGCATGTGACGTCCGAGCAAAAATATGGAGGAGCGGACTCGTGGAGGCACTTAAAGACCAGAAGTGCAAGTTTAAAATCTACCCTGCAGTCGACCTTCAGCCAATGCAGCTCTTGGAGGATGGGGGAGATACGGTCATGTTTTCTAGCTCGCATCACCAATCTAGCACCTGCGTTGACAACCGACTGTAGACGGCGGGTCTGGAACTTGGAAGTCCTACCAAAACAGAATTGCAATAATCAAGTTTTGAGAAAACTAAAGATGTTGCTAGTGTGATGAGAGGTTTTAGAGGAAGAGATGAGGCAACTGTTTTTGATTTGTCGCAAAGTGGAGAAGCACGCTCGGGTGACATGACTGACATGTGCGCCCATTGACATGTCGGAATCGAAGATTGCGCCGAGGTTACGGACCGTGTCAGACCGTGAGATCCAGTCGATACCAAGACGAATCAAGTCTTTTGGGCGTTTGTTCTTCCGACAGCAAGTTGAGAACCAGATCACTTCAGATTTATTTGAGTTGAGCTGTAGGCGACTGGAGCGCATCCACTGACTGACGTCGTCGACGCCCGCAGAGACAAGCGATGAGAGCTCGGCAACCCCTTCTGGATAACAATGGCCGTAGATTTGTGTGTCATCGGCGTGTCAATCTGTTTCAACTCAGCAATGTACATGATGAATAGAGTTGGACCTAGAACTGATCCCTGCGGAACGCCGCATGTTAGTATTGAAGTAGATGAAGCGATTCCGCGAGCCCTTACTTGACATTCACGTTTAGTAAGATATGAGTGGAGCCAAGCGAGTGGGGCCCCGTCAAATCCAAAGGATGACGCGAGTCGCTGAAGCAGGATCTGATGATCGACGGTGTCGAAAGCTGCCGACAGATCCAGTAAGACCAGAAGTGTTAATTTTCCATTGTCGGCCGCGCTCAGAATATCAGAGAATACCCTCAGCACCGCCGTGTCCGTTAAATGAAACTTGCGGTACGCCGACTGATATGTTGGGAAGAGATTATTGTCTTGTAGATGACTTGTGATTCTAGCTAGAACCAGCTTCTCGAGTAGTTTAGAAATTACAGATAAATTAGAGATCGGACGGTAAGAGCTGGTGTCACTGCCGTCGAGATTAGGTTTCTTGAGAATTAGCGTAATGTCGGAAGTTTTAAATGATTGAGGCAGTTTACCGTCTGCCAGCGATTTGTTAAAAACGTTAACAAGGAATGGTGTTATATTGGTGCTGCTTTTTTAAGTAGCGCGTCGGAATTGGATCCAACGAGCATTGCTTGTTTGGTAGAGAATTTATGAGCTTCATGACCTCTTCCAGACTCGTGGGTTCAAAGTTGCTCAAGGTTGTCGTTGTAGTAGTTGAGGGGAGCAACGGGGGCTGACATTTCGGCGTCAGCGCCCGAACGTTTATCTGTTTATATGATGCAAGTACGGAGGAGCAATTGTTCTTAGACACTTAAGAATCAGCCAACAAAGAAAAACAAATAAAACAATTTGCAGATTACAATTATCAGTTTTAAATCGACTTTTGTGCTTTTTCTTTTCAAAACGATTACAATTGTGCTTTCAAATAGACTGTTAATCACCATTTTTATGTGTAATACAGTCATATTTCTTGTCGCAGCACAGGTTTGTATTTCTCTTCCACATATGATTGTTCTGCTGTGACTACTCTTTGACCCTAATAAATTTGGTCGTAACCAAAGTAAATAAATGTTTAATCTAAAATACATCTTAAACTCCAAAATATAGTTGGGGATGATACTCCTGCGCCCGGCTTCTCTTTGCATGCGGTCGCAAATGTGCCCCCCGTTAAAACTTCCTGACTACGCGCCTGTAAATTGATTTTCATCTCATTTTTTATGCATTATTTTTCATGTTCCAGCATTATTTTCAAATATAATGAATAAAAAACAAGCCGCTACATGGTACCAATATTTTTTCCAATAAAATGTCAAAATAATTTCAGCCTAATTGTTTTTTTCCAGGAATTATCAAAAGTATTGAAAACAATGAACCGGTAGATGGCTTTTCAAGGTATTTTCAGCTGCCAAATAAAATTCAGTTTAATATCTTGTTCATTATTTTCGGTAGAATAATTTGTTCGATTGACTATTTTTTATTTGCAAAAAATTCATATTAGTTAGGACTGGATTACAGATTATTTGTAAAACGTCTAGAAAAACATTCTCACAACTTTCAAATTATTAAATTTTGTTCTATAATTTTTTTAACATTTTTTCAAAACTAAGCAATAAACCATTTTTTAAATTATTTTAAAAAATGGTTTATTGCTTAGTTTTTTAACATTTGCAAAAAAAATAATTTTTTCTACAATACTAAAAGTTATTGTTATAATCATTTTAGAGGAAGCCCAAAAACCAAAACAATTATTTTCATACAGAACTCATCTAGGTGATTGTTACATTAATGTGAAACCAATTATTTATTCATTAGACTATTGTTTTGTAATTGCTTTATTGCTGTGAAAATTTGAAACAATTCTAGCTGGAAAACTGCATATTAGGTGGATAACGTTTTGCTATGTGCTGTAAAAAAGTAGTACTAATTAAATGTTTTTGAGCCTATAAAAACGCAGTAATTTTATTGGGTTTGCGTTTTCACAAAACTCAATAAATTAATTCAGAAAATATATTAAAAAGAGTAAAATTGAAATTTTCTTTTATAAATAAAAAAACTAAAAAAATGTCAGCGTTTTATTGCTTAGTTTTAATTCATATTTTAGTTAATTTAGGTAAAAGCAGTGAAAAAACAAGAAGTTATAAAAAATGTTCTCTGCTTGGAAGCACAGAAACGTTGAGTTGTACCATGCCGCCTACAAATGTCTTGATTGTGTCGTCTAAACTTGCATGTGCAAAACAATGTACCTCGATTAGCACTGGACAAAATTTAACCTTTGACAACCAACTACTATCTTCTTTTTATACAATCAGCAATGAAAGCATTGTTAATTACGAAACTTATCAATTTTATGATATCCAAGTTTGCATGGGATTCAATTATCAAACATCTACAGGATTGTGTCAACTATTTGATAATTACTGTTTATTGAAAAACGTAACTTCAAATACTAACAACACATTGGGGACTTATTACGGGGTAAGATTTTATTTATTCATACATAATTGTATTATTTAAAAAATAGCTAATTTATGGTTTTTCATATCAAAATAATATTGGCGTAGTTCTTAACAGTTGTTTGTTTTTTCAAGGTTGTACCAAAGATGAGTTCAATGTGTTATTTTGGAAGTAAGAATTTTACCTATGAAAATGTTCCAAGTAAAACAAACATTTTTTTAAAATTGAACTTAAGTTGTATTAAAATATATTATTTTGTTGTGCAAAATCAACAAATTATTAAGGAAACACAAATTACATTCACTGTACATGTAACGTCGGTACGGCAGAAAAAAGTGCAATATTTTGGTCTAAAATATATGTCACGATTTTTTTAATAGTCAGCCACTGAGTGGGATGCTTTGTAATTCAGCATGGACAGACTATTTATTTAGAATGTTTTCATGATGTTGATAACTTGATGGTTTAGCACCTCCAGTTGTGTTGTGGTTCAGCTTTTCTTTTTGTGGTCAGATTGTATTGACGGTAGATTTACCAAGACTAGAGGGTCAAGAAATTTTAAGTTGTGATTAGGTCTCATTTTCTAGCTGCTCACTTTTTTCTTTATAGCGTGTTTGTTTACGTTTCTAGGACATGTTTAAAAAATACAAAAGTCTTCGTGTTTTATCTTAGCGCATGTTGACAAGACAAAATTATAGACCTGTTAAATTTAATATTACTGATAATATTTATTTAAAAACTCATCATTCAAGTTCACTATTTTTATTTATGTGTTTTTTATTTTCAACATATAAGATAAATACTTTTAGAGGTACTTTTTAGCACAACCTAATGCAAAAAAAACAACAAACTTTCCAAGATGACTATTTTTTTTTATATTTTTCTATTAAAAAAAAATTCTAAAAATGCGACATTAATTAATAAAACACGAGCACCTGCTTTGTCGTTTCAAACACGTGCTGGCTATTAGATGCAAGAAAGTGTCGATAACCTATTTTCGGAATTGGGACACCAGACGATCGATAACATGAGTATCACTTTTTTTATTCCCACTGTTGCAATAAGCGATTATTATGCCTGCATAGTTTTCTAAATGAGTAGAATAATACGTTATATACATAGGAAATATTTGAATTGAGACCAATATTTTAGTACGTTATAGCCAAATGTACATTATATACAAATACGTTATAGCTAGGGTAAAATAACATGGGGAAGACAGGGCAAATGCACGGGACCAAAATTTCAGCGCGTTTTATCTTATTGTACATTATATCCAATTGAACGTTATATCCAGAGTAAGTAATAGCGAGATTATATTGTACGTGTCAGCGATTAACATGTTTGGTTTTATTTTACAACGATATTAATAAGTTTGTTCAAAATTAAGTTTCATTATACGTATTTTCGTAATTTCAATATTATTTAAAATAATTGCAGATGTTATTTTTTTCTATAATGTCCCCACTTCTTATACGTAGTCTAAGTTTTGATTTTTATTATATGAAAATGACTTACTTGTTAGTTGTTTCAATTTAAAGAAAACTACAAGGAGCGTTTATTGTAAGCATTTATTTCAAATCATAATTGCTTCTCAAAATTTGTTTTCCATCCTTATCAGAGTCAAAGCTCCCTCTATTTTTTGCAAAGTTTTACTAAGTAACAATTTCACTTTTTTAGATACAACAAATAATCATTACTCGTCGTTATTGGAATACGTTTTATTGAAGAGTTATTTTAAAATTTAGTGAACAAATGAACAAATTAGGCGACTCAACATATCGGAAAAAATTCAAATCTCCTGGTGATTAAGGATATAATTACTTCTATAAAAATTTAAACAATAACAGTTAAAGAACTTTTTGTGTATAATTTAATAAATAGTTAAAATTTCTTCAGCCATTGAAATGTTGTGAGCCGCAGATTTTTGAGGGTTTTAAATATGAAACCGCAACCTCAACACTTTGTTACCACAAACGTCATTTTGATTTCATGATTTATAAGCCTGCAACCACGGTTTAGTGCGGTTAACCTGTTACGGCTGAGGGTTTTAATTCAAATAAATAAAATAACTAAAAAATTAAGTATTTTTTAGACTGGAAAAAACAGACAAAAATGTTAAGAGAGTGTCAAATGTTTTACAAATCCATTTATATTTTTTTTAAACAAATCTACAAATAAAATTAAAAACTGAATAAAATTAATCAAACTTGTATTATTTTATATAAAAATAGATTATCAGTATGTTGTATATCAACGTATTTCATAAAACATTGCTTGTGTGAATTTAATTTTTCTTACCTTAAACGGTTTTCATATCAACAGAAATAACTTTTGTTTCTGTATATTCGTGCCGACACAAGTTTATAAATTGCATATATAACAAGAAACAAAGTATTTTTTACTGGAAAAACAGTAAGGAACAAATAAAAATGGCAGCAAAATTTTCCGTAAACTGACAAAACATTATAAGCCTTTCAGTTTATAAAAAATAAATGTTGCCAATTTTTGGGCCTTTTCGCAACAATAAACGTCAACATCTGATCACAATAATCACTATCTAAAAATTCAAATGTCAATTACAACTAGTTTATTATAATCACACAGTCTAGTGTTTTCACGTTGAAGTTTATAATTATTCAATTTTTATGTTGCCAACCAGTTCCAACCCAGCCTAGTGGAAGTAATCCAACAAATAACAACAACGAAATTGTTATTCAACAAAAAAATGCTAGCCTAAACTGTGTTGAAAAAAACTGGTTGAGCTTCAAAAATGGATTTAATGAAGCTGATTTTTTCTGGATAGGAAATGACGAGATTGAAACGCTAACAAATCAGGAGAACCGGACTCTTTGTATAACAGTTAACTACGCCGATGGAACAAGTGATGTTGTGTCCTACATCGGATTTACAATTGACAAAGAGGGTATTTAAATATTTGCGATTATATTACTAAGTTGAAATTGTCATAATTTATGTTTCGTTAAATTTTCTAAAATAATTAGTTTTTTCCAAATTGAAAAAAAAACTTTGACAAATAATCTTTAATTTCAACGCAGATAAGTTATATAAAATAACAAACGTGGATTCCATTGTCTCTCAACATACAAGCAATCTAAAACTTTTGCCGATGGAGAAAGATATTCAATTTGCTACGTATGATAAAAACATCTTTGGTTGCAATATAGGATTAGGCTGGTGGTTCTCAACTCTATCCTGCATTAACGCGTGCAGCCCAAACTCCTGTGGACAACATTTTTGCTTTACCAGCCCAGTAAAAATTGTAACATCCACCAAGATGGTATTGAAGTTGATTTGAAGAAAACTCAGTTAAAATTATTTTAAAATAATAATTCAATTTATATTATATAATTAAAACAATAATCTGGAAATACAATATTTCATATTCACTACAAATCTATTTTAAATTGTTGTGATTTTTCTTGTGTTTTTAAAATAAAATGTTTATTTTAGTTTCAAATCAAGTTTTGTTGCACTTCAATCTTACTTTTACTTTAATTTTAGTTGTTCTTTATTTTTGTTTTATTTTAAATTTTTTTGTGTTTCTGTTTTAGTTTTACGTGATTTTAGTTCTATTTTAAGTTTAGTTATACTACGATTTAGTTGTACATCAATTGTATTTGTAATTTAATTGTTATAATGTACTTCAATTTAGTTCTATTTTAAATTTAGTTGTACTTCAATTTTACTGGTATTTCAATTTTAGTTGTACTTCAATTTAGTTGCATTTTAATTTTATTTTTACTTTAATTTTATTTGTACTTTCATTGTAGTTGTATTTTTATTTTAGTTTTATTCCAATTTTAGTTGTGTTTATTTTAACTGTAATTTAATTTTAGTTTTATTTTAATTTTAGTTTTCGTTAATTTGCTTAGAACAGTTTTACAACATTTGCATAAATTATTTTATCAAAAAGTTCAAATAGATACATTTAATACTATATTTCTAAAATAATAATTTGTTTGATAAAAAGTTATATTTCTGTTAGGTAACATATATAAGATAAACTGCTACGAATTTCGTATTTTTTAATTTGTTTTTTTTCCGAAGTAGATGGAATTTTTTTCTCTTTTCATGGCAAATAGCCATTCTTTTATTTCGAAATATTTGTAAACAAAACATCTCTTAGCCGTTGTGTTTTCCACTTTCTGACGTTTTTTATAAAGTGCAGGATTATTCATTTATATTTGTTTTATGACGGCGATTGATGGGAAAGTTTGTTTTAGAAGATATAATTTCATTAGGTTATTATATTAGCAATCGTTTAAAGTGATTTATTAAAATTCAATTATTGGTTAGTGATTAGTTATTCATTAATTAGTTAATTACTGTTTTTAATACTTTTAAGAAATGATTAATAACCATTTATTGCTTAAGTAAAATATATCAATACGATTTTGCTATAAAACTTTGATTCTTTTAGAGCAGTCTTAATATCATGTTTTTAATTGTTTAAATGTCTAAATGATACCTGATATTACAAATTTCATTTGATTTAGCTTTTTATAATTAAATTACATTGTTATCTAATTGCATAAAAGTGTAATTTTGTTTAATATGTTGACATCTGTTTTATTTTGAGTAATAATTAAAGACATTAAACGTTTTCTTGGTTGTGTTTGAAAAGGATGTTATTTATTATTTAAAATAGTTTTAAAAAAAAACAATTTTCTCCTGTTTTTTGTCATCTGCACGTTTAATTTAGCAATTTTTGCTTTCTGCACAAAACAATAGTCTAATAACATACCAGATTATGAGTTGTTTCATTTTAAAATTATTTTCAACAAAGAACAAAGTCCAATCCAGTATTTAACATTTTAGCCCAAAAACTTCATAAATGGTGACTTGAACATAACTCGAGAAACAATCAAAAGCATGCAAGTCTGTATAAACCAAGAATGAAATAAAACACTTTTTCTTTCTAACATTAGGTGGTTTTTTGGGGTTTACCCATGAAGGCTTCGAGGCAGCAGTTCAGGTCACGATCATCGTTTAGACGGCAGTATTATAAACCAGAAAGTGTCTGAACCGTAATGCTATGTCAACTATGAGCAATGGGTTCATTTCTTAAAATTTTTACAGAAATCTTTCAAGGCCGAACCAATATGGCTCTTTTTGAAATGTTTTGAGTAACAGCTGCAAAAATTTAAACGCAATTAAAACCACGCCAAACCTTCTCACTATGCTTCAAAAAAAGTTAGGTTATTCTAACTTTTTTGGTGTACTTTGTATAACCAATTACGCTATTATAGATGAAGGAGCTTGGTGGTATCACATTGATTTCAAATACACTCGATTTAAAAATACGAAAGATGTTTAAATTAGTTTTTTTAATTGAATTATGTATTGTCATCCAATATAAAGCTATGCTGAAAGTTTACTTGCAAGATTTGAGTACAGAGAAAGACACACACACTCACAAACAGAGATTGTAACCTAAATAAAAGTTTGTAAAAAATTCTCTACTTTAGAAAAAACTAATAACATAGGTTATCTTCATTATACTGGTGTACAACCGATCGCGCGAGCTCTTATAAAGGAGCCTGGTTGTACGATATAATATTTTTTAAACGCTTGCATGCAATTGTAAATTTAACAATTTTTCAAGTTAAATTTTCTGACATGACTGGTGAATATTTTTTCAATTCTGTATATTCAAACAAATTAAAACCTAAACTGACTAAAATAGTTGGTTTAGTCTAATTTAATAAACCATAACTTGAATACAATAAAGAGTTGCAATTATCAGACCGTCTGCATAGGGTAGAGACACCAAAGAGTACGCAGCGCATTTAGTATACTTTTATTTTTCTTGAAATGGCAACAAAATTGCCACCTGTCAGTTAGACAAATCATGAAAAAGTGTTGGACAAGAACTTGCATCGCTAAGGTATTTATTTCGAATGATATAGCTAAAAATAGATTTCCGAAGTGTTTGATTTTAAATTGTAACATTTTCAAACATGGTTTGTTAGATTTGCGACTGATTTTTTGCAATAACTGTTGTTATCAGTGATATTTTAGTTAACGAAAACTGAATAAAAATTATATTTAAATAGTACAAACTGAATAATAATAATAACGAAAATTATTTTCTGAATTATAATAAAATAAAAATAAAATTTAAATCATGCAAACTGAATAAAAATAAAAATAAAAATTAATTTTCGAACGAAAATTATTCAAAGTTGTGTACATAGATATTCGCCTAGATAACCAATATCCGTGGATATCTATGATATAAATTTCTATGGTTGTCTAATTTTTGAAATTCACACCCATTTCTTTCTTTCTTTTTTTTGGTTTTTTTTGGTTTAATTTGTTTATTGGGATGATGATAAGCAAAAAAAAAACAGATCACAAGAAAAAGTACAACAAAATAAACATCACCCAAAAGGAGTCTCCCAAGGGAATTACTTCCCATCTAGGAGATATCCTAATAGTAAAGAATAAAAATGAGAATAAACCACAAACAAACAGAAAACACAAAATCAATCTCATTGAAAGAAAAAAAATAAAATACAAGTCTTCAGATTTCATTTCAAGAGTAATATAGATTTAGATTAAGGCTATTCGAGTTGAAAGACAAACAGAGAAATCAAATCATCAATGAACCAAGAGTTGAGAAATAGGTATATAATAATAATAATAAGAAAAGTTAAGAATATAGAATTAAGGTAAGAAACTGCAGCGGCAAATCTAACGGACCTAACAAGTTTGATAAAGAATGGATGACACCTGAACTTATGAAAAGCTGCAAGAAAAAAAATGCGCTTTACCGAGCATACACCAGGAATCCATCTCCGTCTAACAAACAGAAATTTACTACATTTAGAAACCTCTTCAAATCAACTAAGGTAAAAACCATCAAACAATTCTACTCCGAAAAGTTTAAATTAAACAACAACAACATGAAAGGAACATGGAAGTTAATTGGGAACATTTTAAATAAAAAGACCAACATGGAACAATGCAAGACTTTCTGTACGGATGACGGTAGTCTATTGACATCTTCCTCTGTTATTGCTGAGTCATTTAATAATTACTTTTCTAATATTGGCTCCAACCTCGCAAGAAAGATATCCCCACCGGATACAACGTTTGAAAAATATCTTGGCAATCCTGTGACTCACTCTTTTTTTTTTGCACCCACTACGCCCGATGAGATTATCAAAATAGCTTCAGACTTAAACATCTCTCACAGCTGCGGATCCGATGGAGTCGACCCATGCATCGCACGAAATTCAATTACGGCGATCGCTAGTCCTCTGTCTGCCATAATAAATTGCTCAATAACTTCAGGAGTATTCCCCGCTCAACTAAAAACAGCCAAAGTCATTCCAATTTACAAATCTGGGAAAAAAGAAAACTTTTCTAATTACCGGCCAATATCTGTCTTGTGCTATTTCTCAAAGTTTTTTGAAAGAGTGATGCACTCCAGACTTTATAATTATCTTGATAAATTTTCCATTATTACACCAAATCAGTTTGGATTTAGAAAAAATCACTCAACTTATATGCCACTGGTCATGTTACATTCAAAGATTGCCGAGGCCATGGACCGTGGGAAATATGTAGTTGGCATCTTCCTGGACCTAGCTAAAGCCTTCGATACGGTTGATCACGGCATTCTGGTGGAAAAATTGAGGCACTATGGAATCCGGGGAACTCCACTATCATGGTTCAGTGACTATCTTAGCTGTAGATCACAATGCGTCCAGTACAGCAACTCTATCTCTTCGATGAAGCAGGTAACTTGTGGGGTGCCTCAAGGGTCGGTGCTGGGACCGCTTCTATTTCTCATCTATATCAACGACCTATGCTCAGTTTCAGATCGCCTTGAATTTGTTTTGTTTGCGGACGATACTAACCTCTTTGCGACTGGCGATAACTTAGAAAATTTATATTACGATACCAACAGTGAATTACTTTCTGTTTCTAAATGGTTCTCTGCTAGTAGACTTTCCTTAAATGTTAGCAAAACGAATTACATTTTATTTCACCATATAAACAAAAATACTTTCTGTAATTGTCAGCTGAAGATTGATGATATACCAATTTTGCGGGTTCCTTATTGCAAGTTCTTGGGCGTGTTGCTTGATGAACACCTTACATTAAAAACTCACATTGAACATGTTATATCTAAGGTTGCAAAAAATTGTGGAGTGCTATCTCGTATACACCAGTTTGTTGATGCCAATATTTCTATGATGTTATACTATGCACTTATATTTCCGTACTTATCATACTGCAATATTGTCTGGGCCTCAAATTATTCAACTCGTTTAAAGCCTCTTCATATTTTGCAAAAGCGAATTATTCGAATTATTTTTTACATGCCTCCCACATCGTCTTGTAAAATTCAAATGGTTAACAACAACATTCTTAATATTTATCAGATTAATTTCTTCCAAACTGGCATTTTCATGTATAAATATGATAATTTTATATTACCCTCATCATTCGATAACATGTTTGTAAAATTATCTGATGTTCATTCCTATGATCTGCGCCCCGGTCGCTGTTTTCGAACGGATTTTGCTCGGACAACTCTTAAAACATTCTCTATTAAATGCTCTGGCCCTCGTATTTATTCAATCATTCCAATATCTGTCTCCTCCTTGAAACGTATTTCGCTATTTAAGCAAGCTCTGAAATCTTACATATTATTGTCTCACTCATAACTACTCAATACCTATTACCTTAGCATACCAATTTCAGTCTCTTCCTTGATAAGTTTATTGAACTACTATTTGAAATGTCTTAACTCAACCAGCTCATTTGGTTCTTTTTGTAAAGGTTGTATATGGGTTAAGCGGGAAGGAATTCCCTTCGGACGAACCTTTTGGGCACCTTATTTCTTTCTCAACCAATCGATTTTTTTTTCTTTTTCTGAAATTTTGGTTCTATATTTTTTTTTGTCGTTTTGGTTATTTTCTTTTGTTTACGTTTAATACTTATGTTGGTGCTCAATAAAATGAAAAAAAAAAAAAAAAAAAAAAAACAAACAAGCTGAGAAAGAGAAATGTGATCAATTTGAAAGTAAAATAAAAGATTTCAAACATTTTTTAAACAGTGTTATTGATTTAATTGATTTTAAATGAACAACCGAGGTCCCCGACAGCAAATAGAAAAACTTGTGAAAGTAGTACCACAAAAATCAGATCTATAGTTGATTGATGATCGCAAAGCAAATGTTTGGATCTCCGAAGTTTTCTTGAACATATGAATGAACACATTAGGTAATTCTCCACTATTATATTTGAACATAAAAAGGCAAATTTGAAATTTATTTAATTGATATATGTTTAGAAGATCATTCACAAGAAATGTCGGCCCAGTTGGAGCTCGATATGGCAAATGAAAAATGATGCGAACTGCTTTCTTTTGAAGAATGTGTAGTCCTCTTAATTTTGTTGGATAGTTAGCTGTCCAAACTATATTGCAGTATGTAAAATAGAGGTAAATCAATGAATAATACAGTAATTTTAATATTATTTTGTCAACAAATCCACTAATTTTGTAAATGACACCTATGTTTTTGGAAATTTTCGATTCAATAAAAGAGATATGCTTGGACCAGTCCAAATGTTCATCTATTATAACACCCAAGAATTTAAGGGAAGATACACATCTGATAGGATAATCGTTTATATTAAGAATGTTATCGCAATAAGAAGCTTTATGCCTAGTTCGAAAAAGAATATAATTAGTTTTATCCATGTTTAATGATAGTTTATTTCTTTTTTAACTTTCTTGTTATCATAAACGTTGTATTCATTGAAAATAATTATGAGTTCTCTTGCAAAAATGCTTGCTGGGCGAAAAAAAGATAGTTCCTTGTGGGAATTTTTTGTTTACGATTCCAGCACCAACAAATCTAAATGTAAGGCAATGGATTCTCAAAATAAAGAAAGTGGAATCCAACTTAGCGGGAAAAATCCCACAAATTTGAGTTCGCATCTAAAGAGATTTCATAAATCTGAATTTGTTGAGCTCGAGATTATGAAGAAAGAAAGAAATGTAAAATCAAGCCTCAAACGTAAAGCCGAGGCTGAATTAGAAGGAGACCAGCAAACAATCAAGCAGTGTTTCCAACGGAATTCAGTTGATTGGCATTGGCATGTTGATTCAATAGAACACAAAGATCGAGTGAACAGCATCGTCGACATGTTAATCGAAACTTGTAATCCGGTGACGCATGTCGATAAACCCTCCTTTCGGTACATGTGGAAAGTTGGGGATTCGAAATTCAATCTGCCAGGTAGTCAGGTTTTAGAATTGTTTTTTAAACAATAAAGTTACACTAAATATTTAATTCATATTATGTTTTTATGATTTCTGAATCATTTTCAATTTTAAACATTTTACTTTGCTTTAGGATCTGCTTCATTTTCAAAACACATGAATGATCTCTTTGAATTAAAATCAGAGCAATTGAGGAACCTCCTTGCAGTTACAAGACATGTCACAATATGTCTTGATAGCTGGACAAAGAGAGGTCTCACAGCCTCTTTTTTAGGGATATCAGCATGTTTTTTTGATAAGTTGTCAGAAAAGATGAAGAGGAAGAAAGTGATTATTTCAATAATGAGGAAGAAGAAAATATTGAGCCGGAAAAACTAGAAATAATTATGGACCTTCCCGAACAGGTTAAATTTAGGAAAATGCAATGCATGGCACACACATTGCAGCTGGTTGTGAAACCAGTTTTCAAATATTACGAAGAACTGCTAACAAAAACGATACGGTTGGTCAACAACATTCGCAAGTCTGGCCCAGGAGTAGAAAAATTGATTGAAAAATGTGGAGAAACAGTTCTGATTGATTGCCCAACCAGGTGGAACAGTACGTACAGCATGATAAAACGATTAAAGGAGGTCAGTGAGGTGTCGGCAGCTATAGGTAATATACAAACTGGGTTCATTGAGTGAATATACATTTTAATTGATTAAAACTTGTATTTTGTTTTTTGTTATTGATTATTTGTCTAATATATTATACAGGCATATGACAAAATGCCACATGACATAGTTAATGAATTTTGAAAAAATTAAACAGAATCTTGTATAATAATTTGCCTTAAAATTTATAAATAGATTCATTGCTTTTTAGGTGTTAATTTGCTCATGGTGGAAGATTGGGAACTTCTGGAAATGATTGCTGAATTGCTGGAACCATTTGCCGATCAAACGAACAAGCTTCAAAGTGATTCGCAATCTCTTTCCATCATAATACCATCACTGCTCAATCTGGAATGCCATTTGCAACAATGGAAAGGAGTAAAAGAACTTGCTAAAATGTTGGTTAAAGATTTTAAAAAGCGATTTGAATCGATACTACAACCAGATTCAGAAAACTTCAATCATGTTCCAGCAGCAGCATGCATACTTGATCCAACACTGCTATGTGTCATGACATCTCCCAGTTCTGTATCATTGTTAAACGCTGGAAAGAAGTTTCTGTTTTCTCTACTTTATACAGAGTCTGAAATTGTGCTTTGAATTTCTTAATGAGAAGCTTAGGACATCCGAATTGCCTATTTCATCAAGCAATGTAGATAATACTCTTGGTCAGCTAAATAGATATGTAATGGATGTTGACAATATTGTGTGTGACAATGCACTGGATTTTTGGAAAGAAAAGAAAGGGTGCAACACTAAATTATTTATGCTTGCCGAAGATTTACTTACTGCCCCAGCCTCCCAGGCATACGTTGAAAGGATTTTTTCTGTGTGTGGCATCTTGACAGCAGGCCGTCGTAATCGAATGAAGAAATCCCTTGAAATGAGAGTTTTTCTTAAACTCAATAAAAATATTATTTCTTAATTGCTCTTAAAATAAAAATTGTTGACTCTATATGTATATTTTATGTTTGAAATTTTGATCATACCATCTTCCTGTGTTACAAAATTATTATTTTTCCATATATACACTGCATGAAATTGGCTATAGTAAAAAAATATTTAGAGCATAAACTAAAATTGAACTAAAATCAAATAAAAACGAAATTTTTTTTATCTGAATAAAATAAGAATAAAAACGAAAATTATTTCAAGAATTGTAATAAAATAAAAACTAAATTTAATTTTGAAGAGCTAAATAATAATAAAAACTAAAATTATTTGATGAACTAAAATAAAATGATAATAATAAATAAAATTTAAGAATAGAATAAAAATAGGAACTAAAATTATTTACTGAACTAAAATAACACTGGGTGACGAAACTAGCAAGAAAGTTAGCTCGATGAATTTTTATGCATATTGTTTGATGATTCGTCAAAACGCTGACAACCATTTCCTTCGATATCGTCAGTTGTTTCAGCAATATTGCGTCGACATGTATGTTAAAATTGAAACGGAACGCCTAACTTTCATTCGACTGAATCAAGCCAAACTGCGTTGAAAGGAGTATATCCATTTACGCGACGCAATCAGCACCGAAGGAGATGCAGCTAACATTGGTCGATTAGCTATTCTACCGGCTACTTACATAGGTATCCGCGTCATATGCATGAATATGCGCAGGATGCAATGACATATGTTCGTCATTACGGTCGGCCAGATCTATTCATTACCTTCACCTGTAATCCAAAGTGGATTGAAATTGTTCAAATGCTGCTTCCGGACAAACATCAAGTGATCGGCACGACATCACCGCACGTGTCTTCAAACAAAAAATTCAGTCGCTGATGAACTACATTGTAAAGCAACACGTTTTTGGTGATACTCGATGCTGGATGTATTCAATCGAATGGCAAAAACGAGGCTTGCCTCATGCACACATTCTCATTTGGTTAGTTAAAAATTAGATGATATCATAAATGCCGAGATTGCTGATCCCGAAATTGATCCAGACCTACATGATGTTGAAGTTATGAATATGATTCATGGACCGTGGGACGCCATCAACCCCAATCACCGTGCATGGTCGACGGCAAGTATTCCAAACGTTATCCACGAAAATTTACGATAGAGACCATCATTGGCACTAATGGCTATCCATTATATCGACGTTGATCACCCGATGATAACGGTCAAACTGTCACAAAAAAAGTGAAAGGAAACGATTTCGTGGTTGACAACAGTTGGATTGTTCCATATTTGCCACTTCTTTCCAAAACATTCAAGACACATTGCAATGTTGAGTATTGCAATTCTGTAAAGTTAATTAAGTACATCTGCAAATATGTAACGAAAGGCAGCGATATGGCAGTTTTTGGCATTCAAAGCTCAGATAACGACGAGATTAGACGCTATCAAATTGGTAGATATGTGAACTGCAATGAGGCAATTTGGCGTATATTCTCATTCTCTATTCACGAACGTCATCCCACTGTTGTCCATTTGGCTGTGCATCTGGAGAATGGTCAACGAGTTTATTTTAACGCGTCGAATATTATTCAACGTGCTGAAACACCTCCAGCAACAACATTAACGAGTTTTTTTGCGATTTGCCAAAGCGATCCATTTGCACAAACGTTGCTTTACTCGGAGATGCCACGTTATTACACTTGGAACGCTTCATCAAAGAAATTTCAACGTCGGAAGCAAGGCAGTGCGGTTCCTGGACATCCGGGTGTGTGTTCTACTAATGCTCTTGGTCGTATTTATACAGTTCACCCAAAAAACGATGAATGCTTCTATTTGAGATTGTTGTTGGTCAATGTTTGTGGCCCAACATCTTTTGGATCACTACGAACTATCAATGGTATAGTGTGCCCAACATTTCGTGCTGCATGTCAAGAGCTCAAGTTGCTTGAAAACGATAATCATTGGGACACGACAATGTCTGAAGCAATTATTTCAGCATCTCCAAGTCAGATACGCACATTATTTGCTATTATAATTTCCACCTGCTTTCCATCAAATCCACGTGAACTGTGGAACAAATACAAGAATAGCATGTCAGAAGACATTTTACATCAAATACGGGTCAGTTCAACTAATCCCGACCTTGAAGTGAATGAAGAGATGCATAACCAGGCTGTGCTCTTGATTGAAGACATGTGTTACCTGATGTGTGGTAGTTTGTTAGTCAAGTTAGGAATGCCAGCGCCAGATCGGAGAATGAATGATGTTTTAATCGAGAATTAGAACGTGGCTATAATCGACATGAATTAGATCAATTAGTTCAATCGAATGTACCCCTCTTTAACCCTCAACAAAAAAAAAAGTGTATGATACATTAATAAAGGCAATTGATAATGGAAATGGTGGCTTATTTTTTCTTGATGCCCCAGGTGGAACTGGAAAGACGTTTCTTATGTCTTTGATATTGGCCACTGTTCGTGCGAGATCAGACATCGCGGTAGCAGTTGCTTCTTCTGGAATAGCAGCCACGTTGTTAGAAGGATGCCGTACGGCTCATTCAGCATTAAAATTGCCCTTGAATCTTTAAACTACTGAACAACCAACATGCAACATTGCAAAACACTCTGCAATTGGAAAAGTTTTAGTAGTATCTAAAATCATCATCTGGGACGAGTGCACAATGGCGCACAAACGCGCATTGGAAGCACTTGATAGAACACTGAAAGATCTCCGCAATGACTCGCGACATTTTGGAGGTGCAATGATTTTATTGTCTGGCGATTTCCGCCAAACACTGCCAGTCAATCTAAGATCGACTGCTGCCGATGAAATTAATGTTTCCCTCAAATCATCATATCTGTAGGGCTATGTGATGAAACTTCAGCTGTCTTCTAACATGAGAGTTACATTGCTGAACGATCCATCTGCTGAAGATTTCTCCATGCAATTGCTCAACATCGGTAATGGCCGTGTTCCTGTCGACAAATCGACCGGATTGATTTCTTTTCCTCCCAATTTTTGCACTTTTGTTTCATCGAAAGACGAGCTTATCAATAAAGTGTTCCCATACATCATTGCTTATCATAAAAAAAACAAATGGTTGAGTGAGAGAGCAATTTTGGCGGCTAAGAATGAAGATGTGGATGACTTAAATATTCTAATTCAGAATCAAATTTTTTTTACTCTGCATTCATTCAAATCTATTGACTGTGTAACAAATGAAGATGAAGCCACTAACTATCTAACTGAATATTTGAACTCCTTGGATGTGCCTGGCTTACAACCGCACAATTTACAACTGAAGGTTGGATCAGTAGTTATTATGCTTAGAAATCTAAATCAACCAAAACTATGCAATGGGACGCGTTTGGTTTTATAGAAACTAATGGTCAATGTGCTTCACGCGACGATCCTCAAAGGAAAATTCAAAGGCGAGGAAATACTCATTCCGAGGATTCCTATGATCCAAACCGATTTGCCCTTTGAGTTTAAAATAATTCAATTTCCGATTCGCCTAGCATTTGCTATGACGATTAACAAATCACAAGGCCAATCTTTGAGTGTTTGTGGTCTGAACATGGATAATGCATGTTTTTCTTATGGTCAATTGTATGTGGCGTGTTCACGTGTCGGCAGACCATCAGATTTATTTGTTTTTTCGCCCGATAATACAACAAAAAACATAGTGTATCATAAAGTGCTGGATTAAAGATAATCGACCCGAGTTCAACCAATGTTTTTCTAATAAACTATTAAAGTGAACGTTTTTTATTTTTGTTTTCTTTTAAACTTATATATAGGATATTTGTTATTATTGTTCTTTATTGCTTTAAAAATACACTCTTTAAGGTGAAACGAAGTTCGCCGGGTCCGCTAGTATATTTATATATAGTTCCCGCTCGCTCACCCGCTCCGCTGATTTTGAGACGGATTTCAATTTTTTTCGTATATGATTCCCCTTGACTCTCAAGGTTGTGTGAAAATTTCATTACGATCGGATGAATGGTGTAGCAATGCATAAAGGACATACATTCATACAAACATTCATTTATATATATATAGATAGTTTTTTAGGTTACGACATCTTTTTGCTGTTTTGTTGACATCATGTTCTAATATAAAACCCAAAACAGTTGTGGAGTAAACAAAAAAGCAGTGAGTGAAGACATCCTGCATGAGTTGCGTTAGCAACATCCGGCTCTCGAGATTGATTACAATGAAAACATCTTCAACAAATCATTGTGTTTTTTAAAAGACCACACTTTAGCTATGTCTAGAAAAAGGCTCAAGTTTTGTGGCATGTCTGAACCCGAACGACACCAAGAAAGTAATCAGCTATGTTGGGAGATCTTATGTGAGACCAGTTACGATTATTTAGTTTTAGAGAGCTCATGGTAAAAAGCACATTGACTCAATGCACGTGCAGAGAAAACAGGTCAAACGAAGGGCTTCTGGAAATATTGATAGCCCTGGTTCATCTGCCAAGCATATACGGCTAGACGAAATGTCAAAAAACCGGCAAGTTACATATAAAAAAGCAGATCAATTAATAACAGAATTTGTAGTTCGGGACATGCAGCCTCTGTCTATTGTAGAAGGTCCAGGGTTCAGAAATATGATCGAAGGTATTAATCACAAAATCAAGGTAATGTGTACAGAAACTTGAAAAAGCAGGTTAACATTGATACTTGATACAATGGCTGGCAATTTAAAAAAGACGCTACAAGACTGTGAATTTGTGTGTACCACAGCTGACATTTGGACTCACCAGACTCGAAGTTATATCGGTGCTACATGTCACTGGATAAAAAATGATTTTGGTCGGAACAGTGCGGTACTTGCTTTTCGACGATTCAAAGGAACTCAATTATTCGACAAAATTGCATCTACTCTTATGAGCATCCACACTGAGTTCAACCTGGACTGCTCCAAAATAGTTCATGTTGTGACTGATAATATAAGTAATTCTGTAAAAGCATTTAAAGAGTATGCTTAATCAAGTATATTAGAGTTGGAACCATCAGAGAGTAAGGACAGTGATCGGGACATTGAAGATGAGACTATTCATCAACCGATATCCCAGTTTTTTCAGCAAACTGATTCTGACGAGTTTTCAAATGTTTATTTGCCTCCTCATCTACCGTGTTTTTTACACACATTAAATTTGTTGGTGTCTACAGATGCCAATAAAGCTCTAGCCAGTGATGAATCATTTAAATGAATGTATCGTTCATTAGCAACACAGCACACCAAAGTTCAAAGGCCGCTGAAATTGTATTTGATATACTTGGGAGAACAATACCTAAACCAAACTCAACTCGGTGGAACTCTGAGTTTGACAGCTACACTGCAATATACAATATTAAGGATAAAATTAATATTGTGATTAATAGTAACCAAGATTTGGCATTCTTGGGAAAGTGGCTCGAGGTAATGAAACCAATTGTTTGTTGTTACTGATAATGGATCAAACATAATAACAGCTGTAAAAGTAGCTAACGTAGAAAAGGAAAATTTTGATGAGCGAGTGATGATTCAGATAAAGAAGCAATCTAGGCATTGAAGTTCTGTTGAGGAAGAACTTAATGCTTATTTGTTGAGGAAGAACCTAATGCTTATTTTGGGGCTTCAAGAAGATTAGCTGCTAATCATACTGGACTAAGTTTCTGGACAGCCTCAGAGACAGCGTATCGTCTAATAGTGGCCTTTGCTAAAGACGTTATCTCTGCACCTGCTTCAGAAGCATATGTAAAGCGTGTCTTCTCGGTTTGCAGTGATATGATTGCAGAAAAAAGAAACAGGCTCTTCAAGAACTTAGAGACTCGAATGAACTCAAAGTTTTACCATTTTGAAAATAAATAAAAAAAAGTTCAACTATTTTTTGGGCTGTGTATAGAATATAAAATTAACTGTAGGTGTAATAAGTGTAATAGTAATTGAAAAATGTTTGTGGAAAAATAAGTTTAACTGTAACTGACAAGTTGTAACTAGAATATCACAGGTTAACACCTACCGATAGCCCGTGAATCAAATGATAAAAATAGCTCTTGTTTCAGATTCAAACTGCAGGCAGATGCAAGAGAAATGCTCAACAAAAGGACAAACACAAATCCGGATATTAACGACACACAATGGCCAAACCGTTCAAGTGGTTTATTCGGATCGATGCTGTTTTTGAGCTGCGACAGATTTCGTCGAAGGGAACAAAATTCTTGCACGTCATCGAAACTATCTCTGAAGTAATCGACCTGATCACAGAACCCCCACGTAAAACACCGTATTCGACACTTAAAGAAGCCATCCTGAATCGGACAGGCCACTCTCTTTCAAACATAGTGGACAGATTTTTCAAAATTCAGAAACTGTGCGACCAAACTTTTTTTAGTTACTTCGGCACATGGGGTCATTGGTGGGCCACAGTTGTTTAGACAAAGTAGTTCTACACAAAATTTGGCATGACAAGCTACGTCCGGTAATCATTAGTAACACTGCCTCTGACTACTCCGTTAAACGAAATAGAACATATTTTCTAAATGTTTAGGGTTGGGGTTTAATTTTGATACGCGACTGCCGGTACAGTAGCAATTTTACTGATTGCAACCACGACGAACCGCCGGGGCAATAGCAACTACCGTCAGATTTTCATTATCGCTCTAACATCTAACATTATTTTGTGCTTCACAGGCTTAAAAAAATTATTGAAAAATGTATTGTTTGTAATAATAATACATTTTTAGATTATGCAATGGTACCCGATTAACTATCAAGGCGCAGACCAACAACCCCATCGAAGCAGCAATCTTGACTGGCTTTGCCCAAGGCAAAAATGTTTTCATTCCCAGGATATCGCTCATTCCGAGTGATTTGCCATTCACTTTTAATCGTCTGCAGTTTCCTGTGCGTCTGACCTTTGCCATGTTCATCAACAAAGCTCAAGGTCAATCGTTTAAAGTGGCGGGCATTAACATGGGAACCCCTTGCTTCTCACAGAGTCAGCTGTATGTGGCATGTTCCCAAGTTGGAAGCCCAAACAATTTGTACATATATGCACCGTATTGGAAAACAAAAACCATTGTGAATCAGAAAGCTTTGCAATAAAATGAGTGTGTGTTTGTTGTATTATAATTAATTAAAAACCAAAAGTATCTGCATAAAAGTTTCAATAGATGCAAAGATACCCTTACCCAGCTAGTTTTCAATAAACTTGAGTACTTGTATTTAAGTACAATTTAAAAATGTGTACTTAAGTATAAGATAAAACGAAATTTCGAGGCATCTTCCAAAGATCAGTTGTTGTGTGTTTGTGCTAATTTTTCCAGTTTCTCGTGAAATTTTGAAAACGCTGTCTCCTCTCACATAGCGAAATTGGGGACCATGTGGAAAGAATTCAATAATGAATTATAAGCAAAAGGTGAATCGAGATTACCTAAGATGATGTTAATTTACAAAATTCTTCACATCTTGTCACTTGATTTTCAGTCATTTAAATAAAGTTCAGATACTTTAGTTTTAAAAACAGTAAAGCAACATCAACCAAAAATTTTCGAAGGTTAAAGGTAACTGCCATTATTGTCATGGTACAGGTCATTGGTTAAAAAGTTACCAAAGTGAATAGCAGATGTGCTTACTAAACCGCTTGATAAAGGGCGACAGCCTATATTGTGTGAAAGAACGAGACTCTATGACTGACGTATTATTACAAAGAGGGAAAGTGTTAATGTAATATTTTGTAATAGTTGTAATTATCAAAGGTTAGGTTGTTTGATCTGCCCCACCTCCTATAAAATTATTATACCTAGGTAAGTTGTAGCCATATCTATTATGTACTTGTGTTCCATCAAATAAACAAAAAAAGATTCTCCACATTAACGATGTCAGCTTATTTGTTCCACAATAGAACAAAACAATTACTTGACAGACTGAATTGTTATTTCACGGAATGTACTTATAAAACACGCAACCGACGCTCCGTTAATCAATGTGTTTCAGTCAATATAGAGGAGCCTGATGTGGCTTCTCTTAAACCAAATTATTGTGTTCCAATCACGTCCATTATATTTTTTTAAATTTGTTTATAGCATTTTTAGGAAGAAGCTAATAGCCACGAACACATGCCACGAAGCCTTAAAGAAGAGTTTGTTATAAACTTTTGAAATCGGATTCTAATGTTACAATTTTCTGTGGTCACTCCAGTAACTTGTTTTTAAAAATCAGTTTTAGTCTTTCTAGTTTAACGTCATTGCGGACAAAAAATATGTTTAAAAAATTTAAGCTTTCTTGAGGTGAATTTCTGAGGAAACAGATGCGATAAAAAATAAATATATAAAATATGTAGTATATATATATATATATATATATATATATATAGAAATGAATGTTTGTGACTCTGTTTGTCTTTTATAGAAATCTAAACTGCTGGAGAGATCTTGATGAAATTAAACAAGAAGGTGGTTCTCATACAGAAAAATAGTCATAAAATGTTGGACTTCCTACTCCCATTCCCCGGCTCAGGGAGACCAAAAAACCTTGCAGGCCAAAAGTGCCTATGTACAACCATCAAAGGTAATCTATATATATAAAAGAACATGTCCTGACTGACTGACTGACTGACTGACTGACTGATAATCAACGCCGAGCTCAAACGCCTCATCCTAGGAACGTGAAATTTGGAACTTATATTACTTTTATAGCGTAAACATCCGCTAAGAAAGGATTTTTAAAAATTTTGCTTCTGAGGGGAAAAAACTGGAAAACAAACTTTTTTTTTAAACTATGTATATCTCGAAAACCAAAAATGAGGAGATTTTGAAATTTTGTACATAGATTCTTTTTGAAAAATAAAAAGATACGTGTTTAACCATTTTGTGAAAATTTGATTTCCCGGACCTCGAATGTGGGTTATAAAAATTGCGTTATTTGGTTTTTAAAGTAGCTTCTAATCAAAAACTGTTAATGCTACAGGAGTAAAAATTAGTATTTAGTTTCTACTCCAAAAATAATGAAATACGTGTTTAAGCATTTTTTGAAAATTTGGTTTCCAGGACTTCAAATGTGGGGTGGAAAATAGGGCTAATTGTCTTTTATAGTAACTGCTACTTAAAAACAGTAAATACTACAGATGTAAAAATTATTATTATTTTTTTTTCTAAAAATAAAGATATACGTGTTTCACCATTTTTTACAAATTTGGTTTCCCGGCCTCAAATATGGGTTGGAAAATTGGGTTATTTGGTTTTTAAAGTAGCTTCTACTCAAAAACTGTTAATACTACAAAAGTAAAAATTAGTATTTAGTTTCTACTCTAAAAATAAAAAGATACGTGTTTCACCATTTTTTGAAAATTTGGTTATTTGGTTTTTAAAGTAACTGCTACTCAACAACTGTAATTGCCACAGATGTAAAAATTAATACTTAGTATCTACTAAAAAAAAAAGATATACGTGTTTAATCATTTTTTGAGTTATTTGGTTTTTAAAGTAGCTGCTACTCAAAAACTGTTATTGCTACAGAAGTAAAAATTAGTATTTAGTTTCTACTCCAAAAATAATGAAATACGTGTTTAAGCATTTTTTGAAAATTTGGTTTCCAGGACCTCAAATGTAAGGTGGAAAATAGAGTTATTTGATTTTAAAAATTACTGCTACTCAAAAACTGTAAGTAGTAATATATCTATATATATAAAAGAACATGTCCTGACTGACTGACTGACTGACTGATAATCAACGCCGAGCTCAAACGCCTCATCCTAGGAACGTGAAATTTGGAACTTATTTTACTTTTATAGCGTAAACATCCGCTAAGAAAGGATTTGTAAAAATTTTGCTCCTGAGGGGAAAAAACTGGAAAACAAAGTTTTTTTTTAAAACAATGTATATCTCGAAAACCAAAAATGAGGAGATTTTGAAATTTGGTATATAGATTCTTTTTGAAAAATAAAAAGATACGTGTTTCACCATTTTTTGAAAATTTGGTTTCCCGGACCTCAAATGTGGGTTGGAAAATTGGGTTATTTGGTTTTTAAAGTAGCTTCTACTCAAAAACTGTTAATGCTACAAAAGTAAAAATTAGTATTTAGTTTCTACTCGAAAAATAATGAAATACGTGTTTTAGCATTTTTTGAAAATTTGGTTTCCAGGACTTCAAATGTGAGGTGGAAAATAGGGCTAATTGTCTTTTATATTAACTGCTATTCAAAAACAGTAAATACCACAGATGTAAAAATTATTATTTAGTTTCTTTTCTAAAAATAAAGATATACGTGTTTCATCATTTTTTACAAATTTGGTTTCCCGGACCTCAAATGTGGGTTGGAAAAATGGGTTATTTGTTTTTTAAAGTAGCTTCTACTCAAAAACTGTTAATGCTACAAATGTAAAAATTAGTATTTAGTTTCTACTCTAAAAATAAAAAGATACGTGTTTCACCATTTTTTGAAAATTTGGTTTCCCGGACGTCAAATGTGGGTAGGAAAATTGGGTTATTTGGTTTTTAAAGTAACTTCTACTCAGAAACTGTTAATGCTACAGGAGTAAAAATTAGTACTTAGATCCTACTCCAAAAATAATGAAATACGTGTTTTAGCATTTTTTGAAAATTTGGTTTCCAGGACTTCAAATGTGGGTGGAAAATAGGGCTAATTGTCTTTTATAGTAACTGCTACTCAAAAACAGTAAATACCACAGATGTAAAAATTATTTTTTAGTTTCTTTTCTAAAAATAAAGATATTCGTGTTTCACCATTTTTTACAAATTTGGTTTCCCGGACCTCAAATGTGGGTTGGAAAATTGGGTTATTTGGTTTTTATAGTAGCTTCTACTCAAAAACTGGTAATGCTACAAAAGTAAAAATTAGTATTTAGTTTCTACTCTAAAAATAATGATATACGGGTTTCACAATTTTTTGAAAATTTGGTTTCCAGGACTTCAAATGTGGGGTGGAAAATAGGGTTATTTGGTGTTTAAAGTAACTGCTACTCAACCACTGTAATTGCCACAGATGTAAAAATTAATACTTAGTATCTACTCAAGAAAATAAGATATACGTGTTTCATCAATTTTTGGGTTATTTGGTTTTTAAAGAAGCTGCTACTCAAAAACTGTTAATGCTACTGAAGTAAAAATTAGTATTTAGTTTCTACTCCAAAAATAATGAAATACGTGTTTTAGCATTTTTTGAAAATTTGGTTTCCAGGACCTCAAATGTGGGGTGGAAATAAGGGTTATTTGATTTCAAAATTATTGCTACTCACAAACTGTAAGTGCTACAAATGTAAAAATTAGTATTTTGAAGTTTTGTGCCGGTTAAAAGTAGCTAAGTACAGTTTATCATCGGCCGGGTCTTCACACGGGCCAGGCCAAACCTTAAATCAAAGTGGGACGGGTCGAGGTTTTTCACCAAGTATATAGATATTTTAGTGATTATAGGGTCTTCAGTTTGGCCAAACCTGAGGTCAAGGTGGGACGGGCCGAAGTTTTTCATCAAGTATATAGAACTTCTAGGCCTGTAAAAATGGGCCGGGCCTAATTCAGACGGGCTGTGCCGGGCCAGGAGTTTGGGTTTTTAAAACGGGCTGGGCTAATTTGTCGACAGGCCGAGCCGAGACCTAAAAAAAAACAAGTTATTATGATTTACTTGGTGTCAAGCCTAATGCCACTCTTAACAAACTCGAGAAAGCCTACCGAAATTTACGTTTAAAATATCAATCAGTAAATTCCATAACAGGACAATACAGATGTAAAATTATTTCAGAAGCGTATAAGGTTTTATCAGACCAAACAAAACGATATCTTTACGACAGAGGAGGCGTGCAAGCAATTAAAGATTGTGGAACTGCCATTGATAACGCAGACAATTTTGACATTTTTATGGGTCGCATACAAAGAAAATCTGGTCCTTCAAAAGGTAAAGATGTGTTTTATCAAATTGAAGTTTCGCTCAATGATATGTTTTGTGGCACAACGAAAAAACTTTCTGTGAGGAAAAACTTTATTTGTCAGAAATGCGAGGGCCGAGGTGGAAAAATTGGAGCTATTGAAATTTGCAAGGAGTGCAAAGGCGTTGGCGTAAAGGTAGAAAGTAAATATGGCAGTCATACTTGGAGAGATTTTCGTATAACTTGCAGCAATTGTGAAGGTAGTGGACAAAGATTGAGAGCAAAAGATAGGTGCATCGAATGCAAAGGAAAAAGAACTGTAATAACTGAAAAGGTGTTGGAAATTTACGTAGGAAAAGGCATGAAAGATGGTCAACAAATCAGATTTAACAATGAAGGTGATGAAATGCCGGAGCAAGAACCAGGCAACATTGTAGTTACTCTCAAAGAATTGAAACATCACGTGTTTGAACGCAAAAACTCAGACTTAGTTATGAAAAAGAAAATAAAAATTAGTTTAACTGAAGCTCTTTGTGGCTTTAAAAAATTAATTGAAACTTTAGACAGTCGATTTTTAGTTGTGTCATCATCCCCTGGAGAAGTTATTAAAGACAATGACGCCAGATGCATCCTCAATGAAGGTATGCCAATTTATAAAAAGCCAATGAAGAATGGTCACCTGATTATATTTTTCCATGTCGTTTTTCCAGAAAGCAATTGGATTCCATTTCAGAAACTGGCTGAATTCGAAAAATATTTGCCCCTACGCCAAGAAGACTTAATTTTAGACGAAGCCGAAAATTGCTTTATGCAAAAGTATGATCCTGATGTTAAAAATTCTGATTCGAACAGCAGTCAAAAAACTGAAGCATATGAATCTGATAAATTTGATGAATCCGATGAATCTGATGAATTTGATGAATTTGAGGACTCTGATGAATTTGATAACTCTGATGAATTTGATAACTCTGATGAATTTGATGAATCTGATGAATCTGATGAATTTGAATATCAACGTGGTCCAGGTGGAGTTCAGTATCAGCAGCAGTAGTGTGCTCATTATTGTTTTCAGTTTTTACAAATGAAATAAAATTTGTTTCAAGCCTTGCGAGGTGTGTTGGTAATTGTTATCTGCTTTGCTATTACAGCGAAAGACGTTGCCCCGTTGATAGTTATAGAAGATACAAAACTTAAATTTCAATTGATTTTATTTAAAGGAGCTTTTACACTCAAGTGAAATACTTAATTTCTGCTACTAAAGTAAGCTTATTTAATTCTTAAACAATACGAGCTATTTGTTATACTCATAAAAACGGCAAAAAACAAAATTTATATAGGAAAACAATAACTTTTAGGAAAATTATTATAGCAAATTCATTCTATTTTTTTATACTTTTAAATTTATATATAACTAGCGGGGTTTTTCTAATGTTTGTCTCTCTCGCTCCCGTTTCCTTCTCCACTTTCCCGTTTTCGTCGCGTTCCCGGTCGCTTTTCCGCTCTCGGTCGTTTTCCAGCTCCCGGTCGCTTTCCCGCTCAGAAGTTTTGTTATCGATTTTCTCTCTTGCTCGCGTTTCCTTCCAAGCTTGCTCTCCCGATTCCAGTCGCTTTCCGCGTTCCCGGTCGCTTTCCGCGTTCCCGGTCGCTTTCCGCGTTCCCGGTCGCTTTCCCGTTCCCGGTCGCTTTCCCGTTCCCGGTCGCTTTTCCGTTCCCGGTCGCTTTTCCGTTCCCGGTCGCTTTCCCGTTCCCGGTCGCTTTCCCGTTCCCGCTCACGCTTGCTCTCCCGTTCCCGGTCATGCTTGCTCTCCCATTCCCGGTCATGCTTGCTCTCCCATTCCCGGTCACGGTTGCTCTACCGTTCCCGTTCCCGTTCACGCTCATTTTCTCTTTTTCATTCTTTCATAACATCTGTTAGCCTATAAAACGTAAAATAGATTTGCTAAGACTATATATATATATATGAATGTTTGTGGGTTAGTTTGTCTATTATAGAAACGGGAAAGCGACCCGGCATGGACAGCGAGCGGGAACTAAAAAGCAAGCGTGAGCGGGAATGGGAGAGCAAACGTGAGCGGGAATGGGACAGCGACCGGGAACGGGAAAACGACCGGGAGCGGGAAAGCGACCGGGAGCGGGAAAGCGACCGGCAGCGGGAAAGCGACCGGCAGCGGGAAAACGACCGAAAACGGGAAAGCGAACAGGAGTGAGAAAGCAGGTGGGAAAAAAAACGGGAGAGAAAGATACAAACATTAGAAAAACCTCTAAAAAACCCGGGCAACGCCGGGTATCTCCGCTAGTCTATATATATAAAAGAACATGTCCTGACTGACTGACTGACTGACTGACTGACTGACTGATAATCAACGCCGAGCTCAAACGCCTCATCCTAGGAACGTGAAATTTGGAACTTATATTACTTTTATAGCGTAAACATCCGCTAAGAAAGCATTTTTGAAAATTTTGTTCCTGAGGGGAAAAAACTGGAAAACAAACTTTTTTTAAAACAATGTATATCTCGAAAACCAAAAATGAGGAAATTTTGAAATTTGGTATATAGATTCTATTTGAAAAATAAAAATATACGTGTTTCACCATTTTTTGAAAATTCAGTTTCCCGGACCTCAAATGTGGGTTGGAAAATTGGGTTATTTGGTTTTTAAAGTAGCTTCTACTCAAAAACTGTTAATGCTACAGGAGTAAAAATTAGTATTTAGTTTCTACTCGAAAAATAATGAAATACGTGTTTTAGCATTTTTTGAAAATTTGGTTTCCAGGACTTCAAATGTGGGGTGGAAAATAGGGCTAATTGTCTTTTATAGTAACTGCTACTCAAAAACAGTAAATACCACAGATGTAAAAATTATTATTTAGTTTCTTTTCTAAAAACAAAGATATACGTGTTTCACCATTTTTTACAAATTTGGTTTCCCGGACCTCAAATGGGGGGTGGAAAATAGGGTTACTTGGTTTTTAAAGTAACTGCTACTCAAAAACTGTAAAAGCTACAAAAGTAAAATTAGTATTTAGTTTCTACTCTAAAAATAATGATATACGTGTTTCACCATTTTTTGAAAATTTGGTTTCCAGGACCTAAAATGTGAAGTGGAAAAAGGGTTATTTGATTTTAAAATAACTGCTACTCAAAAACTGTAAGTGCTACGGATGTGAAAATTAGTATTTTGAGGTTTTGTGCCGGTTAAAAGTTGATGAGTTCACCGGACGGACGGGCCAAGCCGTTATTTTAGGGTCTTCATAAGGCCCTGCCCAAACCTTTAATCAAGGTGGGACGGGCCGAGATTTTTAACCAAGTATATAGACATTTTAGTGATTTTAGGGTGTTCAGACGGGCCGGGCTAAACCTGAAGTCAAGGTGGGACGGGCCAAAGTTTTTCATCAAGTATATAGAACTTCTAGGCCTGTAAAAACGGGCCGGGCCCATATTAGACGGGCCGTGCCGGGCCAGGAATTTCGGTTTTTGAAACGGGCTGGGCCAAGTTGTCGACGGGCCGAGCCGAGACCTAAAAAATTGATCCGTGCAGTACTCTACTATGTATGCACGGTTCAAATTCTCTAATTTCATGCGAGCGAAGCCGCTACGGGCACTGCTAGTTGGGTAATAAAATTCAAATTTAGTTTACGTAACAACGTTTGAAGGTTTCAAGCAACTTTTAGCAAATCTATTTTACGCTTCATAGGCTAAAAAAATTAGGAAAGAGTGGAAAAGAGAAAATGAGCGGGAACGGGAGAGCAAGCGGCACTGGAAAGCGACCGGGTACGGGAAAGCGACCGGAAACTGGAGAGCAAGCGGGGAAGGAACGGGAGCAAGAAAGAGGAACGATAAAAACCCACTAAAAACCCGAGCACGCCAGGTAATCCCGGTAATATATATATATAAACATGTCTTGACTGACTGACTGATAATCAACGCCAAGCTGAAACGCCTCATCCTAGGAACTTGAAATTTAGAACTTATATTGCTTTTATGAAGGGATGAAACAGGAAAACAAACTTTTTCTAAAACAACGCATATCTCGAAAACCAAAAATGAGAATGCTTGGAAATTTGGTATCTAGATTCTTCTTAAAAAATAAAAAATATGTGTTTCACCAATTTTTGAAAGTAGGGTTATTTGTCTTTCATAATAACTCCTACTCAAAAACTGTAAGTGCTACACGTGTAGAAAATTGTATTTAATATCTACTAAAAAAAAAATATACGTGTTATACTAATTTTTGATAATTTGGTCTCCAGGGTCTCAAATGTGGGGTGGAAAAAAATTATTGAGTAAAAATTCCAAAAGACTTTCTCGTTTTACAATTAAATACCAAAATTATTCTTAAAAAAAAATACATGTTTTAATAATTTTTGAAAATTTGGTTTCCAGGATTTCAAATGTGGGGTGGAAAATAGGGTTATATTTTTTTAGAATAACTGCTACTTTGAAATTGAAAATATTACAGATATATGCAAACATTTATCTAATTTTATTTTATTTGTTTTTGTTTTAAAACATAAATAATTAGCAATTTTAATGACAAAAATTTTTCAAAAATTTTTCAAACTCTAATAGAATGCAATGTCATAAAGAACGAGCCTATTTTTCAAATTTCAGCTAAATTATATAACGGGGAGTTAGTTAATTTTCACTTTCGCGGTTTGCAAACTTTCAAGCAATCAAGCAAGCAAGACCGGCAATGAAGTTAATATAAGGTAATTAAAAAAAATTATATGAGTAATCCATGATTTTAAGCAATTAAAATTTTTTCAGTCATGCCAGTCTCCTAACTCACAAATGCTTAACTGTGTTTCTCTCAATTCTAGCTTGGGTTGCTTGAACAGGTTCTATAGAAATCACGAAACTCTTATGTCCACCACAGTCCACCAATAGAGTCTTCAACAAAAGCTCTAACTAAAATGTATTATTTAATCTCATTTGTAAATTAAAAATTTAATTTCTGATTTGTTTGTATTATGATGGCAATTATAAATTAGCACATGAATTCTTACAAAATTCAACACCCAGCTGTTATGCTGTATGGTCATTTAGGTATAATTAGATTCTTGTGTTATGTTGGCAGCACGTTGACCGCTGCATTACAATTAGTTTGCATTCATGAGTTTTGTTGTTAATCCTTTCGACTTCATTCACTATACCTATAGTATAATTTGGCTCTCAATCTGGCGACCCTGTCAGACAACAATGATTTTGTGATTATGAGAGTTATATAAGAACTTGATGTGTACTAAAAATTTGAATAGAAACTATGGAATGCTATATTTAAATAAAAACTGGAATAAATAATTTTTATGGCTCATTTGCATCGGCGCCATCCGTGCGAACTCGCGCCAATTTTAGAGGCCGGTTAGTGTGAAAGACTTGAGCGGAAACTTTTATTAAAATGTAATGACATACTTACTATGATAGGAGGCTTATAAATATTTATAATTGATTTATTAAAATGTAATGTAATGATCTACTTATATAGGATTGGAGGCTTATAAATATTTATAATTGATTTATCTTGATGATCTGAAACATTTCGATCGTGTAACAACTGTATATTCAGTTTTTGTGTCTTAACATCTTATATGCTCATCCCATTTTGATGGGATACATACATACATACATACCTATGTTACTATGTAGTATTATATGTATATTCTTCAATCCACACAAACTTTCCCAACAATGGCTTTTATTTTTAATATTTTTTTCTATTTAAATCTCTTGTTTAGATAGAAATAAATTCAGATTGACACCATGATTTTTCCGTCAACCGATTAAAAAATATTTTTCACATTTTCAAAGTATGAACATTTTAAAAAATACAATTTCATAGGATTGCAATTAAAAATGTTTTTTTAAAATATTTTTTAAAAATTTAAATTATCATCATATCTCTGTTATTCTTCTCTTATAGCTGAGATCTGACGTTATAGAAGGTTTCGACCAATAATTCGTTCCTCTAAAAGCAGACAGACTTGTCTTTTTACTGCTCACACACACACACACACACACACACACACACACACACACACACACACACACACGCACACACTCACACACACACACAGACTTCCATTCTCGATGTCACACATAAATTACAAGCAGATTATGATGGTCAACATTTCGTTCGTCAGGTGCACCAAAAGCATATTGTGCCTTTTGTACTTTCAGAGAGACTGCGATGAGTATTGTATTAATAAATACCGGGTAGTTTTGATCGAGCACGTTTGCACGTGTTCCATTGGTTGTCTTGTCGCCATTACACTTGCTGTCAAAAAATTTTGTAGTTTCATAACCAAAAGCACGTATTAGGTAAGAGTACTAACCCAAAGAGTGCCCATAATGCCAAGTTAGGAAAATACAAGAAAGAATCACATTGAAAATTAGTTTTTACCATGGACATTTTCAAAGAAATAAAAGAGAAAATATTAAGTGGCTAAATCAAAATATCTTTTGCAGAATCTGTTATCCCGGAAGCAACATTAACAAGTAAAGGAAAATCGAGTTTTTCAACACAAACCTTTTTCTTTTTGTTTAATTGAATCATCAAATTAATATAGCCATCCATATAAAGGTATGAAAGTTTCAGATTCCTAGCTTATCAAAAAGCTGGTTAAATTTCACTTACAAAATTTGCGTACAGAGAAAGAAACACACACACACACACACACACACACGCACACACACACACACAAAATTAACTAAATTAATTGACTTATTGTAAAACTAATAATTGATTTTAGTTTTGAAGTGTTCCAGTATTATTTACAGCTATGATCAAGTACACATTTTTTCCGCATAATTTCCGCCTAATTGTTTTTTCCAGAAATTATCAAACGTATTGAAAACCAGATATTAACAGCTGCCAAAAAATTTAGTCGAATATCTTGTTCATCATTTTCGGTACTTTTGAAAACATCTTATACGAAGTGCGTTTTTAAATTTCTCAAATTATTACTTTTCTATTATACCAACTTTTATTGTTATTACCATAGAAGAGGCCAAAAAACTAAAAGAATGATTTAATAGCAGAACTTATCAAAGTGATTGTTACGTTACCGTGAAAACCAATATTTTATTCATTGGGCTTTTGTTTTGTAATTGCTTTATTGCTGTGAAAATTTGAAACCATTCTAGCTCGAAAACTGCATATTATGTGAATAACGTTTCGTTATGTTCTGTGATAAAGTATTACTTATTAAATGCTTTTAAGTCTATGAAAACCGTTGTAATTAAATTGGATATAAGTTTTCACAAAAACTTAACAAATTTATTTAGAAAATATATTAACAAACAGTGAAACTGTAATTTTCTTTTAACAGCAAACAACTCAAGTGAAAAATGTCGACGTTTTATTGCTTAGTTTTAATTCAAATTTATGTTAGTTTTAGTGAAAGCAGAAATAAAACAAGATGTTTTAAAAAATGTTCTCTGCTTGGTGAAAGCACAGAAACGTTGAGTTGTACTATGCCGCCTACAAATGACTCGATTGTGTCAACAAAACTTGCATGTGCAAAACAGTGCACCTCAAATAGCACTGGACAAAATCTAACTTTTGACAACAAACTACCATCTTCTCTGTATACCATCAGCAACAAGAGCCTCGTTAGTTACAAAAACATTTCTTTTGCATCATACCAATTTCATGAAATGTATCCAATTGTCAGAGATATTCAAGTCTGTCTAGGATTTAATTATCAAACTTCTACTGGATTGTGTCAGCTTTTTGATAATTACTGTTCATTAAAAAACGTAACTCGAAATAACAACAATTCATTGGGAATTTATTACGGAGTAAGAATTTTTTCATTCATGCAAATGTATAATAACTAAAAAACTAGCTAGTATTTGGTTTTTTTATTTCAATATATTATTTGCTTAATTTTTAACATCTTTTTGTCTCTTCAAAATAACACATGCTTTTTTTAAAGGTTGTACCAAAAATGAATTCAAAATGTTATTCTGGAAGTAAGTACCCAGAAAATTTTTAAAGTAAAATAAAAATCATTTTTAAAATTTATCTTGAGTTGTGTTTAAACTATAATATTTTGTTGTGTATTATTTTTATAAATGTCCTAAATAACGTTTAAATATTTTTTGTACAGTGTTTTGTAACTTAAACTATATATAGTTTAATCCCGCTATAAAGTATCCAGGGTATAAAAAATCAACAAATTACTATGTAAACACAAATTGCATTTATTCTACATGTAACGTTGTTGAGTCAGTAAATAGAGTAAATAGAGCAGTATTTTGGTCTAAAATACGTAACGTTTTTCTAATTAGTGGTCTACTGATTGGGATGCTTTGTGATTTAGTTTCTAGAAAATAATTATATAGAATGACTTCATGATGTTGATAACTTGATGGTCCAATCTTCTCAGCCCCAGCAGTGGTGTTCTGGTTCGGCTTTCTCTTGGTTTTCCGATTGTATTGACGGTAGATTTACTGAATCTATATGGACAACAAATTTTAACTTGAGATTGTGTTTTATTTTCTAACTTCTCACATACTTTTTAATTGTTTTAAGCGTGTTTGCTTTAAGTTTCTAAGACATTTTTACAAAATACGAAAGTTTTCGTGTTTTATCTTGGCGCATTTTGACAAGACCAAATTAAAGGTCTGTTAAGTTAAAAGATAAAATGTATTTGAAAAATCATTATTCAAATATTATTGTTTTCATTATTCAAAAATTTATGTTTTCTTTATTTTAAAACAAATAAGATAAATAAATCCGAGTTAGTTTTTAGGAAATCCTAATGGAAAAAACCCAAACTTTCCAAAAAGACTAGTTTTCCGTCTTTTTTTTCTACTGAGAAAAAATATTCCAAAATGCGCTATTAACTATTTTTTTGGTTTCAAACACGTATACTAACAGCCGACAAAGCTATGCTGGCTAATAGATGGAAGAAAGCGTCGATGACCTACTATCGGAAATAGTACACCAGACGATTGATAACATGAACATCACTTTTTTATTCCCATTGTTGCAATAAACATGGATTATGCCAGTCACGCCTTGTAAAGGAATTGAATTATCCGTTATATAAGTAGAACATTTTTTAATTGGGACCAATATTCTAGTAAGTTATAGCCAAATGTATATTATACCAAAATACGTTATAGTCGGGGTAATTTAACATGGGGGAGACGTGGCAATTGCACGATGCCAAACGTTCCGTGCGTTATATCCAGAGTACGATATAACGATATTTTACTGTATTTGTCAGCAATTAACTGGCTGGGTGTATTTTACAAAGGTATTTAAATCTTTGTTCAAAATAAAGTTGCAGTAATTAAAGACTGCAAGGATATTCCTGGTAATGATCCAGAAGACAGTGGTTTATATTGGATGAAGATTGACAATGAAACGTATCCTGTGTATTGTGAGGTTTCAACAAGTGGAACTAAATATATGGTTAGGTTCTAGTTTTCTCACAAAATTAATTTAATATGACAAATTATTCAATTTTCTACACAGGTAATTCAACGTCGAATGGATGGATCTGTAAATTTTTACAGAGGATGGGTGGATTATGAAAACGGATTTGGAAATTTAGATGAAGAGTTTTGGTTGGGTAGGTAATACTAAATGCTTAAAGACCCTGTCACGACTCCTATTTTTAACATCAAATTGAAATCAATATGCAATATTTTTGTAATCAACAATTTCAGGCAACTCCATGCTTAACCGTTTGACTAGCAAAAAGAATCATAAACTGAGAATTGAATTGGAGACATTTGATGGAAACACTTCCTATGCTGAATATCTTAATTTTACAATTGGACCTTCATCTTCAATGTACACGTTGATGATATCTGGATATTCTGGAACTGCAGGTTGTATGGACATTTTTTTCTTTTTAAAATTATGAAGGTGATTAAAAATGTATTTAATCAAACAAATTTTAGCAAAAAAAAAACTGTGTTACTCCATTCTCAAAATTCCTTGCAAAAATACTGCAAATTACAAATTCCTAAGAAACAGAAGTTTTATTAAAATTTTAACTGCGTCTTCATTAAATATAAAATAAATAAAATTGGATGTATTATCACTGTTACTATATAATACAAATTTGAAAATCCGAAATTGTTCTTCTAATAATTATATCCAAAATTTTCATTTAAAACATTAAGAGAAATTAAAACAACTTTTCAAAATATAATTTTAGGTTTTGGGATTTTAGGTTGTGGACTATAACGTGTGCGGTAAACAAATCTTTGCCTTATAATTTTTCTACATTATTGGCCTTAACTAAAAATTATTCAATAGAACTTTGCAATTAATTCTTAGTAGAGTAATTAATACAAATGATAGCGGAAGGTTTACGAAAAAAGGAAAGTAAATTCGGAAAAGGACTTGCCCGAGCGTATTTTGTGATTATAATAATAATAATAATAATAATAATAATAATAATAATAATAATAATAATAATAATAATAATAATAATAATAATAATAATAATAATAATAATAATAATAATAATAATAATAGTAATAATAATAGTAATGATACTAATAATAATAATAATAATAATAATAATAATAATAATAATAATAATAATAATAATAATAATAATAATAATAATAATAATAATAATAATAATAATAATAATAATAATAATAATAATAATAATAATAATAATAATAATAATAATAATAATAATAATAATAATAATAATAATAATAATAATAATAATAATAATAATAATAATAATAATAATAACAATTGTGCTATTTCTGATAAATTAAATTTCTACAGGAGATTCAATGTCGACTCACAGTGGAAAAAACTTTTCTACTTTTGACAGAATAAATAACTTAGGTTATTTTGACTCTATTGGTGGATTTTGTACACTCAATTGCGCCAATATACACAAAGGAGCTTGGTGGTACGAATGTTGTTTTTTTTCACATTTGAATGGTGTTTACTTTAACACATCCAGTGTTCCGTTTTCTATGGGCCTACAATGGTTTTCATATGGCGGTTACTTTAGTTCTGTGAAAGCCTGTAAGATGATGATTTCCAGTAATTAACTTTATTTGACGTTTTTAATGCTCACAGTTGAAAAAAACTAAATCATTTATTTACGATTATTTTATTGTTATTTGCAATTGTTTAGACATGTCAACATTTTAGTATTTATTATTTTTGTGGATTTCCATATTTATTCCATCTTTTTGCTATTTTATTAATAACAGCACTATAACCAGCTGCAGCATATATTTTAGTTGTTTTCATGTTGCTGATTTTTTAAATTTTATTAAAACTAGATTGACTTTTTGACATTGTTAGTAAGCTTGCTGTATTTTAAATAAATCTAAAGTGAGAATTATTTTAATTTTTATTTAATTTGGTTTAGTAAAAAAGGAATAAAATGCAATAAAATGTTTGGAATTGAAAAGTATTATTCGCAAACATAGAACTACTTACAAAGCTCGTGATTGGTGATTATTAGTTTACGTCCATTCAGAGCCGCATTGGTGGGGATGAGGTGATTAGTAAGCATTATGGATGTCACGGGTACTACATTTTGGAGTTTTCGGGTTCGGGTTTGTGAAACTAGAGTTTTCGGGTTCGGGTTCGGGTTTGTAAAACTCGAGTTTTCGGGTTCGGGTTTGTGAAACTCAGGTTTTCGGGTTCGGGTTCGGGTTTGTAGTTTTCCAAAAACCGGGTTCGGGTACTGGCTTATGATTTCAAATGCCTGGATTGATTTTAAATTTACCTAGTGTATATACATATACAAACGAGAGCGATCAATTTATGCAATAGACATTACACGTATTGAATAAACTCTAACAAGTTATTTTTTTAGCTCTTCCAAATAATGTGATTTCTTTGGCCGAAGGAGGCTTAATTATTTTAGTACGTCGCTGAAGTTAGCAACGGTAGCTAACTTTGCCTGCATTATATATGGAAAATTCATAGTTGAGGCATTTTTTAACATTTTTGAATAGAAAATTAAAACACAAAACGATCTGTACCATTTTGAACTAAATCTCTCAATTATTAACGGAGTTATAAGGTAAAAACTATTGCGGTTAAATCGGTTGTTATGTCTCTATTTACAATGTAAATACTCGCTAGGCTACTCAATAACCGTTGCTAACTCTTCACGCATTTTACATAGAAAATTCAAACTTGATGTATCTTAATACAATTTATCTATTTGAATAGATAATTCAAAAACAAATCAATTTGTACAAGTCTCGTCAAAATGCCTAAAAAATTAAGAGAGTAATTCAGTAATTTTCGGCTGTTCCGTATAATTTCCGAATATCCTCGATCTTTCGGAAACGGTTTTTGAAAGTTCGGAATGAAATTATTTCCGAAACCGATTAAAACCGAACGTTCGGAAGAAAAATATTTCCGATTACTTCCGTACCCGAATAAAACCGAATGACAAACTTCCATGCTTAAACAAAATCAACAAAAAATCGCACGTACAGACGACCCAGCATCGAGAGTCGCATTCCATTTATGGACAACATCGACGAGTGCATTCTATCGAACGTCAATGTTTTTTAATAAACTTTGTTTCATATCTCTGAAGAAATCTGAAATTTTTTTAACTTTCAAATAATTTTTTTATCTTTCAATTATTTTAAAACTTCAATATAACGTAATGTCATTGACAACAATTATAAACATCAACTTATAGCTCGATAAGTTGACGGGAAGTATGTTTTCCAAAGCATTTCCTCAACCGAGCGTGTAAGCAAGCAAGCAAACAAGCAAACACGGTGAAGTAAATGTAAGGATTCGAATAAATATCTACCGTGCGCAGCGCAGCTGCTATGTTTGCAGTTGTCAAAAATATAATGGCAGCGTCACTAAGTGTCTGTTCATATATGCTGAACTTCAAGTCTTATTGTTTGAGTCATCAAACTGATTCATGAAGCGGGTATAGTTAATTTTTAGCTTTAAAATAATAAAAACAATTATGTGACATTTAGATATTTATTATTTAAATATTGTTAGTTGCTAAGGCAAGTTAGCAAAAAATACAGGTTGTTTGGTTTAATTGAAACAAAATTAGTTACAATAAAGTTTATATTTTCAATTTAAACAAAATTATCTAAAATTTGTACTTGCAAAAAAAATCAATATTAGTACATATTATAGAGTGTTTTATTTTTTTCTCAAACTAAGCAGCCAATAAACTAGAAACACTGTTTAAAGGTTTCATAAATACTGACAATGTCACGTTTACTCAAATCGTTTCAAAGTTTATATTACATTACAACCGATTCTATTATTAATATCATGTACTATGAAATCTTCCATAATTACTATTGGGATTAAAACCAAACTATTTGCCTTTCAACTGGAAGCCTGTGTAATATTTGGAATTAAATTATTATTTGTATTTAACAGTGCAATAAACATTTATTTTAAATATTTGGCATTAATACAATGTAAGTCCAAACCAAAATAATTCTTATTAGCGGTGGATCCAGAAAAAGGGCCCGGGCTCCCCCTCTTAGTGGTTTCAACGAAAAAATGTAAATTCTTTTTTTTAAGGTTAGTGAAAGGAGTTAGCTAACCCCGCGAGACACTCAACCTGAGCTATGCGTGTAAACTCCTTGCTTAAGGGAGCTACGATGGTGAGGCCGGTGAGATTCGAACCGCCGACCTACAAGGCGACAGGTGAACGCTTTACCGCTTAGCCACCACCGCCATTTCATTTTTCTACTTAGCTTGCAACTTTATTTCATTCAACTGAAGCCTGAGGTTTTAATATATTCACCCCATTGACCATCAATATTTCTTATGTTTGGCAGATATTCAAGAATTTTGGGCCTTTTTTTAAACCAATTCACTGCAAAAAATTCAACCAAAACCACTCGGATAAACAACCATTTGTTGACAGTTGATCAAGTCTGTCTATATCAATCAGCAATTTACATGTATAAGTATGCACATGATCTTTCACCCCAATATTCAACGAGTCACCTTTATAAAGCAGAAGAAGTTCACAACCATTTTGTGCGTTCTAAACACTGTTTCCGTTCAGGATTGATCCGCTTGACACTTGGAATGCACTCGATGAAATTTGTTGGTCCTAAGATCTGGAATTCTCTGCCGCATGACATCAACAAAAGTTCTCTCAGCTCATTCAAGGCTTCTCTGAAAAATTACCTGCTGCACAAGACTTTGAAAGACTTCATACCAATTCAGTGAAGATATTTGCTCTTTTGTAAATTTTTACTTTTTTACAATTTTATGTACAGGGTTACAGTCTCGCAGGAACATTTGTTCTTTTTCTGTTGCCCCTTATTTGTTTTTTGTCGAAATTGTGATTTTTTTTATAAATAAATTTGTGAAAAAAAATGTATTTCAAATAATGTCTCAAAAAACATTTAGAACTCCACCGGCAGATCTAGCAAAAAAAGTTGAAAATGATCCTGTTCTTTGTCTAAATAAGTTTATATGATTGAACAGCAAGTTCATACAACAATAATTACTTGTAATTTGAATGAAAGCTCAAAAATGAAAATATTTTCGGATTTCTTTATGCTGCTTAATTAACAATTACCCCAATTGTTAACTGGCTTTTATGGACTGTAGGTTTAACTACAGATTATTGATAATAACTGATATATTACAGTGCAACAGCTATGATGAACAGGTATAATAGGTGTAGAGCAATCATCAGGTCATAACTGTTTTATTCAATAATCTCTTTCAACAACCCTCAAATTTGGCTAACTCTAAAAACTGTGATGATCCGACAATCGAGAAAATGCACGAGGTAGTTTAACGGGTTCCTAAATTTTTGTAAATAGTTAAAAGCTGCTTGGCAAAAACAGTTTTTCCCAGCAGGTTTCTGTAGGGTTTTACGCAAAACATTGGAAATGCCATAACGCAGGTCATGGCTATATGGAAGGTTTTCAATGGCCAAAGAGGCATTGCAGATGAAAAATTCTATTGAGTTTTCACCAGTGCATCAGAAATTACAAATTAATCAGCAAAAACTAACAACTCCAAGAATTTGAAAAAAAAGAATTATAATACAAATGTGGATCAGAAGCGGACGATTTCCCAAAATAAGCGCAACTGTTCAAAGATATTCTTGTAACCAGAAAAAATCTCGCAGCCCAAAATCATAGAAGTAGCCGAGTTGATCGATTGTGGTTTAAACCGTTCCAGTTGTGAGGTTAACACACAGAAGAATTTTGTTCAGTCACTCCCACAAAAATGTCTACCAATGGATATAAAAAACAATTCTTTCAAAAGAAATAATTTGCCATCTGTAATAAGTAACACCTTTTATCCGTCTGATTGAGACGATTCTACTATTAAATACTGCACCAAAAAAACTTATTCTCATCTTTGATGTATCTGATAAAAAGAGGTGTTTTGTATTCACATTGTTCCAAAAAAGAAAAAATACAGAAAGAATAAAAGAAAGAAAAAAGGAGAAAAGAGGGGAAAAGAAAGTAAACAAACAAATTTATTTCAGTTTTTTTGTTTGATTTTACAGAATAAAAAAATAGCACCATATTTTACAACAGTAATCAAAATTTAAAGAAAAAAACTAAAATATTTTGGGCCCTTTTATTAAGAATTTTCTGGATCCGCCGCTGAATTTTGTGTTTAAGCTGAGTAAAGAACAGTCATCTTAGAAAATTTAATAAAAATTTACATATGATTAATTGTAATGCTGCTAATTGATGATTTGGCTGAATTTAATTAAATTAAATATTTAAATCAATAAAACATAACAGGTAACATTAATTTGTTGTCTGTTTTTTTCAGAAGCAAAAATAAGTTTTTGTATATATTTTACACAGTGACAGAAGCGTCTAACAAAAAAATCATCAACTTTTGTTTTTGAAAAAATATATTCGGCACACATCAAACTGTTTTAAATCATTGCTAAAAAGACCTGCCATGTGTTAAAGATAAAATTTAAAATAATAAACGTTAATGTACATTCTGTTGAATGTCAGTTTATACATTTTATTAAACGTCAAAGTGCATCCTGTTGAACTACCTACTTAATTGTTTTCATGAAACGATAAAAAACAAGGATTCTGATATTTTAAAAGCAATCAATATTACATTATCATAATATAGTTAGTTGCTAATAGTTCTTGTAAACAAACAATTTGTTGATGTTTGTTAGTTTATAAATGACATTACAAATAAATACATGTTTCCTATGTAGCTTTGTAGTTTTTAAGATTATTAAAAAACATTTTGCTTTTTTTAATTTGTTTATTTTTAGCAACAAATGATGTCGAAGTTTTTAGGTTTAATTATAATTTCAATTGCATTTAATTTAAGTGAAAACAATCAAAAAACTAGATGTTATAAAAAATGCTCCCTTCTTGGTAAAAGCACAGAAACTTTGAGTTGTACTATGACGCCTATAACTGTTTTGATTGTATCTTCAAAACTTGCATGTGCAAGTCTATGCACCTCGATTAGCACTGGACAAAATCTAACCTTTAACAGCCAACTACCTTTATCTTTATATACTATCAACAATAAAAGCATTGTTAGTTTCAGAAACTTTACTTTTCCATTATACCTTCTTCATGAAATGTATCCAGTTGTCGGAGATATCCAAAATTGTCTGGGATTCAATTATCAAACATCTACTGGGTTGTGTCAACTATTTGATAATTACTGTCCATTGAAAAACGTTACCTCAAATACTAACAACACATTGGGTGTTTATTACGGGGTAAGTATATATCTTCGAAAATGATTTAGTAAGGAAAAGAAAAAGTAGCTAGTTTTTTTTTAAATAATTGTTTGTTGTAAATGTTGAAAAAAGTTCCCCCAAAGTTTTTTAAAATAACAATTTGTTTGTTTTTTCAAGGTTGTTGCCAAAATGAATTCAACTTGTTATTTTGGAAGTAAGCCTTAGTGTTTTTTTCGATAACGTTTAAAAAAAATATAAACGTTTTTAAATTAAACATAAGTAGCATGAACTGTTTTTAAATCTAAAAAACTGAAAGTAATTTTAATAGCGGAGAAACATTCAGAAAAAATAAAAGCAAGATTTAGTTACATAAATTCAAGGTAGAATAAAAAAAAGGCTTAAATGTCAACATGTCTGTACATGGTCTTTGGAAAAACTATCTAGGCAATCATTTCTTGCTGAATAAAAATATAGAAAAGACTCGATGTGATCTTTTTTAAATCCTTTATATTAGGTCCGTCGTGTTTGCTTTCTTGCTAGCTTGGGCCATATTTTGGAACCCTATACCACTCAAAGGTTATGCTGATGATCTACAAATCTACGATCATTGCGGCACTGAGAGCATCGGTGTGCTCGCGGACAGATTGGACGGCTGCGTTTCGGAGATAATGGAATGGATGAAATGCAATCGACTAAAGTTAAATGCCTCCAAGACAGAGGTCATTCTACTGGGATCCTCTAGACGTCGGTTGCACTGCACCTTTGACGAGATCAATATAGCTGGAAACATCATTTGTCTCGTCGATAGGGTTCGCAATCTTGGGGTCATCATAGATTCTCAACTGACTTTCAGCGAACACGTTGCAAAATTGGTCAACACCAGTTACTACCATCTACGACAGATGAGGTCAGTTCGCAAATCCCTCACGGTCGATTCTTCGCATGCACTTGCCCGCGCTTTGATCTTGTCTAGACTTGATTATTGTAATTGTCTACTCAGTGGAATACCGGATCTGTTAATGAGGCGGCTTGATGGTGTCATGCGTGCCACGGCTAGGCTGATTCTCCGATTGCCTCAATACGGTCATGTCACTAAAGCGATTCACGACCGACTACACTGGCTGAACATGCAGGCGCGTATCGACTTCAAGCTATCTCTCACTGCGTACCGATGCCTCCATGTACCTGCAGTGGTTTTCTGGTTCGGCATTTTTCCTATTGTGTTGAGATTGTATTGACGGTAGATTTATTTGGACTATATGGCCAACAATTTGACTTGTGATAAAGTCTCATCCTGTAACTGTTGACATACTTTTTTTTGTTTTAAGCGTGTTTGCTTTACGTTTCTAAGAGATGTTTAAAAATGACAAAAATCCTCGTGTTTAAAATTAGCGCATTTTAACAAAACTTAATTATAGATCTGTCAAATTTAATATTACTGATGAAATTTATTTAAAAACTCATCATTTAAATTTACTATTTTCAATAATGTCGTTTTTCTCCCACGTTTCGCCACGTTGAGAATCTGGCACGCAAATTGATTAACGCCAAATGGGCCGTAATATTGAACGGAGCGTATAATAAAGAAAATATAACGCCAAACTATGCTCATAATATATATATATATATATATATATATATATATATATATATATATATATATATATATATATATATATATATATATATATATATATATATATATATATATCTATATATATATATAAAAATGAATGTTTGTATGTATATATATGTGTGTATGTATGTCCTTTATGCATTGCTACACCATTCATCCGATCGTAATGAAATTTTCACACAACCTTGAGAGTCAAGGGGAATTAAATATAGAAAAAAACAAATTGAAATCCGTCACAAAATGAGCGGAGCGGAGCGGGTGAGTGAGCGGGAACTATATATAACAGATTTTATTGGAATTCGGTACACTTATGTAGCTTATTCAAGCGGTGGTTTCTGTCAAGTTTGAAAAAAAAAATGTAATCCGTTGGTGTTTTATGGACAAAAAATGTTTTGGTAAGCGGTTGTAAGGAGAAGTAAATTTTTTTCTCTCCAAAATACAAATAATATTACATTATTTTATAGTTAAATTATTAAGAATATTTTTTAATTTTTTTATAAGTTTTAATTAAAAATATTAAATAAATTTGTGTATTGTTTATTGGCGCCGGACACCTTTGTTTTGATTTCATCGGGCTCCCGAACTCTTTCATTTCGGTCGCTGCTATTGCGTGAATGCTATTGCCCCGGCGGTTTGCCGTAGTTGCAATTGGTAAAATTGCTACTGTACCGGCAGTCCCGTTGTATGTCTAACTTAAACCCTAACTCTAGCCCTTTAAAAAATATGTACATTTTTATCAATTAATTGAAAGATCAATTTTTTTGGCAAAACCGCCTTGACAACAGCACTTTTAACGTTTATTACCCCGGCTACCGGCGCCTATTGCCTGGGTAATAGTAATGATGATGTTTTCAGAAAAGAACGTTGCTTATTTGGTAATGAATAGTAATATAAAAATAACCTGTTGATGTATATGAGCGGTTTTTTGACATTATTGCAGCATTAACTAATAAATTCATTATTTTTTTCAGTGTGAGCTATCGGCTTCAGTCTATTAAAATAATCCTTTGCAAAAAATCACACAATATAAAAATAACCTGTTGATGTATATGAGCGGTTTTTTAACATTATTGCAGCATTAACTAATAAATTCATTATTTTTTTCAGTGTGAGCTATCGGCTTTAGTCTATTAAAATAATCCTTTGCAAAAAATCATACTTGCAAAGTGGAACCAATTTACTAAAGAACACTAATTAAAGTTGAGGAAATTTAGACGTAACTAAACAAGCGAACCAAACAACAAAAGTGTTAACGAGAGAACAGGTTAATTTTGATGTCTGTGCACAGCATTCTGCTACAGCCCATCTAAGCCACATTAGAAAGGCTCTGAAATTTAATAAAGGAACGAAAAGCGACTGTGAGCGAAAAGAGTGAGTAGGAAAAGGAGAGCAAGCTGGAGCGAGAAAGCGACCGGGAACGGGAAAGCAGCGGGAGAGAGAGAGCTAGCGGTTAGGAAAACGGGAGCCAGAGAAAAAAGATAAAAACCCACTAAAATACCCGGGCAATGCCGGGTAACCCAGCTAGTATATATATATATATATATATATATATATATATATATATATATATATATATATATATATATATATATATATATATATATATACATATACACTGCTTTAAAATGTTTCAAGAGCCTACAAATAGGATGACTAACTGTCACCAGAAATAACGCAAAATATTTATAAGACTCTACTTGGAATCGAACCCACGTGTCTACGGCAACACCGCCTCGCCTAAATGCAAGCGCTCTTACCAACTGAGCCACCAACCATCACCAAAAAACGATGGCTAGAAATCTCAGTCTTTCGGAGCTACTTAACATTAGACTACGACTATGATAGGCTCGGAACTCCTTACTTCGGCTCGACTCGACAGCTAGTCTGCTGCCAGATAGGTAATTTTTTTGCAAAGTGAAACACTGCGTTGAAATGTTTCAAGAGCCTACAAATAGGATGACTAACTGTCCACAAGTAACGCAAATATATATAATATATATATATATATATATATATATATATATATATATATATATATATATATATATATATATATATATATATATATATATATATATATATATATATATATATATGAGATTATGTATGTGTGTCCTTTTTGCATTGCTACACCATGCAACTAATCGTAAAGAAATTTTCACAAAACCTTGAGAGTCGATGGTGGAAGGTTTATTACATAAACTTTATGTGAAAAAATTGAAATCCGTCAAAAAATGAGCGGAGCGGGAGAGCAAACGGCAACTGGAAAGCAAGCGGGAACGGAAAAGTGACCGGGGGCGAGAGAGCAAGCGGGAAAGCGACCGGGAAGGGAAAAGCGACCGGGAACGCGAAAGCAACTGGGAGCGGGAAAGCAAACGGGAGCGGTAAAGCAACAGCAAGCAGGAAAGCGACCGTGAGCGGGGAAACGACGGGGAACGGAAAAGCAACCGGGAGTTATATTTTGTTCAAAATTAAGCTTTATTATACAAATTTTCGTCAATTCAAAATTGCAGTAATTGAAGACTGCAAGGATATTCCTGGTAATGATCCAGAAGACAGTGGTTTATATTGGATGGAGATTGACAATGGAACTTATCCTGTGTATTGTGTGGTTTTATCAAGTGGAACTAAATATATGGTTAGGTTCTAATTTTCTCACAAAATTAATTCAATCTGGCAAATTATTCAATTTTACACATAGGTTATTCAACGTCGAATGGATGGATCAACAGATTTTTACAGAGGATGGGTGGATTATGAAAACGGATTTGGAAATGTAGATAAAGAGTTTTGGTTGGGTAGGTAATATTAAATGCTTAAAAACCCGGCACGACTTTGTTTTGAACATCAAATTGAAATCAGTAAGCAATATCTTTGTAATCAACATTTTAAGGCAACTCCATGCTTCACCGGTTGACTAGCAAAAAGAATCATAAACTGAGAATTGAATTGGAGAAATTTGATGGAAACACTTCATATGCTGAATATCTCAATTTTACAATTGGACCTTCATCTTCAATGTACACGTTGACGATATCTGGATATTCTGGAACTGCAGGTTGCTTGGAAATTAGTTTTTTTCAAGTTTGAAAGTTACTAAAAATATATTTATTTATATAAATTTTAGCAAAAAAACTGTGTTATTCAATTTTCAAAATTTTAAAGCATAAATACTGGAAACAACAGAATCCTTAAAAAACAAAAGTGGCATTAAAATTTTAATTGCGTCATCAAATATTAAATAAATAAAATTAAATGTATTACCACTGTTTTTATATAATTCAAATCTGAAATTCAGCTATTGTTTTTTCTATTAATTAAATCCAAGGTTTTTGGGTTTAACTTAGATAAAAATTAAAAACATTTCATAATTTAATTCATAAGCAATAAATGTTGTTTCATTTCTGACAAATTAAATTTGATCAGGAGATTCAATGTCAACTCACAGTGGAAAAAACTTCTCTACTTTTGACAGAATAAATAACTTAGGTTATTTTGACTCCAAGGGTGCATTGTGTACACTCAATTGCGCCATTGTATACAAAGGAGCTTGGTGGTACCACTGTTGTTTTTTTTGCAAAGTTAAATGGTGTCTACTATAACACATCCAGTGTTACGTATGGTCAAGGCCTACAATGGTCTTCATATGGCAATTACTATACTTCTATGAAAGCCTGTAAGATGATGATTTCCAGTAATTAACTTTATTTGTTGATGAGACGTGTTTAATGTTCACAGTTAAAAAAAACTAAATCATTTTATTACGATTATTTTATTATTCTTTGAAGTAGTCATATCAGATATTTAGTATTTAGTAGTTTCGTGGATTTTCATATTTTGTTTCATGTTTATGTGTAGTGCTGCTTATACCGTTTTATTAGTATTGACACTATAACGAGTTACGGTATATTTTTTAATTGTTTTCATGTAGTTATTTTAAATATTAAAAACTAGATAACTTTTTTTATAGTTGACTTTTTGACATTGCTAAAGAACTTTCTCCATTTCAAATTATATCTAATCAAAAAATTATTGTAATTTGTATTTAATTTAGAAAAAAAATAAAATGCAATAAAGTGTTTAGAATTGAAAAGTAATATTTGCAAACATAGAAATATTTACAAAGTTTATGATGGGTGATTATTAGTTCAGTTGGTGGGGGATGCGGAGATTGTGGATAACAATCTAAAAGTTACTTAAACAAAAAACGCAGTTGACAAAAACTCACACAATTATTCGAATTCAATTTTAAGCTTATATACGAAACATAGTTTGTAAAATATTGATTCAATAGTCTTTTAAGAAATGTTTCTTATGCAAATTAGGCAAAAAAAATTTTCAACAGATGCATTATTTTCAACAAAGAACTGCTAATAAAAACATTTGAGCAACTTTTAAACTACAAAATATGTTGCAGCTTTAGTTTTTTGCTTCAAGCATTATAAAAGTGAATTAAAAAAAAACTTTGACGCTCTATTATTCCGTTTTAATGCAGCTTATGTTATTAGTCTGTTAACCATTTTAACAAGTTTTCATTTTTTTAATACTGTAATAAAACCATTCATTATGCAATATGATTTCATCAGATACGGTTGGCTAAAATGTCATAAAAAAGCGTAAACACCAGTTACCTGCTGTTATTCTGCTAAGAGCAAGCAAAAACATTTCTTTTCAGTTCTATTACAAACTTGCTAATTTATGGAAACAGTTTGACAACTTCTATCAGTTTCATCATTTGATCCTGTGAAATATCAAATAATGAAATTGGAAAGTATTCCACTCATGTCATCGTTTCAGTGAAAAATTCAATGAATACAATTGTCGATTGTACGAGCTATTTGATAAATTCTTTTAAACGTTAGAATAATTGGTAATGTTTTTGTTTACTTATATGGAAATGCATGAATCATACTAGAAGTGGTACTCTGCTTTGCGTATTTACCAAAACTATTTTAAATTTTATTTGTTGTTGAATAAATTATTCAAAATATTTTTATATAACTAATTGAATTTATTTCATTGCCAGTTTAATTCTAAAAACATTTTAAAAATTAGTTTTTTTTTCAAATTTATTTTTATTAGTTTTTTTAATAAAGCATCAGCATTAATATAAAATATTCTGACCTCACATATTTTGTTTTCATATTGTTAGTACATATAACTATCTCATTATTTAAAACGTTTGAGCATAGTTGCTTTCAGTATGCTAAAAAGTTAGAAGTTGTGCGTTAGTCAATTAGTGGATAAATTAAACCAAAACCCTTCAATTTTTGTAAGTGTGTCTAAAATATTATTAATGACAGCCTGTTTTGTGATGTATTGTATTTTGTCAACTACAAAACATCTGTACAAAAACAAATTTTAAAATTAAATAGACCTCATTAAAGTTGAATTTTGTACATAGTTTTTCTAGAACAATTTCACCTTCGAATTGACATTTTACACAATGGCTAGTGAAATCCGATTTACATTACAACCGTTTTATTTTTAATTTTTGATAAACGTTATTACGAATTATCTATTATTTTGTGGTCGTCAAGACCACGCTTTCTTTATCAAGAGACTTTGAATTCGTTTTTAAAGTTTTATTAAACAGAACCAACAACTAAAATAAACAATTTAATTTAATTTTTTACGTTTCTCACTTTATATTTTCTAATGGTATTTTTCTTTCAACCCCCCCCCCCCCACCCATGGGGTAAGCCCACGGTCCTGATGTGTAGTGTCGGCTCGCGTAAATCATTGAACTGCCGTATCCAAGTATCCACCGAAGCCTATAAAAAAGAAAAACAGAAAAAAAAACCTCAGCCATGTTCAATATTGCAGTTGTGTGAAAGAGCCCTGCGTGGAACGATCGTACATTTCCAGCTTGCACAACTTTTCCACGACACCTAAGTTTTTTTTTTATGGCAGACAGAAGCTGCTACAGTTCAATTCTGTATGTCTCTATCTCTCTTTTTGGTCTCTTCTCTCTTTCTCACTCTATCTCTCTTTCTCTCTTTCTTTCTTTCTCTCTCTTTCTCTTTTTCTTTTGATCATTTTTAATCATCTGATTCTGTTTGTTTCGTCTCCTTCATTTTTTATATTCATTTATTTAAATCTGTTTTTTTTGTTTTATTTATCTTTTTATCTTGTTTTTTCTTTTGCTGTTTTAAACGGGGCAAGTTTCAATAATATTCTAGCAAAAAAATTCAACCCAATTATTCAAAGAATTAAAAATAAACCCAATATAAATTCAGTAAAAAGTTATAAATATAAAAATTAAAAATTGAAGGAGGAGTGGTTAACTTAAGGAAAAATTAAAAATTTGAAAAAAAAATTTAAGAGGGCGAAATATATGAGACACGCATATAAAGAAAAAGAGAGAAAGAGACAGACAGACAGACACAGAAAAATAGAAAGAGTGTGTGTGATGATCATCGAGCACATGTACAATGCAGTTGGTTTTTATTTTATTACGTTGCTAATCATCATCGCTGTCGTGTGGAGTGAGCAGCACAGCATCTTAATATGGAACTTCTTCTACACGACTTTTCCACTCTTACACACACTCTCTTTCTTTCTCTCTTTCTCTCTCTCTCTCTCTTTCTCTCTCTCTCTCTCTCTCTCTCTCTTTCTTTCTCTCACACACACACCAACGAATAAAAAAAACTTTTTACAAACTTTTATTTAGGTTACAATTTCTGTTTGTGTGTGTGTGTAACTTTCTCTGTACGCAAATCTTGCAAGTAAAATTTAACCAGGTTTTTGACTAGCTAGAAAGCTGAAACATTCAGCATAGCTTTATACTGGATGACAATACATGATTCAATTAAAAAAAACTTTATTTGAACATTTATCGTATTTCTAAATCGAGTGTATTTGAAATTAAAGTTTGTCTTAGAAAACCCGTTTTTTCCTTTACTTGTTTTCCATTGAACTTCATTTCGGATTCCTAACCACTTAGTACACATAATATAAAAGTCGAAATAAACACAATTAAATTCTAAAATTGTACGTTCAGCATCCTTTTCAAAAATCCAAATAGTTTCCGTTAATAAATCTCCGGTTCAGTTGCGCTTCGTTCAGTTTCCGCTAGTTTTACGTTTATCATTTAAGGTGATAATTTATTTTCATTTAACGGAGCTTTTCGTTTTCGTCAACTGAAAAAACAGTAAATCATCATCATCATCATCATCATCACTATAATCATCATCACCATCACCTTTATCGTTATCATTATCATCATCACTATAATCATCATCACCATCACCTCTATCATCATCACCATCATAGCTGTCGTCGTCATCATCATCATCACTAACTTCGTTATCATCATCATCTCTCCCACAATTCAGTTTATTTGCTGACATTTCTAACGAAATGTCGAAAGGAAATGGAAACAAGGTTCGAAGTCGAGGCTGAACTAATAAATATGGCGGACAACGAGAACGACGAGAACAACGAAGAAGAAGTCGCGCAAGGTGAAAAGGTGCAAATGTTGCCACTAGCTAGCGCGAGCTAAGCGAGCAAAGGAGCGCTCACCTGTAACATCGTGTGCGGCTTACTACAATTTACTCAATTTTGTTTTAAACACAGGTTATTCAACGTCGAATGGATGGATCTATTGCTCAAGTATGTAGACAGAAAAACAAAAATATCAAAGCCTGTATATGACACCTCCCTTTTTGAGGACAAAACGTTAGTTCGAGACATATTCCCGAAATCTGATGGGTGGCCTGACAGTTCGTTCCTAAGTTTTCCGTAGGCATGGTGGCAGTGCCGTCGGTAGTTGAGCCAGTGGTGATGTCGTAACGGGCGTCAGATATGTCGCTTGATCAGATTCAGCTTGATGCAGGTGGGCAGACCGATAATGACGGGCGCTTCGTGATTTACGATGTAAAACTGACCCTTGTAGACGATCTTCAGGATTTTGGAAGCATCGGTGTACCCAGAAAGTAGTTCTTATGTTGGACCGACATTGCTGAGATACCAGAGTGATATTAACGTGCTGTACGACATGCAGTTTGCCTTGGCTCCAGAGTCGAGGTTGAACCTGAACGTTGTTAATGTAGATTGCTGTTGAACAACTGAATTGGTGACGTTTGTTCGGAGATTTTGAGGACTGCTCATTGTTTTAGGTGTATAGACTTTGATCGAGATTGCTGCTGCTGTCCCGTTTTGATGCAATATTTCACGAAATCTCATAGTTTTATGAGATGCAGAAAGAGTTAGAAGAATGGAGGAACGGGAAGAGAAAAAAGCTCAGCAAGAACTTCAACTTCAACGTGAGCGCAAACAACGAGATCACGAATATAAAATGAAAAAGTTGGAAATCGAATCTCAAAAACCAATTACACAAATATACGTAAGATGTGACATCTACATCTTACACTGCCAATGTCAAATAACCTCTCATGACTCTAATACAAAACTGATAGATTGACTGTTATTCAAACTTGTCAATATTATTGTATATCTGGGTTCCTGAAATATCATTTTTCTGTTTTGTGAAAGTCCTGGAGGTCTTGTAGAAAATGCCGGAAAAAAAGGATTTATTTTATCATCTTTCAATAAATTACAAAACCATTTTAACAAACCGGTTTACGATCGGCAATATCGTATGTCGAATCTTTCACAGATGATGTTAAGTGTACATTGTTTAGTTTAGTTCAGTGCTGCAAAATTTGGAGGATGTGATACGATTTTCGAGGTAGTTAATAAGCTGAAACATTCTGAAAAATGCTTGTAAGTTTTGTAATTGTCACTTTGATATCACCTGGAGCTTGGAAATTTTATAATTTTAAAAATCAATAACACAATTTCAACGTCACACTGACATGTAATACAAAGCGAATTTGAGTCTGAATTACATTAATGATAATTCTCTAATGAATAGTTTTGACACTCATCGCTGTAAACAAATGTGCGTTTGATGTTTATTAATTTGCTGTCAAGATTGCAATCAAAAAACTCTAAATTACTATACTAAAATTAAAATTAATCTCTGTTTGATCAATTTCAACTTATTATAGTTTAAATTATACTTTCAATTTCTTATCTAATTTAAATTCAAAAGTTTTCATTAATTATGCTGCTTAACAGTTTTGCAGTTTACTAACAATTTTTTTCTAGGTTTAAATAAATCTGAGTATGAAAACGAATAAAATGCTACAGGTAACATGAACTTTTTGTTTTTTTTAAAGTAAATGGTAATTTGTTCAAATAAAATTTGACGGCAACAAAAACGTCTAACAAAATTTCATCCTTTTTTATTTTGATATATGCTGCAAAAGGCAGCATTTCAAACGATTGTGAGTTACTTCTAGAAATAAAAGACATCATGTCAGCAACAAAAGTGCAATTTCTAAACATCAATGTGTATTCTGTTTAACGTCAGCTTATATAATCAGCTACACTCTAAGGTAAAGTACATTCTGTTAAACGCTTATGTATAGAACATTTTGTTGAATGCTAATGTACACTGTACATTGTACAGTGCTTTCAGTACAGTACATTTCAACGTTAATGAAATTCTATTAAACACTTATGTAAACCCTGTTAAGTTTCAATACACATTTTGTTTAACTAATTAGTGGTTTGTTTAACTAATTAGTAGTTTGTTTAACTAATTAGTGGTTTGTTGAATTAATTAATGGTTTAACTAATTAGTGGTTTGTTTAATTAATTAATGGTTTAACCAATTGTTGGTTTGTTTTAAAAACGAACGTTTTAATTTGGTTGAATTCAAATTAACAACATCACCAATTAGTCAGCATTTGTTAGCTTTGTAAACAAACAGTTTGTTATGTTCTAACTATAATTGCTTCTGACAAACTATAAAAACTAAATAACTCAGTTAACGTTTAAAAAACTTACCAAGCAATTTATTAATTTAAAAAAAATAAATAAAAGAAACGCTTTTATTTCTTTTAAAAAAACATTTCACTGAGAAATGAAATCAAAGTTTTATATCTCACTTTTAATCCAAATTGCAATAACTTTGCAATAAGGCTGTGTTAAAATAAGATAACATAAAAAATGTTCTCTGCTTGGTGAAAGCACAGAAAAGTTGAGTTGCACCATGCCACATACAAATGTCTCGATTGTGTCATCAAAATACGAGTGTGCAAATCTATGCACCTCGATTAGCAGTGGACAAAATCTAACTTTTGAAAACCAGCTACCATCTTCTATGTATACTAACAACAAAGAAAACTTGGTAACTTTCAAGAACTTCTCTTTTACACCTTACCAATTTTATGAAATGTCTCCAGTTGTTTGAGATATTCAAATTTGTCTGAGATTCAATCATCTAACATCCATTGAATTGTGACAGATGTTTGATAACTACTGTTCAATAACAAATGTGGTCTCAAATACTAACAACACAATAGGAGTTTATTACGGTGTATGGAATTAAACATCACAGTGTTTTCTGTTAAACGCCAATGTATATCCTGTTGAACGTCATTGTGTGTCCTGTTAAACTACCTTATTAAAATGTGTATTCATGAAATGATAAAAACAGGGATTTTTATCTTTTAAAAGAAATCAATTTTACATTATCATAAAAAAGTTAGTTGCTAATAGTTTTTGTAAACAAACAATTTGTTGATGTTTGTCCGTTTCTAAACGACATTACAAATAAATTCAAATTACATAAGTAGTTTTGTAGCTTTTAAGATTATTAGCGTTAATTTTATTTTTCTAATTTGTTCATTTTAGCAAATAGTAATGTCAAGGTTTTTAGGCTTAATTTTAATTTTGCTTGCCTTAAATTTAAGTGAAAACAATCAAAAAACAAGATTTTATAGAAAATGTTCCCTGCTTGGTAAAAGCACAGAAACGTTGAGTTGTACTATGCCGCCAACAAATGTTTCGATTTTGTCATCAAAACTTGCATGTGCAAACCGATGCACTTCGATTAGCACTGGACAAAATCTAACTTTTGAGAACCAACTACCATATGCTTCATATACTGTCAACAATAAAAGCATTGCTAGTTTCAAAAACTTAACTTTTTCATCATACCAATTTCATGAAATGTATCCAGTGGTTGGAGATATCCAAATTTGTTTAGGATTCAATTATCAAATCTCTACTGGACTTTGTCAGCTGTTTGATAATTACTGTCCATTGAAAAACGTAACCTCAAATACAAACAACACATTGGGTGTTTATTACGGAGTAAATAATTATTTCTTTGAAAACGTTTTAGTAATAAAAAATAGTTATTTTTTTTATTTTTTTTAAATAACTGTTTGCTGAATATGTTAAAAAATGTTCCCAGAAGTTTATTAAAATAACATTTGTCTGTTTTTTCAAGGTTGTTCCCAAAATGAAATCAATTTGTAATTTTGGAGGTAAGCTTTAGTGTTTCTTTCAATAACGTTTTAAAGCAAAAATAATAAACTGTTTTACATTTAACATAAGTAGAGATGCAGCGGATTTGAAAAACGGTCCAGTCCGGTGTTGGCCGGATTTAAAATTCAAAAATACGCGGGGCCGGATTTCAGCTACTATTTTACATACACTAAAAAAATTCTTACTTTTACGTTTCAACCGCATGTTGAGCATCACAAAATAACAACAAACCAATAATTAAATAATATTCAAATATACAAAATTTTCAAATTTATTTGTTTTGTAAAATTTACTGAAAAAAAACTGTAATTTTTATACGTTCTAATTACAATTATATATCAGCGCACATAATCTCGTGTATATAACGCAAAATTTGTGTGCGTGGGCTATAAATACATAATCAGTTCATAAAAATATAAATTAAAATATTTGTCTAAAACTAATTTGATTCAATAAGGGTTTTCCAATTTGTAAAACAGTTTTAAACACATTTTGACAACCAGCAACACTATGCTGGCTAATAGATGCAAAAAAGGGTTGATAACTTATTTTCGGAAATAGTACACCAGACGATTGATGACTTGAACATCACATTTTTTATTCCAGCTGTTGCAATAAACGTTTATTATACCGGCTATGCTTTGTAAATGAGTTGAATAATCCGTTATATTAGTAAGTAAAAAATATTCTAATTGCAACCATTATTCTAGTACGTTATAGCCAATGTACATTATATCCAAATGTGTTATAGCCGGAATAATTTAACATTGGAGGGACGGGACAAATGTACGTTATATCCAGGGTACGTTATAGCGAGATTATACTGTATTTATCAGCGATTAACTTGTTGGGTGTATTTCAAAATGTTATATATATGTTTGTTCAAAATTAAGCTTTATTATACAAATTTTCGTCAATTCAAAATTGCAGTAATTGAAGAGTGTGAGAATATTCCTGGTAATGATCCAGAAGACAGTGGTTTATATTGGATGAAAATTGACAATGAAAAGTATCCTGTGTATTGTATGGTTTCAACAAGTGGAACTAAATATATGGTAAGTTCTAGTTTTCTCACAAAATAAATTCAATCTGGCAAATTATTTAATTTCCCACATAGGTTATTCAACGTCGAATGGATGGATCAACAAATTTCTACAGAGGATGGGTGGATTATGAAAATGGATTTGGAAATTTAGATAAAGAGTTTTGGATGGGTAGGTGATCCTAAATGCTTAACAACCTTGTCACGACTTTCATTTTTTTACACATTCTTTTAACTTGACTTCTCTGTCTGTTTGTGTTATGACAAAAACCTATTAAAATATTGACTAAAGTATTAATATAAACATTGGTAAAACTATTATTGTATTTATAAAACTATTTGCATCATTTAAAATATAAAAGTGTGTTTTTAAAAACTTAGTTTATTGTACATTCTTGTTTGACATAAAATTGAAATCAGGAACCAACAATTTCAGGCAACTCCATGCTTCACCGTTTGACTAGCAGAAAGAATTATAAACTGAGAATTGAATTAGAAAAATTTGATGGAAACACGTCATATGCTGAATATCTCAATTTCGCAATTGGTCCTCCATCTTCAATGTACACGTTGATGATATCTGGATATTTTGGAACTGCAGGTTGTTTGGAAATTAGTTTCTTTCAATGTTGAAGGTGACTGAAAATGTGTTTAATAAAAAAACACTGTGTTTATTAATTTTCAAAATTTCAAAGTAAAAAAACTAAAAATAACCAATGTTTTAGAAACAGAAGTTTTATTAAAATTTTAACTGCGTCATTTAATATTGAAGAAATAAAATTGACTGTATTACTACTGTGATCATATGATTCAAATCTTAAAACCCTTAATTGTTCTTCTTTTAAATAACAAGGTTTTTAAACCAAGGTTTTTATTTTTCACAATGAGAAAAAAGAATTTTATAATTTAATTAATTTCGTGTTATTTCTGATAATTTAAATTTGTCCAGGAGATTCAATGCTGGCTCACAGTGGGCAGAACTTCTCTACATTTGACAAAAGAAATAACATTTATGGTGGATTTTGTGGAAGCAATTGTGCCCTCGCATATAAAGGAGCTTGGTGGTACACATGTTGTTTTGTTTCATGTTTAAATGGTGTTTTCTATAACACATCCAATGTTCCGTTTGGTCAAGGCTTACAATGGAATACATATGGGGGTGTTTATAATTCTTTGAAAGCCTGTAGGATGATGATTTCCAGTAATTAACTTTATTTTTTGATGAGACGTGTTTAATTTCACAGTTTAAAAAGTCATTCATTTATTATTATTTTGTTGCTATTTGCAACTGTTTTAGGCTTGTCGTCACTTTAGTATTTAGTAGTTTTGTGGATTTTCATATTTTTTTTTTCATTTTTATGTCTACTGCTGACTATTCCGTTTTGTTAAGATTGACACTATAACCAGTTGCAACATATATTTTAGTTGTTTTCACGCAGTTGAGTGTTTTAAATATTATAAAAACAAGTTAACTTTTTAATAGTTGATTTTTTGTCGTCGTTGGTGAACTTTCTCAATTTCAAATTAAATCTAAACTGAGAATTATTGTAATTTTAATTTAATTCTGTTCATTAAGAAAGCAATAAAATGCAATAAAATGTTTGGAATTAAAATGTATTATTTGCAAACATAGAATTAGTTACAAAAAATTTCATGATCTGTGATTATTATTAGTTCCAGTTTATTCAGAACCACACTAGTAGGGATGAGGTGATTGGGGATTACAAACTAATAAAAAATCGCAGTTGACAAAAAAACTGACACAATTCTTTATATCCATATTGAAACAAATATACTGAAACATAGTTAGTCAAATATTGATTCAATAGTCTTCCTAAAAAATACTTTTAAACAAATAGAACAACAACATACATTATTTTCAACAAAACACTGCTAGTAAAAAGGTTTAAATTCTTTGCTTCACCATTATTAGAGTAAATTTGAAATTGGTTCACCTTTCGTGGCTACTATAAATCTATGAAAACATGCAGATTGATTATCACCAGTAAATAGCGCTATTGTTGACACGACATTTGTGAAAAAAACCATTTCCAACCTAATTAACAAATTTATTTTGATTAACAACTTATCATTTTTTTACATCGTTAAATCCAGTTAAGTTTTCACTTTTTTTAATTAATTCTGCCATTTTTTCAACTAGTTTTAAGCAAATATTGTCTTTTAAAAATCTCCCATTATTTTCTAAATCACTTATATTACCTTTACCGGCGGTTTTCTTTGCTTGCTTGAATGCTTGCCTGATTGATTGCTTAAGTGTTTACTAACCTTGAAAGTTATATTTAACTAATTTACCGGCAAAATACAAGCTTGTTCCTTATGACCATGCATTTTGTTAAAGTTTGAAAATTTTCTGAACACATAATTATTTTTTAATAAAAAATAACAAAAGCAAATCCAACACAATAATATAGATGTTTACATATATAAACTCAAAAAATGTCGTTTAAAATATGCCGGCAAATCCAGAAATAGGAAGGATTTGAAAAATAAATTCTTGTTTTTACGGTTCACTTGTTTGTCACTGATTTCATTGATTTCTTTCACAGTGATCTTTGCTTATCTTATAAATGTTTTTTTTAGATCCAAGATTATGAATTCCAAAAAAAACACTTTATAGTTTTTTTTGGAAGAAGTTTTTTATTTGCAAACTTTTTAAACATTAAAACTTTAGAAAAACCTCCAAAAAGCTTTTTTTGTTTTATTTAATTTTATATCTATAGTAAGCCATTACATTATATCAATGGTCAAAAAAAGATGATTTGATTGAATATAATAAAATTTAGTTATTTGATCGTTGAGTAGTTTTGTGAACTTTGCGTTTTTTATAACTTCAAGATTAGTTCAGTTTACACAATTTCATGAGTTTTTGTACCATATCATCTCAGTCTATATTTTATAGTCATTTAAAAATAATTATTGTTTTTAATTTTTTTAAACTCAGTGTGTTTAATTATTAATTATTTGAGTTGTTTAAAAAATTAGTTTTTAAAACTAGTGTTTGTTTATTGTTTTTAATTTGAATACAATTTTAAAAATCAATTGACAGATATTTTATGAGAAAGTTGTTTTTCATAGTTGGAAAATTTTACTTTAAAAAACCATCAAATTTTATAATCGGAACTACTTTTGAATTAAAACAAAAAGCTTATGTTAATAACATCTAGGTTTATTTATTTCCAAAGGAATACTTACTTGGCGTTTGTGGTATCGGGATAAAACATTTGCTTTTCGGGAAACAGGTCGGTGGTTCAAATCTCACTGGCGTCACTAGCCCCCAAAGAAAAACGACTGCTTGTAATCGTTCAAGAAATCGTAAACTGTGGGTTAGGGGGCCCTCAAGCAAGGAGTCTACTCGCTTGCTTAGGTTGTGTTTCTCGAAGGAAACATTTCTCATTACCCTTAAAAACATATCTCTATAAAAAATTAATATATGTAAAAATAAAACACGTGTAATCAATCTACAAATATAAAACAATTTACACATGTAAATAATATACATATCTACTAAATGTAAACATGTAAAAAATGTACATCTATATAAAATGTACACATGTACAAAAGTCTAAAGCTAAGAGTGTGGGTAGGTGCCTATAAATGGATGTCTCTCGTTGTTCTGTGAAATGGGGCCACGAGTGACTAATAGCTAGGTAATTTACTCGTGGCTTAGAGGTCCAAAGACTAGAGCCACGTTGAACAAGTCAAACTTTAATTTTACATACATACATACATACATACATACATACATACATACATACATACATACATACATACATACATACATACATACATACATACATACATACATACATACATACATACATACATACATACATACATACATACATACATACATACATACATACATACATACATACATACATACATACATACATACATACATACATACATACATACATACATACATACATACATACATACATACATACATACATACATACATACATACATACATACATACATACATACATACATACATACATACATACATACATACATACATACATACATACATACATACATACATACATACATACATACATACATACATACATACATACATACATACATACATACATACATACATACATACATACATACATACATACATACATACATACATTCGTACATCCATACATACATACATACATACATACATACATTCGTACATCCATACATACATACATACATACATACATACATACAAACTTACAAAACATACATTTTAAACACAGGAACATCGGAAATCATGTATGCTGATTGCAAATTATTCTATTCACAAACTCTTTCCAACGGAATACACTTTTTCCTATCAACGTGGAACGTGGAAAGTGGAAAGCAAACAATAGAAATGCAATTTCTTTGTATTTCATAAATAAGTTGCCAAAATTATTGTTTCGATAATGTGAAATAACTGTTTTTTTTGGTATCGACAAAATTTATTTCATCCAGCGCAAAGATTTATTTGTAAGATTCATGGCAGACGATTTCGTAGAAACTTTGTTCATTGTTCTGAAGAAGACTTGAGGCAATATGATTTTTCTTTTATTGAAATATTTTTGCTTTGTACTAAATGTCTTATATTTTTGGTTCTTTTGCAGTACATCGGGAAAATATTACATACGATTTCATTTTGAACCGATGAAATATCAGCAAGTTTGGTTTAAGTTTTTGCAAAACTGTACTTAGGATTGAATAAAATATACTGAAAAATGTTGTTAGCGTTTTATATTTCAATTTTTATTCAAATTGCATTAACTTTGAGTAAAAGTAATAAAAAAATAAGATTTTATCAAAAGTGTTCTCTGCTTGGTAAAAGCACAAAAACATTGAGTTGTACTATGCCGCCTACAAATGTCTCAATTGTATCTTCAAAACGTGAATGCGCAAACCAATGCACTTCGATAAGCACTGGACAAAATCTAACATTTGGCAACCAACTACCATCTTCTTTGTATAATATCAACAATAAAAGCATGGTAACTTTTAAGAACTTCACTTTTTCATCATACCAGTTTCATGAAATGTATCCAGTTGTCGGAGATGTTCAAGCTTGTTTAGGATTCAATTATCAAACACTTACTGGATTGTGCAAGCTTTTTGATAAGTACTGTCCACTGAAAAATGTTATCTCAAATAACAACACAATGGGGATTTATTACGGAGTAAGAAAATATTTATTTATGAACATTTTGATTTCACAATAACAAACAATTGTTTAGTTTTATGATATTTTTATTAAATTTCTGCTTAACGAGTGACCGAGATTTTTCTTCACATTTTGAGAACTTAGTTTTTTTGACAACTTTTTTTTAAGGTTGTTTCCAAATTCAAGTCTATGTGTTACTTTGGAAGTAAGAATTTTGTTTGCTTGTAAAAACATAAATTTGTTTTTAGCTATAAATAACTTGTCTTATTTTAATTAAAATAGCAACATGTCCGAAAAGTTTAAATTAAAAAAACGAGAAAAATTGTTTTTAATTTTTTCCGTATGTAAAAATAATTATGACAAAAAACCGATAATTATTTAAGCCAATCATTTATATTTTGTGTTGTGGGATTTTCACAAACATCAATTGTAAAAAATTTTCAAACGCTTTTATGTTTTTATAAAAAAAACTTTAATTTTAAAAAATAATTAAACTATAGTTTCTTATTCAAGTCATTAAATTTAACAAAATGGTTTCTAAAACAACTATTGATCAAACAATGAGAATATTTAGATAACGTCTCCTGCAAAGCTCGTTAGCGTTGATCCTGTACATGTACCATGGATAAGCTGTTTGCTCGTTAATTTTCCAATAACAACCATAACGAGCAGGAGTCGAACTATGAACTTTTAGCACCCATGTTTCACCCTTTGATCCTCAAATAACTAAAACATATGTGGTGTTATATTATAACCTATTTATTTTAAAAACAACAATTAACTTGAGGGATTGATATTTATTATATAGCGTACTTTTTTTCAATAATTAAAATAAAATAGTTCAAATTTAGTTTTTATAAACTCATTGGAAAATTACAGATATTGAAGATTGCAAAGATATTCCTGGTAATGATCCAGAAGATAGTGGCTTATATTGGATGAAGATTGACAATGAAACGGTTCCTGTGTATTGTGTAGTCTTAACCAACGGAACTAAATATATGGTAATGCTAGTTTTAGCTTAACAATAAACTAATGTTTTACAGACTATTTATTTTGAACCCAGATGTTTCAACGTCGAATGAATGGATCAGAAAATTTCTATAGAGGATGGGTGAATTATGAAAACGGATTTGGAAATTTAGATAAAGAATTCTGGATGGGTATGTGACTAAATTTTAATAAATTTAGCGGTGGAATTTTAAAACTTGTTAAGAAATGCAATAAATGGCTACAACTTTCTTCTTAAGTGGATGATGAATATTAAGTTAATGACTGAGACATGAAAACGTTTGTAAACAAGTAAGCCGTGAAAGCGAAGTTTTTTCAACAAATTCCTTATATTTGAAGATTCGCCGGAATTTCATTTCTTGCAAATTTTTCTTTTAAAACAATTTTTTTTAATTTATATATACAAACATTTGAATTGTTTTTTTTAAACATAAATAATTGATATTCTAATTTTAAAAAAATTTCAACATTTGAACATTTATTTAATTTTATATGAATTGTTCTTGTTTAAAAAAAAATAATTATTATTTTTGTTACAAAAGGCTTTTTCCAAAAAAATGTGTAAATTTTAATAAAATGCATTGTCATGAGGAGCGAGCCTATATCTCAGGTTGATTGGATATCAGGAAGTTAGTTAAATTTCACTTCCAAAGTTTGCAAACATTGAAGCAAACAAACAATCAAGACCAGCGATGAAGTTAATATAAAGAATTGAACAACAGTTGTAGCAGATTTAATAGTTATTCGATCAAAAGAGATGCCGCACTTAAAAATAACGATTTTTAATAAACTTGTTTATTCATAAATGACAGCTTGATACAATTTAATAACTGATTCAACTAAAAATAAGATGTGCATGGGCTAAACGTAAGTGGTCTTGAATGATATCTTTTGGCGGTTTTTTAGATGATAAGCTTGATCTGTGGTCGCAAAACAACGGTAACTAATTATGTAAAAATTTACTGATATTTTTAACTATTAGTATTTATCATTTTGCAATTGAGGCTTCACTTAACAGCGTTTTCCGATTTATTGTATACGTACATACAGACATTGGAAATTATGTATGTTGATTTCACCAACACTTTTTTTGACGGGTTACCGCAGAATTATAATTACTAGTCTATATATATATATATATATATATATATATATATATATATATATATATATATATATATATATATAAATATATATATATATATATATATATATATATATATATATGAAAATGACTGTTTGTTTATCCTTTATGCATTGCTACAGCGCTCATCCGATCGTAATTAAATTTTCACACAACCTTGAAAGTCAATAGAGAAAGATTTCTATGAAAAAAAATTAGGATTGGTCACAAAATAAGCGGGAGAACGAACGGAAACGGGAGAGCAAACAAGAGTGGGAACTGAATAATGAGCAGGAACGGGAACAGAAAAGCGACCGAGAGTGAGAGACTGAGCGGGAAAGGGAAAGCGACCGGGAACGGGAAAAGCTAACGGGAACGTGAAAGTAACCGGGAACAGGAGAACAAGCGGTGAAAGAAACCGAAGCGAGAGTGAAAACCGATAGAAAAAACCATTAACAAAATCCCTGGCAACGTCGGGTACCACGCTAGTTTAGTAATAAAAATTTAAATTATTAAATGTCTACAATCAAGTACTTAGATGTGATGTACTGAATTCATTTAAATCTAATTCATTGAAAGTTTGGTTTTTATTCGTTTCTTATGAATATAATTTTGAATTTGAATTATTATATATATATATATATATATATATATATATATATATAAATGTCTGAGTCTGTGAGTCTGTCTTTTATAGAAATCCAAGCCGCTGGAGCGATATTGATGAAATGTGGCAAAGAGGTAGTTCTCCTACAGGAAAAAAGGTTAAAAACGTTTGGACTCCCTACTCCCATCCCCCGGCTCAGGGAGCCAAAAAACCTTTCCGGGCCAAAAGTGCCTATGTACGACCATAAAAGGTACTTGCGTAATAAAATTCAGATTTAGTTTGCGTAACAACGTTTGAAGGCTTCAAGCAACTTTCAGCAAATCTATTTTACGTTTTATGGGCTAAAAGAAGTTAGAAAGGAGTGGAAATGAAAATGAGCGGGATCGGGAACGGGAACGGGAGAGTGAACGTGAGCGGGAACAAAAATGTGACCGGGAACGGGAAGGCAACCGGGAACGGGATAGTGACCGGGAACGGGAAAACGACCGGAAGCGAGAAAGCAAGATTGGAAGGAAACGGAAGCAAGAGAGAAAAACGATAAAAAACCTCTGAAAATCCCGAGCAACGTTTTAAATAACGTTTTAATTGTAAGTTAAACAACAATTACAGGTAATTCCTTGCTTTACCGTTTAACTAGCAGACAAAATTACAAACTGAGAATTGAATTGGAAACATTTGATGGAAACACTTCATATGCTGAATATCTTAATTTCAAGATTGGAGCTCCATCTTCAATGTACAAGCTGACAATATCTGGATATTCTGGAACTGCAGGTGATGGTTTACAATTAAATTGTCAAAAACATAAAAGCGGGTGTCAAAAGTGCAAATGAGAAGAGCGAAAAAAAGGGTGTATTATCAAAACTGCGCACGCTACATAGGCAATTATAAAAAGGACAAAATAAATGTTGCGCATAATAAAAAAACAAACATAAAAATAAGAGAGTATTATTAAATACATTCTATTAACTTCACCACCGGTCTTCATTGCTTACTTACTTGCTTGTTTGCTTGCTTGCTTTCATGAGTGTTTACAAACCATTAAAGTAAAAATTACCTAACTTTCCGTCATCCAAAAATTTTTTGAAAACAATTTTTTCAATGAAAAATAATAATTCTTTATGTTATAAAACAAAACCAAATTAATACAATTAAAAAATTTCACATATATAAATTAAAACAAGTAAAGGAAAACCCGAGTTTTTCAACACAAACTTGTATTTCAGATAGAAGCTTGTGTTGAAATACGAAAAATGTTCAAATTAAAGTTTTTTTAATTGAATCATGTATTGTCATCCAATATAAAGCTATGCTGAAAGTTTCAGCTTCCTAGCTAGTCAAAAAGCTGGGATTTTTTTAATTTGACAAGCCTGCCAACTAAAATAAGCCACAAGCTAGACTTCTGTTGTGCTTATTTACACACAGCGCTACACTGTCAAACTAACATTTTAGTATCTTGGATTATCCTAGTCTCTTTTGTTTTGCCATTTATACATTTATGTGGTTGAAATTTTCATCAGAATCACGGAAACAATATAAAAGTTTAACAGAAAGGCAGTCTTTATTCAGTTAATAGTTTTAAGCAATTTAAAAATATGCTAATTATTGTGTGTGTTAAAGAAAAAAAATAAAAAAATGAAAGAGAAAGAAAAAACATAAAACAAGAGAGTAGACCTCCTAGCCGCCGCCGGCCGCCGCCGCCGCCGAACTTTTTACAGCCGCCGTAAATCAGCCGAAAAAAAATTACGGTTAGCCGGCGGCCAGCCGAAAATCTACTATAAGATTTCCGAACGCCATCTTAACCTAGACCTTTTTTTACGTTTGACTCATTATAGATAAAACTAATTTTCAATGTAAAAGTGCAAAATCAACTATTATGTATACATTGGTGTGCAATGTTTAATTTCCTGAATTTCTTTCTGAAATCAATTACGTTGTCTAATTTTCATTATATTATCTTTGCTTTACTTGTTAGCGCTACTGACAGCCGCTTTAAAATAGGAATAAATTTAAGTATCACAATTTTTTTCTCATATTAATAGTTAATAATTAGATATTATAGATAATTAACATGTGGATTAGTTATGAACAGCCGCAGATCAGCCTTAAGTGCTGATAAATTAAATCAGATTGTTTTTATACATGACAATTTTAGATTTGCAATGTAAAAAACTTTTTTCATATCATTTTTTATGATGTAATTTTGTTTATCATATGACATTTTTGATGATTTAATTAACTTTTATGACAATTGCTATTAATTTGATAATTTATATATTGGTAATAAATTTTGAACTTTATTAACTTTATTAACTTTAGTATTTAATTTTATATTAAATTTTAGCCTAATTTAAAATAATTATCAGCCACAAATTTGAATCATGAGCCGGATAATTTAAAATTCAAGCCGAATAATAATTTTACGCGTAAATTCGGCTAATCCGGATATCAGCCGAAATATTTGTTCAGCCAGCCACAAACATAAAAAAATTCGGCTAGGAGGTCTACAAGAGAGAAAAAGAAAACCTAGGCTATGTCGTTTTCAAATTTTTAATAATATTAATTATGACATATTAAAAATCGTATGTATTTTAAATAAGATAAAACAGTCTTTTTGATGTTTGTTTTTTTATTGGACGCTTTTTTTTATTTTCTCTTTTTAATTTTGCCATCATGTTTCCACTCTATGATAAGATAAGATATGGCTGGTGATTGAAAACAAAATTTCGACGTTGCAGCTGAAAATAAAATTCTTAAATAGAATTCAATACACTTAAACAGTAATTTTTTTTATTATTTAAAATTAAACGCAAATATTATAAATGTAATAAAAAGTGAGAAACAGCGCTATTTAAACAGGACAGGTATATAAAGTAGAGCAACTCCTGAAAACCATAGAGAACATTTTGGCTCATGAATGTAAAGTAGGTCTAACAATAAAATTACAACTAACGTAAGCCATTTTTGTTGAGTGGCCAAAACATATTAATTGTTAAGATATTGAAGGACTTATAATAAAGTATAAAATTTGTTTTAAAGTAATTTAGAACGCGTGTTTTTCTAAACCTCTAATTTTTTTTAATTAAAATAAATTTTATAAAATTGTTTTTTAATTTTGTTGCTTAGGAGATTCAAAGGCTCCACACAATGGATGCAAATTTTCTACTTTCGATAATTTAGATAATAATAATAACAATAGTTGTCCAACTCTTTATAGAGGAGCATGGTGGTTTTTAAATTGCGTTCGCTCAAATTTAAATGGATTCTACTATACTTCACCTAAAGTAGCAACAGGACAAGGTCTAATTTGGCATACTTTTCGTGATTATTGGGAATCAATGAAAGCTTGTAAAATGCTCATTACTATTAAATAATATTTTTAAAGTTATTTATTTTGAACAAACAATCGTTTTTAATTTGCATTTATTGTTTGTATTGCTTTAATTGAAACATTTAATTTTATTTTTTTCACAAAGTCTATAACCAAGCTTGACACTGTACTTTACAATGATAGCCGCACAAAATAGCACCTTCCATTCATTTTTATTATGTTTTTGCTTTTTATTTACTTGATACACTTATTAATTGCGCTTATTTGTGCATTGGTAGTCAAATCGTTTGACAGATTTTATTCCACTTCTTCTCATCTGATCAAAGTAAGAAAAATTGATAGCTAAAAACTCAGAACATTTAAATTTGTTTAATTTACTAAATGTTTCAAACTTTTGTTGTTTGAATTTTTAACGCTGAAGTTATTTATTGATAAGATAATAAACAACTGTTAAAACTAAATAGTTGTAGTGTCGTTATTCCAGAATTTTATAAGCAAATGCTTTGTTTATTAAATTCACTGTTTCAACCAGGTTGACAACCGCGTTTTGCTCCGTTGAATTGAACTGGTATGATCTACGCCGCTTTCAAGAATCTAATATGCCTGATGTGAAAAAAAATATTTGTGCTGTGATTACGACTTGAAAAACTGAGATTTGTAAAACAAATAGGTTTTTGCGGCACTTATTTTTTTAATCTCTTATATAAACTTCGCCCCGGCAGGGCCGTAACCAGCTATGAGACCGGCGGGCTCAGGCCCTCCCAGTTTTGGTCGGGCCCCCCAGCTCAATCAATATTTAATAAGATGTTTGAATTTATTATGGCGAAGGATGATAAATTGCGTAGGATTTCACAAAACATGCCTCAAAATGCCAAGTACATGTCTCCTCTTATCCAAAACGAGGTAATCAAATTGATGGCACAGATGGTACAAGTTTTGATTGTCGAAGAATGCAAGGAATCTGACATTAACTGGCATTCAATCAAGCGCGACGAAACTCGAGATCAGTGCAGTGTCGAGGATATATTGATTGTCATTCGCTATGTGCGCGGTGGAAAGGCAGTAGAGCACATGATCTCAATGATCAAGGTTAGTGAGTGAGATGTTAAAAGCCTGACGGTCAATGCTTTGCTGCAAGGTCGTTCGTGCAATGTGTCTCTTGCTATGGAACTGATCTCCACAGCTAAAGAGAGTTTTCTTGCTTTGTGGTCTGCAGAGGTCATTGATCAAATGACAGATGCTGCTGGCTTTCCATCAAATGAAGATTAACATGTAGTGTCAGTAAAGCGCAAACAGGTTCAGAGCACCTGGCTGACCGGCTCTGTGGTCACCTCCACTTTGGGTTATGACCATGTTATTGGTTCAAAAGTTACTTCACGCGAGCTCATGAGACGTGCTTTCTACAACATAATAGATTCTGTCCATTTTGAAATGAACTACCGATTTGGGAATGGGAGGGCAAACGGGAACGGGAAAGCGACCGGGAACGAGAGAGCAAGTGTGGTCGAAAACGTGAGCGCGAGAAAAACAATAGATAAACCTTTAAAAACCCCGACAACGCTGTGTACTCCGCTAGTTATATACGCATAGTAGGGCTGTGCGGGTAAGACAAAATCCACACCCGACCCGAACAGTGAAATTTTTTCTTTCCCGCACTCGTACCTGACCCGCGGGTAAAATGGTGTACCTGAGGACCCTTTACCCGCAGGTACACCCGTTACCCGTCAATTATTTAGCTTTACTGGAACACACTAAAAAAGTTGTCATCTCACTTGCACATTGAATTGCGACAATAACTTTCAAAATATCCAACAAAAATGGTACATCATGTATGGTTTAATAACTTGCAGCTTCAATAACTTATCATTGACATCAAGTTCAAAACGTCTATCAAAGTCGCTATACTCAATTTACTTCACATACACACTCGCACGGAAACATTCAGTTACTTTAACTGAAACTGAATTATTTTAAAAAAAAACTGTAATTGAAACTGAATCTATTGAGAAAACTGAATATAACTGAATCTTTTAGAATGGATTTTTATCATATTTTTTATATTATTTTTATGTTTGCGGTTAAATGTTTTGATTCTATGGCATGGACGATAACTACGGTCAAAGTTACGAATAGTTCTTTCTCTTTGTTTCGTGTTAGTGTTGCTTGCGTTGTTTTTCAGAGACTTTCAAGTTTTTAGAATTACCGAAATGAAAAATAATTACTTGTGTTAGTAATAACATTGTCATCAACAAATTTACCGAGGAAGAAACATCGTTTATTCAACAAAATGAATCGGAATCTGCTTTAGGACCTCCAACTAAAAAAGCTAGATTAACCAAAACAAAACATATTACAAACCTTGTACATAAAAGGTTTACAGGAGTTGGAGCAGGTAGTAAGTGCAATGTTTGTTCTGTAATTTTAAAGGGTAAGAATGGGACAAATTTAGATTTTCACTTGAGAAAGCATAAAATAGAATACGCAGAGCATTTAGAGAAAAAAGAAACGATATAATCGAAAACACAGAGTAAGTCTACTAAGCGGCCTTTTCGGATTTAAAAAACCAGGCATCAATTGAAAACTGTTTTTTTTTCTATAAAAAAAAGCTCCAATGCCAATAATAAAGCTGTCCACGCCATCGCCTCGGCATTTGCTGCAAACAGTTGCCATTTCTTTTGATCGAAGAACCTTCTATTAAAAATATGTTTGCAGTTGTGTCGGAAGGTCGTTGACTAACCTTGCCAAACCGACACAATATATCCACACAAGTGTCCAAATTAGTAAAAGAATTAAAATGATCTGTTGAATTATCATTGAATCCAGATAAGTATAATGTGTCAATTACAACAGATTTGTGATCACGGCCAAGTTATTCATCGGCAATGATGGGATTAACTTGCCATCATTTTGATAGAAATATCAATAAAATACGAAGAGCTTTTCTGGGTTGTAGAACATTTACGTAACCCCATACAGGAGATAAGATTTTTAATTTATACAGTGGAATCAAGAATGGAAAATTGAGGAATCAAAAATTCTGCGTATAGTCCCGACAACATCTGCTCCGTGTGAACGCTTTTTTAGCAGATGTCGGCATAATTTGGGTGACGACAAGCTAGAAGCTGAAGTTTTTTTTATAAATTCAACAAGGAATTTCTAAGTTGAATAAATTGGTTAAACATGTCTGTGTTGCAAGTGTTTTTTTATTGCAAATTTCTTCTTGGTAGTTTACCTTAAGAAATTGAAGAAAAAAACTGAATCTAATTGTAACTGAAACTGAATCTTTAAAGATTCAGTTAACTAAAACTGAAAATGAATCTTTGTAAAGTTTCAGTTACTTAAACTGAAACTGCTTTTTATCAAAACTGCAACAACCCTAGCACATATGCGTTTGTTTATGTCGTCAAGCTCGGGATGTGAGCCTGTACACAAATCTGTAAAACTGTAACCTGCAGCACTGAGAGCTTGCTTTCTTCCGTTTTGAATTGCAGGAATAGCCAACAAACTGACAGTATATCTAAATGTAAATGTAAATGTATTGAGTATTTAGGCACTACTTCGTATTGATAATACCACAGCAGTGCCGGGAACTGCTCGTTCATATGGGATCACACAGTGTTACCTGCTACCCGCACTGTCTCCGAAATTGGAATGTGCTGAACTCTATTACATCACAGTCGTGAAACTGGTACTCATTCATCGACCAAATGAAAGACTGAGTTGGCCTGAGCAGTGTGAGTTAATTCCTTGCTTAACAGAATTACGCCTCGCCATGACTGAGATTTGAACCCACGACGGCAGGATGATAACATAACTACTTTCACCAATGTGCTACGTGCTTTTCAGTTAGGGAAGTTTATTGCTTTTAGCCTGTTTTTTTCCGAAATAGTATTGTGCTCAGGTCGTTGCTGTCGACCGTCAAGTTGAATTACTTTTCTAGTTCATCATCAGTATCGACATCTTTCCGACATCATATTTTTCACCGTTGTTTGAATCTCTGGAATCTTTATCAAGCAGAAATTCTTTGTAGTTTCTTTGCTTGCGGAATTGCGGATCCATCTGTTGATTGATTTCAATTAGAGGTTACGGTTTCGGCACCGAAACCAGGCTTAAAATCGGTTTCGGTTAGGTTTCGGTCTCGGCTGCTCTGATTTCGGTATATTTTCTGTTAGGTTTTGGCATAAACCAAAACCGAACCTACAAAAAAATTAAAAGTTGTTCAACGTGCTTATTTGAGTAGTTTAGCTGTGTTTTGATTGTGTATTGTATCAATGTGTTTGTATGTGTGACTGTATATATATATATATATATATATATATATATATATATATATATATATATATATATATATATATATATATATATATATATATATTCATACAATGGGGTTTAACCACAAAATTTTTTCTTGGAGTTCGTGATAACGCCGCAAATATGATCTGTTTGATGAGATTTGCAGAAATAGATGACATAGGTTGTATGGCCCACACACTGCAATTAGTACTCAATGATGCGTTATTAACTCAATTGGTGGTGGAGAGGTTAGTCAAAGAATTAAAAAAAAATCGTCTCCCACTTTAAACACAACAAATCTGCAGTTCATAAATTAAATACAACTCAAAATTCTTATTCTGCTCCTCAGCATATGATGATACAAAATATTGAAACGAGATGGAACAGTACCTACTTGATGCTTCAACGTATGAAAGAGCAAATAAAGCATTAAATCTTTACAGCGTTGGACATGGCAAAATTGATTTGCTGTCAAATTCAGACTGGGAGTTATTGGAAAGGATAGTTTTAGTCTTAGAACCATTTTATGATGCAACGTTAGAAATAAGCTCAGATGAATCTTGCGTATCAATTGTGATCCCAATCGTAACAATGTTGTTAAAAAAATGCAGAAATCAAACAATACAGAAGAAGATAAGTGGTTGCTGCAAATGAAAGTAGCGTTACGAGATTCGATAAACATACGATTTGCGCACGTAAAAACGTCTCGTCATTACACAGCAGCTACGATGCTGGATCCCAGGTTTAAAACGATATAGGTACGGCAACTGCAAAAAATACAGTTATACACTTTTTAGAACTGATGAATGAAAAAGATGATGTTTCTTCCATTGACTCAATTTGCGAATTAAGAATTGCAATACAGAAATCCGTGTCCGTGAGTTCTTCTACTCACTACTCTCTTTGGGATGATCACGACATTGCTCATTTGACTCCATCAACAAATGCAAATGAAACAAGAGATTCAACATTTAAGGTGGAATTGAAATCGTACCTCCAAGCACCACATCTACCTTCTTCAACCAACATTTTTGCTTGTTGGCATCACAGCCAATACCCGCAACTTGAAGTTGCTGCGCAAAAGTTCTTGTCGGCACCACCTAAACATTTTGAATAAAGTAATTATATTTTTGTGTTATTAGATTGAAAAAATTACATTTTAAATTAACGTCTTTTTCAATTTTTTAATTGCAAAAGTCCTAAAATGATGGTTCGGTTTCGGTCCGGTTTCGGTTTCGGTCGAAACTTAGAAGTTCGGATCAGTTCTGGTTTCGGTGAAAATGTTTGACATAGTTTCGGTCGCAGTTTCGGTTTCGGCGAAACTCAAAAAATTGGTTTCGGTCTAGCTCTAATTTCAATCGATGAATCAGTAACTGTTATAACAGAATGGAGGTCTTGACGATTTTGAGCAGCGCCACCCTGTTCTTGACAGCAGACTTTGAAAAGATAAATAGGGCGGACACAAAATAACAGCAGCCCAGTAGTACCACGTAAACTTTGATAGCCATGATCTTTCACACCTCTCGGCTGCCCAGTACACAGCAAGAACGTCTTTGCTTCATCGTCATCTTTGTACTTCTGTCCTTCTTTCTGCAACATTGTGCAGTATATCCAGTGCTGGGTTTGTTACTTTACTTTTGTAATTTGTTAATGTTACTTATTACTTGATGAAAAAAGTAATTTGTTACTGTTACTTGTTACATTTTTTCAAAAGTAATTTGTTACTGTTACTTTTTGGTTTTGAAAGTAATTTATTACATTTTTGTTACTTTACAAAAATTTGTTTACAAACGGATGAAACATCCCATAACTCAATACTTGATTTTGTTTTTAAAATAAGAACACAACTTTATTGTAAAAATCAAAGAGTTATAACTAATCAATAAAATGGTGACGATCTTTGATTGATCTAGAAAAAAAGCTTTATTAGCTCTGAGCAGCAGTTGTTGTTGAAAATGACTATCAGTCAAACGATTTCTTCTTGGAGTCAAAATTTGACCAGCCAAGCTAAACAACCGTTCAACAGGAGCACTCGATGAAAGAGAAGTATTATATCTTTTGAACAATTTCAAGATACGTAGAAATTTGACTGATTCAATATCACGAAAAGTATCGCTAAGATACATATCCACCTCCGCAGTTTCATCAGCTTGCTTAAATGGATCTGTAACAAATATAAGAAAATCATCATCTGGCTGAGGCATCTCAGGTGATTTATTTTGTTGTTCAGCCTGCATTTCAACCTGCTGTACAGCATGCAGATGTTCATATAACAAATTGCAAGCGTAGTTCCTTCTGTCGTTATCATCGAGCCACCTTAGCCGAAATTGTGGCAAGGTAAGTCTCGCATAAATAAGATCATCTCTGAGATCATAACTTTTAAACCGTCTTTTGAGACTTGTTAGAATTGCCCCAACCTTGACGCTCTTTCCGTCATTACTTTAAAATATTTTTCTAACTGATGCACCTATCCGATGCCATTACCAGTTTCTTCATAATTTAACTCTTTATTAACTTCCATGATCCCAAAACACGACCTGTGAACTTGCAAACGTTTCCAAAAGAGTAAACGATAATAAAAGGGATGTTTGTATACTCATGATATAGAGTGTTGCCGCAGCAGGAAAAAGACATAAAAATAACTTGTTTCTAATTCGAAAATATATATCTATGCTCGAAAATAAAAAAGTAAAAAGTAACAATTTTAAAAAATCTGTTACTGTTACTTTAAAAAAGTAATTTGTTACTGTTACTTTGTTACAATTTTAAAAAGTAATATGTTACTGTTACTATGTTACAATTTTGAAAAGTAATCTGTTACTGCCTTGTTACTGAAAAAAGTAATTTGTTACTGTAATTCTGTTACTTGTAATTTGTTACAGTAATTCTATTACTTGTAATTTGTTACTACCCAACACTGAGTAAATCTGAGTTTATGTAGCACTGGCAATGCCAATACAGAGTCTCCTTCTTAACACTAACTTGCATAACAACATCATCGAAGCGCCTCAAAAACTTACAAACTGTAAAGTTGAACGCTTAATACTGGCAATATAATCTTTGTGGTCGGTTATGTATTTTCCTCAAATGGACGAGGCTGAACAGTACCGGTAAGGCATGTGTGACAGTCATTTAATAAATCGCCTAATTAAATTAAATAAGTTTATCATCATTCTTGAATAAATTTGCATTTTATTCTTGATTGGAGAGATTTAACTCATTCAGAAGACTGAAGATATCAAACAAATTTGGTAACAAACATATTTCGTCACTACTAAATATTTCTAAAAAAAATATTTCTATAAATGCAAGAAATTGTTTTCTTTTTTGGATGGCAATGAGCTGTAGAGCATGAGCATGAACAAACTTGAAAAGATCTTCCAACTTTTTTACAAAGTTGTTTTCTTTGTTTTGGGGACCCGGAGAAGTCTGTTTGTTATGTTTCGGTGGATTTTTCAAGTCAGTGAACACTTTTTCCAGTTTAAATATTGAAAACTGAAAAGAACAATCTGGAACCCTTATCTTTCCTTAATAGAAAATATACACTGCATTGTAGATTGACTTGAACCACAAATTGCTTTTTTACAAACTTTTATTTAGGTTACAATTTCTGTTTGTGTGTGTGTGTGTGTGTGTGTGGCTTTCTTTCTACTTGACACAACGAATTTCAGATTTGTAAACTGGTCAAACTAATCTCTAATATAATGCTGTAATGTATCAACAAATAACTACTGATTTCTAGACTTACCTTAAAAAAACCTTTTTTCAAATAAAAATCAATCTTTTAGCACTAGATTGATAGAAACCGATTTTTGAGATATTTCAAAATAACTAAAAAATATTTTTTTAGTTTTGGTTGAATTGGTTATAATTTACTTGTTTGCAGTAAAAAAATAATTGGTACTATTAATTGATTTTAAAAAAGCACTAAAAATTTCATAGTTTTTTGTATTGCACAAATATTTGAAAAAAAAATTAAACACCCAGGGCCACCCCTAAATATTGTTTAAACTCAAAACAATTTGACACAGAAAATTTTTTTTTAGAGCCATCTTTAAAATAATTTTTCAAAATTATTTTAAATAGCCTACAACCTATCCTCAGACCTACCAAATGTACACAAAAATATTCTTAAAAATCGGTTCAGCCGTTTCGGAGGAGTTTGAAGTCAAACACTATGACACGAGATTTATATATATTTATTTATATAATATATATATATATATTACATAAATATATTTACACACATATATATATATATATATATATATATATATATATATATATATATATACATATGTTAATTTAATTAAATATTTTTGATTTATAGTGAGTGACGGATAATTGTGAAGATAATTAAAAAAGTGTAAAAACTAAAAAGTAGAAAAGAAAAATAAATAATTCTATTTTTAAACTAGTCTTAAAAAGTAGAAAATAAAATCGTACGTCAAATTGATCATCTTGTTGTACGCCATGATAAGACTAGGGTGATCGCTAAGTTATACATATCTGTTCATTAAATTCAAACTGAGCACCAAAGTTTTATCATGGCGAACAACAAGATGATCTATTTGACGCACGATTTTATTTTCTAATTTTTAGTGCATATTAAGACTAGTTTTTAAAAAGTGTTTCATTTATTTTTAATTTTTACTCAACTGTTTGTTCCTTGAGCTACGCGGACCGGCGACGGTCCACGGACCACTACTTTAAGAACCGCTGGCCTAGCCTATAAATAAATTTCATTGTCAATTAGAGTTGAAGCAAAGCAAGTCGTTGCATAATTATTTTTGATCTGCTCATTACTAAACCAGCATGAATGGCTACGCAGACTTGTGAAATAAATTGCAAGTTAATATGGCAAATCCTTCCAACACAGCGAGTCTGTCGTGAACCTTAATATATATATATATATATATATATATATATATATATATATATATATATATATATATATATATATATATATATATATATATATATATGTATATATATATATATATATTATAATTTTAGTTTCCAAATCAATTGAGTTTTCATTCTACTAGTGAGTTACAAACTCATACATAGATAGCAACAAAATTACTAGATTTTTTTCATAAATTTTTAGTTTCTTAATGTTTTAATTTATTTCGATACAATTAATGTTGCAATGTAGCTGTTATTTTATTTTCATAACGATAAGCATTTCAATTGTCAAAAAGCCAACAATGAACACAGGTTTCACCCAGAAATGAACATGTTTCAACCTCTAAGGACAAAACCGCAGATCGCATCAACAGACGTGGGGATGGGCACACCACCAAAGCGTTTCATGATACAGACGCCTTGAGTATAGGTGAAATGGGTGCAATCGCTGTTACTGAGACATAGCCCTCCGCATTGCTCAACGGGCACGGTGACACTGCCGATGTCGTTGCCGAAGAAGTCGCAGCCCATGGCCGAATGGACGCCGCCTAATGCCCTTGGTCCTGTTGCGCGAACGACCCAACCGCAGGTGCTTCCACTGAGGGCCTTGGGGACGGGCAAACGAGGAAAACTTTTTATGTAACAGACGCCTTGATTCCATGTGAAACGGTCGCATTGGGCGTTCCTGAGACATTGCCCTCCGCATTGCTCTTGGGTTACGGCGGAATTTCCGATGTCGTTGCCAAAGAAGTCGCAGCCCGAGGCCCTTCGGACGCCGACAGCGCCGAGCATGAAGTCAATGGCCGATGTCCCGCCAACAACCATTAGCAGCATTATCAACAGCATCTCCTATATATGAAATTTAAGAATACCTTTAAATAATAAATATCACGCCTGACTAAAAAAAAATACAACAGAAAGATAGCATTGCATAAAATAGATTATATTATGCTGATGATTCTATTTAATATCAATGATTAATTACTAACAAAAGTTACTTTATATGGCAGTTATAATAAATATTACCGTAGGCTATAGGAATTTCTCCTACCTTGATTTTAGTTGAATTGCACATTGAAAGTAAAGTCCACTGAGAAGTAGATGTGTTTTGTATACACGACAACGGTGTACTGCAATATATTGCTGGTGATATATATATATATATATATATATATATATATATATATATATATATATATATATATATATATATATATATATATATATATATATATATATATATATATATATATATATATATATAAATGAATGTTTGTATGTATGTATGTATGTATGTATGTATGTATATATGTATATATATAATTTGTAATAACGCGCAATCGGTCACATTACGCAAGACTGGGAAGCAAGTCATGGACTTCTTAATATTAAGAAGTCCATTAGCAAGTAATGCCTGTTACGCAATTGTAAACAGTGCTTCGAAAATTTATGCAATGATCATGTATAGGCACTTTTGGCCCGAATGGTTTTTTGGCCCTTTGAGCCGGGGGATCGGAGAAGGAGTCCAAACCTTCTTAACTTTTTCCCCTTCTTAACTTTCCAGGCCAAAAGTTCCTATGTACGACCATCGAAGGTAATTGCGTAATTAAATTCAAATTTTGTTTACGTAACAACGTTAGGAGGCTTCAAGCAACTTTTAGCAAATCTATTTTACGTTTTATGGGCAAAAATAAGTTATGAAAGAGTGGAAAAGAAAAAATGAGCGCGAGCGGGAACGGAAACGGGAGAGCAAGCGGAACGGAAACGGGAGAGCAAGCGGGGAAGGAAGCGGGAGCAAGAGAGAAAAATGATAAAAAACCTCTGTAAACCCCGAGCAAGGCCGGGTAACCTCGCTAGTATATATATATATAAACCAATGAAATACTGATGCAACGATATTGCTTTGGCTCATTTGCTCAATTTAATTGGAATCAATGAGCAAAAATGAACAGCTTTTCTGATCAATGTTTAAAAAATTATGTTATTACGTGGCATCGTATATTGTAAATCCCTATCTATATATATAAAAATGAATGTTTGTATTTATGTTAATGTCCTTTATGCATTGCTACACCATTCATCCGATCGTAATGAAATTTTCACACAACCTTGAGAGTCAATAAAAATCAAAACTAAAAAAAAAATTTTTGAAATCCGTCACAAAATGAGCGGAGCAGAGCGGGTGAGCGAGCGGGAACTATATATATATATGTATGTGCGTATGTATGTGTGTATGTATGTATGTGTATGTGCATGTATGTGTGTCTGTGTGTGTGTTTATGTATGTACTAGCGGAGATACCCGGCGTTGCCCAGGTTTTTTGAGGTTTTTCTAATGTTTGTCTCTTTCTCTCCCGTTTCCTTTCCCACCTGCTTTCCCACTCCTGTTAGCTTTTCCGTTTTCGGTCGTTTTCCCACTGCCGGTCGCTTTCCCGCTCCCGGTCGCTTTCCCGCTCCCGGTCGTTTTCCCGTCCCGGTCGCTGCCCCGTTCCCGCTCACGTTTGCTCTCCCATTCCCGCTCACGCTTGCTTTTCTGTTCCCGCTCGCTGTCCGTTCCGGGTGCTTTCCCGTTTCTATAATAGACAAACTAACCCACAAACATTCATATATATATATATATAGTCTTAGCAAATCTATTTTGCGTTTTATAGGCTAACAGAAGTTATGAAAGAATGTAAAAGAGAAAATGAGCGGGAACGGAAACGGGAACGGGAGAGCTACCGTGACCGGGAATGGGAGAGCAAGCATGACCGGGAACGGGAGAGCAAGCGTGAGCGGGAACGGGAAAGCGACCGGGAACGGGAAAGCGACCGGGAACGGGAAAGCGACCGAGAACGGGAAAGCGACCGGGAACGGGAAAGCGACCGGGAACGGGAAAGCGACCGGGAACGCGGAAAGCGACCGGGAACGCGGAAAGCGACCGGGAACGCGGAAAGCGACTGGAATCGGGAGAGCAAGCTTGGAAGGAAACGCGAGCAAGAGAGAAAATCGATAACAGAACTTCTGAGCGGGAAAGCGACCGGGAGCTGGAAAACGACCGAGAGCGGAAATGCGACCGGGAACGCTACGAAAACGGGAAAGTGGAGAAGGGAACGGGAGCGAGAGAGACAAACATTAGAAAAACCTCTAAAAACCCCGGGCAACGCCGGGTAACCCCGCTAGTGCTACATAAAACGTAGTACTGTACGCTTTCATGCGTTGCAATTAACAACTGGCTGTTTCTTATATGTTAGACCTTTTTAGTTTATTAGTTTATTTTATTTATTTTATAACATAACTATTTAAAACAAGTAAAGGAAAAAACAAGTTTTTAACACAAACTTTTTTTAATTGAATCATGTATTGTCATCTATATATATATAACTCAAATACCACTGACTGACTGACTCATCACGAAATCGCAAAAAACACTGAACGGATTGTAATGAAATTTGGAACATATCTTTCTTTTGGGTTTTAGATGCTCACTAAGAAAGGGTTTTTAAAAATTCGGCCTGGATCGCCTTATTTCGAAGAATATACAATGCGTAATCTGTTGGTATTGAAACGCGTCGGGGTGGGTAAAATGCTGACCGCGGACTTTTTAATTAAATAAATGTTAACAAAATATAAAAAATTTTTGTAATTTTATCTATATACTAGCGGGGGACACCGAGGTTGGGAAGATGTTCAATAACCGCCAATGATACCGTGCATAATTGGGTTTATGTAGACTTTTTGAAATTCATTGTAGAATGAGATTTAAAACATCCCTTCCAAATCTTATCGTAACATTTAATTAATTTATTTATGACACTTTGCTTATCCGTTGCTTCGTGCAAGAGGAGCTTTAGTAAATTAATTAAAAACTACTTACGGTCAACAATTAGCTACACAAGGCTAAACAATCTTGCAATGTTAACGATCAAAAACGAGACAACAAAAAGTAATTTTGAAGATATGATTTTCGAGTTTTCAGCGTCAAGGCTAGCATTATTTAAAAAAGAAAAGTTTTGGCAAGTTTCTTCTAAATATGTCTAGGATGCTTGATTGATAGTTGTGTAATTAAATAATCAATGACTTATAATTTTGTAAATGTTTATTTAAGTTGATTTTAATCAAACTTCACGTTTACCTAAGTTTTTTTTACTGAATGCTGACTTTATTCGTTTTTGAGGGGTGACACCATCGATATCCACCCCGGATGTCACCCATGCTAGCTACGCCACTGGCTATTACTACAGTAGCGAATTTAGGGTAGTGCCGTAGAGACATGATTTTAAGAATTTTTTTTTTTAATTTAGAAAACATACAGTATACAAATTGAAACAATAACAATATTAATTTTAAAAAAAAACTCGAAATTTTTTAATTTAAAGGACTTATAATCTTGAGCAGGACTAAATTATGTGTTGCTTCAAAACCTTGCTTTAAAATAACTTTAAAAAGAAAATGTTTGATTTTTTTTATTTAATGCAGAATTTTGAGCATGATTGAATTAGATTTTGCTCCAGCTTGAAATAAACCAGTTTTTTTTGCTATTGCATTGTTGTATTCTCTAGCTCAAGGCTATATTTCAAAACCCAAGCTCATAGTTAAAACAAGTGAAGCAAAAACAAAGTTTTTTAAAAACAAACTTTTATATAATCGATTGTGTAGGCCACATTCTGTTACATTAACAACAAACATATTAGCATAGACAATAAATAATTTAACGAAAATATCCCAAATAAGTATGTCCAATCGATCCGAAAATTTGATAGAACGCATTATTAATCAGATTGGAGGTATGTTTGAATTTTCAAGTTTCTAGCTCATTGGGAAGTTAGTTTAAAATCTATTGCAAAATTTGACAACAGACAGACCGACAGATATACCGACAGACAGACAGACAGAGAAGTCAAGTTAAGTAAAAGTGTGTAACAAGTTCAAAAGTATCCTGATCCAAAACGGAATTTAAAAACTCATATAAGAAGTTTTTTTCTTGGTTTTTTTCTTGCTGACAATTTAATTAAATCATCAAACAAACGTCCAACCTATAAAAAAATGAGGAATTATAAATTTGTTCATACCTTGAAACCAGAGCAGATCTTTGCCAGGAATGTTGTTAAAACCAAGCTGTTAAGATGTCCTTTTAAAGGTTTTTTTTAGAATAGTGGTTAACGTGGCAACGCGAAAGCAATCAAACAAATGTAAAGGTTAAAAATTTGTTGAGTTTGGAAGCAGATTGTAATGGCATCAATTTTTCGTTTTCAAAAAAAAATCACCAAAAATCAGAAAAATCTGTTTACCGGTTGCTTTCACATGCTATGCATAAGCAGACAAATGAGAGTTATTTATCACTTGATAGGCTTGAAGTTTATAGTTGAGTTATTTCATCACATGTTTTTTTTCTCAAAATTACTGTGCCGATATTTAGTGGTAAAACGTTGGAAGTTTATCATTTTTTCATTATTTGCACTAATTGCTACATTTTACATTAATGGTTTTAAGTTTTTATTTTTGTTATTATTAAACAGATGAAAAACAGCCTGCGTCAATCACATTACATTAAATAATAATGTATTAAATTTTCAGGAAAAAGACTTTTTTTCTCAACTTCTAATTTTCTCTTAAGTAAAACTAAATTTTTTTGCTTCTTTAATTCCTTGCAAACAAATAAAAAATACTATTCATAATCTGTCAGTTCTTAGGATTTCTAATTAAATTATTTTGTTGTATAAAAACGTTTTATCTTATAATTTATTTTTAATTTAATAAAAATTTTAAAATATGCTTTTGATATTTTAACCCTTTACCCATGATTTATCAACGAGTTATTAATCAAAACTCATCTAGAGCAATTTTGACATTTTAACTTGCGCGTTGAGCAGTCTATTGTAAATATTTCATCAACACTCCGACATGCACAACCACTTGCGAAATCGATTTTGAAAGGCTTACGAGCGCGATATGCTTAACATTTGCAGTTTGACTCTGAAGTTAACAATTTCATTTTAGCATCAGTTACACACCCATTCTTCAAAATGAGATGGGTTCCAAAAAACCACAGAAGTCGTGTTCACAAACTGTTTATGGACACATTTCGAACTTTTATTCCTAAAACAGATGTGGTGATAGATTCCCATTCAAATAAACATGATGAAGAAGACGATTTTTTCTCCTTTGAATCAGCTACATCCGTGACAGTCAATAATTCAGAGGCCACAGCATTTTTGGAAAACATGTGTAAAAACTTGAACACATTAAAATTATACCCTGTGGTTTTAAACATGTTTAAGCGGTACAACACTGTCATCCCATCTTCGGCTCCAGTGGAACGCCTGTTCAGCACCGGGGGGCAAATAATGACCCCTCACCGCAATCGTTTAACTGATGAAACTTTTCAACAATTAATAATTTTAAAAGCAAATTCTCATTTTAAAAGTTGACTCTGTTTATCTGTTTATTTTATTACAATAAAAGATTTACCCTGTTGACTTGTTTTTGTTAAAAATGTTTGAGATGCGTGTTGATGATGGTGAGGTATCGGCATCAAGTGTTATACAACGTATTTTAGTAATTTGCAGTAAAATACTCTAATGCATTTTGTATTTCCTATTTGAAATATTTTCAAAAAAACTATTTGTATTTTGTACTGAAAATACTTCTAAACAAAGTATTTGTATTTTGTATTCAAATTACATTTGGACAGTATTTTACCCAACACTGCCTGCATAGTAACTATGCAAGGTTCCATGCGCCACCTCTTTTGATTTTTAGGACTGACAGTGTACAATTGCGTAATAACTTTTATTACACGCCTGCGCCCCCTAATTTTAGCAACTGCTGACAATACTGACCACTGCGGCCGCCGCGTTATGCGAAATTGTTAACATACATACATACAGACATAGGTTTTTCCCGTCCCAAGGACGGATGTTTTAAAATTAAGATGTACAAAAACAAAATGACATTTGATAACCATAAAAAATTTTTGTATATATAAGCAAATTTAATGAGATTTTTTATTGTGTTTAAATTTTCAATTTACCAACATATTTCATATAAATTCAAAGGATGTGAAAATTAAAGAGTGCAATAATTATTTATATAAGAATTTCAGTATACACGACATTTCTTGTGAATTGACGCCATCGTTGAGAAGTAGTCCTTGCTTCTGAGAATTTTTTAATCTCATCATATAATATTTTTCGATTGCAGCGCCACTTCTTTTGATCTCTAGGACTGAGAGTGTATATAGCATGGACTCCTAAATAAAAGCTTTTATTTAGGAGTCCATGGTATATAGGTACATTTGCATAATAACATTTATTACACGCCTGCGCGCAATAAATTCTTACCTGCACATCGATATTGTCTATACGACTAATTACGTAAGCATGACAGAATCAGTGAGTGGGTGAGTAAATGAGTGAGTGATTAAGATCAAATACTCACGTTTAACTAATTTGTTCTTTTACTGAATGCTGACTTTATTCGTTTTTGGGGGGTGACACCATCCATATCCACCCCCGGATGTCACCCATGCTAGCTACGCCACTGGCTATTAATACAATAGCGAGTTTAGGGTAGTGCAATGAAGAAATGATTTTAAGGATTTTTTTAATTTAGAAAACATACAGTATACAAATTTAAACAGTAATAATATTAAAAGCGTTTTCAAAAAAAATCGAAATTTTTTAATTTAAAAGGCCTTTAATCTTGACCATGACTAAATTAAGTTTTGCTTTAAAGCCTTGCTTTAAAATAACTTCAAATTGAAAATTTTTGATTTGTTTTATTTCAAGCAGAATCTTGAGCATGATTAAATTAGATTTTGCTTCAGCTTGAAATAAACCAGTTATTTCTGCTATTGCATTGTTGTATGCTCTAACTCCAGGCTTTATTTCAAAACCAAAGCCCATAGTTAAAACAAGTACAAAATTAGCCCGATCCAAAACGGAATTTAAAAACTCATTTGAGACGTTTTTTTTTTGTTTTTAAAGGTTTTTATTCTTAAATACTTTTATTTAACTTTACTTTCTCTCTGTTTGTTTGTTTGTCTGTAGTGATCAAATCTTAGAAACCAAAATTACTCACTTTCGACCACCTAGAGCTCTAACACTTTCAGGAAAGCTTTATTCTGGATGACAATACATGAACTTAATGTTTTCAAGATTAATTTAGCCTTAAATCAATGAAAATAAATCAAATCAAATTAATTACTGTTATCTAGCGACTGTAATAAGTTGTTTATGTATAAGTCGCCAGAGGTCCAAAATAATTAAACAGTACCGATGTTTATTTATAAGTCGCCAAAGGTTCAAAATAAAATGTGCGTAACGGTTGTTTTAGATTCAAAAATTTTAGTTCGTTGACTCAGATAAAGAGGCAAATAAAAGCATTTTTTAAATTTCTTTTTATCTTTACTTGTTTTCTCTTGCTGACAATTTAATTAAATCGCCAAACAAACGTCGAACCTATAAAAAATTAAGGAATTATGAATTCATTCATACCTTGAAACCAGAGCCGATCTAAGCCAGGAATGTTGTAATAACCAGGCTGCTGAGATGTCCTTTTAAAGGTGTTTTTAGAATAGTGGTTAACGTGGCAACGCGAAGGCAATCAATCAAATGTAAAGGTTAAAAATTTGTTTAGTTTGAAAACAGATTGTAATGGCAACATGTTTTCGTTTTCAAAAGAAAAATCAAAAATCATCAAAATATGTTCATAAAAGTTAGTTTTTTTGTCCCAATGGATGTTTTCAAATGCTATGCACAAGCAGACAAATGAGAGTTATTTATCATTTGTTAGGCTTAAAGTTTATAGTTGAGTTATTTCATCACAAGTTTTTTATCTCAAAATTACTGTGCCGATATTTAGTAGTAAAACGTTGGAAGTTTATCATTTTTTCAATATTTGCACTAATTGCTACATTTTAAATTAATGGTTTTGAGTTTTTTTATTATTATTAAACAGCTTGCGTCAATCACATTACATTAAATAATAATGTATAAATTTTTCAGGAAAAACACTTTTTTCTCAACTTCTAACTTTCTCTAAAGTAAAACTAAATTTTTTGCTTCTTCAATTCCTTGCAAACAAATTTAAAATACTATTCATAATCTGTCAGTTCTTTGCATTTCTAATTAAATTATTTTATTACATACAAAACGTTTTATCTTATAATTTTTTCAATTTAATATAAAATTCAAAATACTTTTAATATTTTGAACCCTCACATATGAGTCATTAACGAGTTATTAAACAAAACTATATAGCAATTTTAAAGTTTTGGCTTGTCAGAATCGTATATGCAAAAGCCATCATCAATGGAAGTTATAAATGTGAATGATTTTTTAAAAACTTTTATTTAGGTTACAATCTCCGCTTGTGTGTGTGGCTTTCTCTGTACACAAACCTTGCAAGTGAAATTTAACCAGCTTTTTGATTAGCTAGAAAGCTGAAACTTTCAGCATAGCTTTATATTGGATGACAATACATTATTCAATTTAAAAAAATACTTTATTTGAACATTTTTTGTGTTTCTAAATTGAGTGTATTTTAATTTAAAGTTTGTGTTAAAAACTCGTTTTTACCTTTACTTGTTTAGATAATGAATTTGTCTTATTTCTCTAAAAATTTTGAAAGGCAATTTTTTCTTACCGGTATTAGATATTGGAGATTCTCTTATGTTTTATTACAGTAAACATTTCATAAAACTTAAAAAAAACTTCTATCCCATTGTCACGCCCGCGTTTACGCGTGTGCGTGCCTGGATCTAAACTTTGGGATTTCCGGCGCAGGCGGTGCATGGGGTATTGCACAACGTTGCGTGTTTGGATTGTTGCGCGAATATTGGAACGTTTTAGCCTGTAGCCTGTAGCCTGGAGGGCTTGTATATATAAGGCTGTCGCGAACTACTTCTACCCTTCTTGTTCCTGTTCGCCATTGTTTGATCGACGTTGAAACTGTTTTATATCTGTTCGTTTTCGTGGTGATAGTTTTTCGATAATCTTGATTGGTATTCGATAAATAAAACAACTAGTACTGTTAAAGAGTGTCTTTAACTTTATTTCGACTTAAATTTTCTCCAGTCGTTTTGAATATCGACTATCGCAAAGGCGAAGTCGTGACAATAGAATTTTTGTGGTGGCAACGGCGGGATAGTCAGTCGATACATCGATCAGTTTTGGGTGAGATTCGTCCTGGGTGATAGAGTTCATCGAGTTGGTGAAGTTCTACCGAGTTTGGTGATCTAACGACTTTGGCGGTATCCAGTGGTTTTGGCGGGATCAGCGGAATTCGACCGGGATCTGCAAAACCGACCAGGGATTCGACGCAAATCGACCAGATCAAGGAGGATCCTCACCGCAAGATCGACGATTGACGATTCAGTGCTGGAGAAAGAGTCCGGACAGTTTCAGACCGTTCAGTTCGACCACGTGGCGACATCCATTTCGCAAGGAGGGCCGATCCACATCTCAGGTTAGAGATTTTATCGTTGCCGGATTGCCCAGTTAGGTTTTTCTTTCTTTTTCTGTGTAGTAGGTTTCATAAATATGATTAGAACCCCTACGGTTGAAGAGTCAGTTGCGCAGGATAGTCCAACAGGGATCCTTAGCGAGGAGCACTATCAATTTGTTGATGATAGTCGGCGTCCACGTAGAGTTAGTGAAGATACTAACGTTAGCAAAAACTTCAAATCAGAATTAGCTGAGCGTAAGTTAGCATTGCGCGAAGCAGAATTGGCGGCTAAAGAAGCTAAGTTAGAACAGGAGCGTAGACTCGCTGACGCTAAGTTAGAAGAGGATAGGGCGAACCGTAGACTTGCTGAAGCTAAGTTAGAACAGGAGCGTAGACTCGCTGACGCTAAGTTAGAAGAGGATAGGGCGAACCGTAGACTTGCTGAAGCTAGGTTAGATGAAGATAGGGCAACCCGCAGACTTGCTGAAGCTAAACTAGAGCTGGAACGTGAAAGGATTCAGGACCACAATAGTCTTGAGGTTTCCTTATCCGTTCGCACTAGTCGCTTTCTAAATGCCATGAAGGGTATAATGGCGGAGTTTCCTTCAGATCCTGCTGCAATACCGGGGTATTTTCAGTATCTAGAGAATCAGTTCGCATCATACCAAGTTGATGATGATGTAAAACCCAAAATATTACAGGCCCATTTGAATAATAGAGCTCGCTCAGTCTTGAGTCGATTGACCGTTGCTCAGTTAGGTGACTATGAGGAATTAAAGCAAATTCTATTGCAGGAATTTCGGGTCACTCCCAGTCTTTTGAGGGAGAGGTTTTATGCTGTAAAAAGAAGACCTGGTGAAACTTATTCACAGGTAGCTTCTGAATTACACACAGCGTTATCCTATTATATTAAAAGTAGGAATATCGATGAGAATTTCCATCAATTAGTTAGTTTGATGTGTGCTGATAGATTGAAACAACTAATGTCTCCCAGTTGTGCAGATTTTATCTTAACTCAGGAAAAGGATGATTGGTTAAATCATCTAGAGCTTTCACGCGTTGCGGATAGCTACATGGCCACACACGAGCATGAGACTAGACCCCCCCGATTCAATAACCCAAAACCAACAGATAAAGGGTCAGGGTCTCCCATTCCTAATAGAATGACTAAAATATCCATTGATCCTAATATGGATAAGGATAAAAAGTATGGTTTATGCTTCAAATGCCATAAGAAGGGTCATTCGTTCAAGGAATGTCCTCTACACAAATTCCCTTCCTCAAATTTACCTAATCCCAGAATTAATTGTTGTCAAACAGAAAATTCCTTTAATTGTCTCGGTGATAGGAAAACATTTGTTGATGATAAAAATTTGTCCTCTCAGTAAAAAAATTCCTTTAATTGTCTCGGTGATAGGAAAACATTTGTTGATGATAAAAATTTGTCCTCTCAGTCAAAAAATTCCCGTAATTGTCTCGATGATAGGAAAACATTGGTTGATGGTAAAAATTTGTCTTCTCATTCAGAAAATTCCTTTAGAGGTCTCGTTGATAGGAAAATATTGTTTGATGGTCAAAAATCTTTTCCCTGTCCCGAAGCATGTCCCATTATAGATGTTGATGATTATCACATTAGGTCTTATGAGAATGTATTTATCGATCAATTATCATCTATTCCAGCTTTGATTGATGGTGGTGCAGAAGTATGTTGCATTAGAGAAGATTTAATTAAATCTCTTCATAGGGTACCACATAAATTTATAAAATTATCTGGCCTTAAAGGTCAACCAGAAATTGTAGGTTGTGTTAGATTAGTTGTTCGACCTGATCTGGTGGGTGATGACGTTGTGAACCTAGCACCCAAGGTTCGTGCATGGTTTGCTGTCGTCCCAAATCTTAATGAGCAAATTATTATCACTCCCTCCGTAAGCAACTTATTAAAAACGATATCATTGTATGATACCGTTGCATACCCTATTAAGAACAAACAAAATGCACATGACTCTGATGTGAATGTTCCCAGTCTTGAAATAACTAATTCACAATATTTTGTTTTAGATGAACCTCGTAATGATGAGCATAGTCCAGATGTTGCATTGATTCTAGGTGACGGTGTTTCTCGTGCTGCTGACGCTAGGAAAGTTGACTCTCAGGCCGATACTTGTCAGGACATAGGTGCTTCTGTGGTTTCGGGTGATGATATTTGTCCAGGTGCTGATGCTAGGAAAGTTGATTCACAGACCGATACTTGTCAGGGCATAGGTGCTTCTGTAATTTCGGGTGATGATATTTGTCCAGGTGCTGATGCTAGGAAAGTTGATTCACAGACCGATACTTGTCAGGACATAGGTGTTTCTGTAGTTGCGGGTGATGATATTTGTCCAGGTGCTGATGCAGGCGGAAGTGATTCACGAACCGACGCTCGATTTACAACCATTAACGATGATTGTCAGGGGGTAGACGATAGTAATGATCCCGATGCGTTTGCTAAAGAGCAACAGGATTGTCCTTCACTGAAGTCCTTCTGGTTGCTAGGTATAGATAAGCGTAAAAACTTTTATATCGACCGGGGACTTTTGTTTCACAAGGAGAATCAGTGGGGTCATTCCATAAAACAGTTGTGTTTGCCCAGGAGTCGTATACTTGCAGTGTTACAGATGGGGCATGATGCTCCCTATTCGGGGCACATGGCTGCCAAGAGTACACGGCAGCGTATTCGACTCAGCTTTTGGTTTCCCGATATGGAGAAACAAGTCCAAACCTATTGTGAGTCGTGCCCCGTATGCCAGTTAAGGGCACCTGTTAGAAAAAGAGATCGGGTCCCCATAACTCCCATACCACGGGGAGATGAACTACCATTTAATCATTTAGTTATGGATTGTATAGGGCCCATAATTCCAGCGGGTGATAGTGTGACTATCCGACCCAAGTACAATTATGCCCTGGTTGTTGTCGATTTGTTCTCTAGAGGGCCGATGGCTTATCCATTAAGGTTATTAAATGCTAAGTCTGTATGTGACCGACTTTTCAATGTATTTTCAGTTCCTCGAATGGTTGGTTTTGTTTGTAGTTATTTCACTTTGAACCTACTTGCGGGTGTGAGAGATTCTTGGAATAGTGCAAAGGATGTGCCTTGGCATTTAGGTACAAAACCACCTGACTACTGGGGGAAGCAAAAGCAAAATCTCAGAATAGCCGTGAGATTTGGTGGAATCGCAGGTGATCATATTGTCAAATACTATTTTTGGGGTATGAATCGCCGGTGCGACATCGTGCCATTGTGGATTGCCGTGGTGGGCCCGATGATTTGTGCTTCAAAGGGACCTAGGGGAGACTACTTTCCAGTCCCCGATATCCCGAATCTGCTTCAGAAGGTAGGCAGAGCACAATTCCTGAGCTGTTGGCAAATTTCCATAAAGTTACTGCACTTTCTTACGAGAAAGATTTACTCAAGTTATGCAGAATTGTTGTCTATGGTCTGGAGTCGGTCAGCAATGCTTTGCTGAGCGCGACTTCCTTCTCAGAACCATTTAGTGTTTTGTGGGTATCATCATTATTATATTTAGTAGCTGAATTCCTGTCTCGATTAAATTAGGTTTGGAGTAGCTGTGGCTACAATTAGGTTTAATTATCCTAGGGTGTATAATCTTTGGTTAAGTATTTCATTGTTATCAGAAATTGGTGTTAGTTTATATGGGTATTTTTGTAACCTTCTTGGGTTAATTTCTTTCTTTGGGCGATCTTGGTTAACGATAAAGTGGATCGGTCGTGAGTTTTTCTTTTGCAGGTATCCAGGGCGAAGAGCGCTTCATTGAACAGAGATGCCGGACGTTCTTCGACCACGTCGTTCTTTCGCGTGTGGCTCATCGTCGCGACGTTCTGGATTTTCAGGTTCCCAACACGAGCACCAGGAAACCCGACGACAAAGGAGGCCATTCAGTCAACCGGATCCACACTCAGCCAACCGGATCGACCCAGATCAAAGAATGAAGATATTGCCGATAACGAGAAGGATCGTTACCGACTTTAGGGGGGGAGGTATGTCACGCCCGCGTTTACGCGTGTGCGTGCCTGGATCTAAACTTTGGGATTTCCGGCGCAGGCGGTGCATGGGGTATTGCACAACGTTGCGTGTTTGGATTGTTGCGCGAATATTGGAACGTTTTAGCCTGTAGCCTGTAGCCTGGAGGGCTTGTATATATAAGGCTGTCGCGAACTACTTCTACCCTTCTTGTTCCTGTTCGCCATTGTTTGATCGACGTTGAAACTGTTTTATATCTGTTCGTTTTCGTGGTGATAGTTTTTCGATAATCTTGATTGGTATTCGATAAATAAAACAACTAGTACTGTTAAAGAGTGTCTTTAACTTTATTTCGACTTAAATTTTCTCCAGTCGTTTTGAATATCGACTATCGCAAAGGCGAAGTCGTGACACCCATGCTTCTGAGGGAGTGGGAAACTACTCGGTATTTTGGTTATCAATTTTCACATTTATTTTCATTAGTAAAAGAGCAGAACTCAAAGTATTTTTGAGAAACTTCAAAGGGACTCGAAACCTCCGCATATGAAAAAATAGTTCAACAGGCTAAACAACATCGTACTTCAGCTGCCGTGACTTCTTTATCTGGACAACTTAACCACGAATTTCATAAATTTTATATTAATAAAAATCCGGAAAATGATTGAATGAGCTTTTTTCTTGAAGCGGAACAAAGACCTCAGTGCTAAGTTTGCAATTTGCCACTATTAATAAACTTAAAAGAGCTGAAGTTGGGGAAGGTACAAATTTGACCGCAGAATTAGAATTTATTCCACATGAAAACCTTTGGAATTATGACGAAACAAATCTCAGCGATGACCCGGGCAAAAAAGTTATTACGAAACGTGAACTTCTATAAAGGACAAACTCATATGTATGCATACATACATATATACATACATTTATTTATTTATTTATTTATTTATTTATTTATTTATATATATATATATATATATATATATATATATATATATATATATATATATATATATATATATATATATATATATATATATATATATATATATATATATATATATATATATTAAATTTTCATCACATATGAGTTCTTAAATGTATTTATTTATTTTAATTTTTTGATATTTCTGGTAAAACAAATAAAGTTAAATCCATGTTATTTTTCCAGTTTTTCCAAATTTCATTTGTTAATTTTTACTAAAAAGGCAGTAGTTATTTTTTGTTTACAATCCTCAAAGGAACCAAATGTATAAAACTGAGTTTTTTGTGCTGTCGATATTTTATGTTTTGATTGAAAACGTTTCAGACATCCAAGTGTTTAATTAAATGAAGACAAACAGTTTTCAAAATTGAAAACTTCAACCAATACATCTCAAAGGAGATGGCTGAGGTTTGACTGTATGAAATATATGTAGATTTAATTGAAAAACATCTTAGCGATCCATCACTTTAAAAATTGAAATATTGATTTAATTTAAAAAAAAAATCTCATTATATAAAAGTCTCAAAACATCATAGAAATCAATTTTTTATAAGTATTGAGTTTCTCAACTCATTGGAGCAGGCTGGCATTCCACTTCACAATTTGCTGCTAAACATTGGAGCACCAATCATGCGTTTCGCTACTTAGAAGTTATTTTTCCACTAAAGTGTGACATCCAAAACAACTGAAAAAAACTTTATCTTCTACTCGACAAAAACAAGAAGTAGCAAATTACAACCATCCAAGGTGATACCCTCATCATTTTCAAGATGACTGTAAAGGGTTCAGACCGTATTTTAAACCCACCAACTTCTTCCAATATCTCCATCCTTCCTCCCACCATCATAAACATACTTTCAAGGGAATTGTAAAATCACAATTTATAAGATTCGTGAGACTATCTTCTACTATAGATGATTTTAAATTCGCTTCACAAATCTTTATCCATCATTTAGTTAATAGAGGTTATAAATACTTATCTATAAAAAGACAATATAAATGATGAATGTTGACTGACCAGCCGAAAGCTTAGATACCTACCAAAAAAAAAATTTCACGACGTGATATACTTCTGGTGTATTTTTTAAAGTTTGAGTAAGTTGGTTGGTATTTTGATTTTTCTTTTTTAGATTTGACGGATACTTATTACTTTTTAATCCTCACTGGACGTTGATGCCATCAGGAGACCCACCAAAACAACCACCTCTCTGGAGCCGTTTACGCCCGATCAACGACCAAAGGTCTGTCGAGCACATATTTATTTTGGGCCAAAAGCAAATCCCTGTCGTCCGTGGTGCTTATGGCCAGACAAACGTGGGGCTCGAATTACCCAATCCCGAAATTCGTCCCCGATGTCTCGGAAAACTGAAAGGGGGCTTCTCGGTTGCGACTATTGACGGTACCCCCACATTTTATGTCGCATTCTACACAACAGTCAACCCCACACGCCATCAATTTAAGTTTTTGATTGATACCGGATCAGCGTGTCAATAATACCCCCAGCAGCGTTGTCAAAAATTTCAGTTCCTATTCATAAGACTAATACATGGACTCCTAAATAAAAGCTATCTGGACACAAATCTGACACGGCGTTATCTACCACATGGGGCGATTGTATCGCGTTACGCTTGGCTGTTTGAGAGAGCTACATGTTATAAAAACTTTGACAACTTTTATTATTTTACACTTGAACAACTGAAACACATAAATAAAACATTTATTATTTGACAATTAACACTCAAATAGTCTATTTTAAAACACAAAATAATCTAAGCTAAAATGTTGTCAAGTGCAATTTATTAGTTTATCTTTTTTCTTCTTTAGCTCTATTATTCTTGTTTGCTTCTCTTGTTATTTCCTCCACTTATATTTTAATTAAAATGTGGAAAGGCTTGCAAACGATGTGACTTTGTTGGTAAATCAATGCTCCCATACCATGTTTTTGCCCATGATATAATATTAAACGAGCTTCACCGGCTAACAAATGTCCATCCATGAAAAGTTTTTAAACTATAAAATTTGTTGTGTTGTATTGCTCTTTGGAAACTAAAATTGACATTGTATCTTTTTTAAAGGTAATGTTGTCATAAAACAAAAATTTAGAGAACTTAAGAACACAGCTCGAATCTTTTTATCGCTCTCCAGCACCTGGTGCATTGAAGTATAATAGTTGCTTCTGAAATTTGATAAAACTATCCAAAACAAGACTATAAATTATCAGACTGAAGCTGACCAAGCCAATAATTAATTAGTCTTATAAACTTCATTTAAGATAATCTTGATGGAACAGAAAACGAAAGGTCATTCTAAGTTCTTGGCCGATGATGCTAAAATTTCTGTCGTCAAGTGCTGAGCGTTACAAAACCAGCACAAACAGTTGTTGTCGATGATGATCTGAGTCTCTGGCAGTCATGAAGAAAACTGATAGGTAAATGATAAAAAAACATGTGTGTCGAATAGCTAGAAAAATCGAGTCTGAACTTTTTTTGCATCTTGCTTTACAATTTTTGGCCCGATGATCTTGATGGAACAGAAAACGAACTGTCATTCTAAGCTCTGAGCCAGATGATGCTAAAATTTTTGTTGTCAAGTACTGAGCGTCACAAAACCAGCACAAACAGTTGTTCTTGTCGATGATGATCTGAGTCTCTGGCGGTCATGAAGAGAACTGATAGGTAAAGAATAAATAAAAATTTGATGCTAGAATTTCTGTCGCCAAGTGCTTCATGGTTGAACTGCACTAAAGTCTGCTCTGGAACCATGATGCAGGCTTCTTTAAAATTCTGGATACAACAATTTCTGACTGAAAATTGTTGTAAATATTTTTTAAGTCATACCCCTGGTAGAAAATGAGGAAGATGGTTTTTGTTCACAGGATCAATTATATTAATCTTCAGTTTGTCCCCATGAGTTGATTGACAGAACATTGCCAGGTGAATGTTGTGTTTTCAACTGAAATGGTTAAATATATATCTTCTTTAGCTGAGTTGAAATATACTTTCTTAGCCGATAAAAATTCATGTTGGAGTGTCTTCATGAATTCATATCTTCAATGATATAGTGTATAACGAAATGAAGAAAACAACTTCTGAAATGAGCTAACACTCTATATTATTCTTGGATTGGCACGGTTCCATTTCTCATAATGAACTTCATCACGCAGAAAAGAGTGAAATGATGAAAAGTAATACGAGCGTTGACTTGTTAGTTTTTACCGTGGCTAGTTTTGTATCCAAATGCTGAATATAATGTTAACAATGACAAAGTTTGTAGTAGTAAATAAACTGAATAAATCCAAAAAATCTCAACTCTGGAATCAGAATATAATCTTTGTCAAAATAAAACCATTCGACGACCCGACGCGCTCGAGACAATGAAATAATAAACAACGAGCTGAAGCGGCTCACAGCTTATAAGCTACTAGCTAGTATTCGTCGATGCATGCTAGTATGCTACATTCGCATGCTTGTACACAATCGCCTCATGTAGTCGACTCATTAGGTTCTCACCAATTCAGGTTGGTGTCCAGATAGCTTTTATTTAGGAGTCCATGACTAATATCAGATTAAACACAGCTAACGGCATGCCACTAGAGGTTCGCGGAGAAGTGACACTGACGGTTAGCTGCCAAGATCTCAGAAGAAAATTTACATGGACATTCATAGTGGCCGTTACCACACAACCAATACTAGGGGCGGATTTTTTTACACATCACCATCTACTAGTTGATTGCCGCAGTCGTCAACTTCTGGACACAAAAACGTCCTTCTCTACAGCCATGATAACAGCGGTTGGACCCGGAATACGATTTAACGATATTATAACATTGGTGATCAGAAGTGAGATTACAAGAATGATTTTGAAAACATTGGATGAGCTGAGCTCTTGATACTCGAGTTGAAGCGGGAACTTAAAAACCGAGAGCTCAGTGATAAAGGAATAATAAGTCTGAGCTCGTGGACCGCCTCCGGACGTCATTGGAGGAAAATGGGTTTGACCCAGAAGAGTACAACAATTGACCCGAAACAGAAAATGAATTAATGAAGGCTCTGAACAAGATGGCGGAAGAAAACAGTGCAGCACGGGAGGAAAACAGACCAGCACAGCAGGAAATGAAGAAATTGATTCTCTGTAGTCAGGTCGATCCTGAGAACAGAGTAGCAGAGGCCGGTGTGGCGTTGCTGTAAGGAAATAACAACAGAGAAGATGAAAATGGTGGTGTCTTGGCAGTGGTTTGCCGAGTGCGGACTGGACGGTGTGACTGTTGAGAGTTTGGTCACAGGGACGCTGAGACAGTGGTGGACACGGTTCTAGACCAGGGGGTTGCTGGCGAGGAAAATGATTAGGGTTGCTGCGGCAAAACCCAATTTGAACGAAATTTCACCATCTGTGTCTCAGAGCATGTGACAGTTGACGGCCGTACAGACTGCACAGGTCAGGTAGGTGATGATGAGGGCAGTGAAAAGAGAAGTGGTCCAGTTTTGTGGCGGGCCGCCGCTAGAATTGGCCCCGTGGCACTTCTCAAAAGCGACTATGCTGTTCGGGACGAACAGGATTAAGAAGGGGGTAGTGTTATATCTACGTTTATAATTTTATATCATTGCTTATTCACCTCAGAAAGACATTATAATTATTATTAATATTATATGGGAAGGTATAAAATAGAACTTATCCAAGCTTCATTTTATTATCATCCAATAAACTACAAAACCATTCTATTGGACCCGGAATACCATTTGACGATATTATAACAATATTGTAAATCTTGCGAAGTTTGCCAAAAGACGATAGATAAAAGTCAAGTAAAACCTAAAAGCCTAAAAGAAGTCATTGTACACAACATAAGGTTTTGCTTCAAAAGTGCTACAATCAGATTCCGAATTGGAATGAATGGAGGAAAGTAATAATCAAATCAGTTGAAGGACCTCGTAGATATTAAATTACCACAGAGGATGTTAGAGTGTTTACAAGAAATCTTTGTTTCTTGTTTCAAACAAAAAAAAACAAAGTTGAAATCATTCTATAGTTTTGTCCAACTCAAGAACAGCTAAAAATTACTGAACATTCAGCCTGCAACTAGCAAAAACCAGAAACGCAAAGACAAAAAAAAAACTGTTGGAATTTATATAATCTGAAAAGGAAAAAGACAGAGTTAAGAGAAACTCCTTTCCTTACTACAAAACTAATACCATCCAATTATTCATGTATGATGTAATGATTCATGGCGAACCACATTGGAAACAAGAGTGTCCTAACTTCCGACAGACGAGTTCTCCAGATTTTCGCAATTCGCGAAAATTTGTATCACGAGATCACGATGAAACAAAATTCTTCTACCCACAGCCATCGCAAAAAAATTAAAACACAAATACGCTGATATGTTGCGACTGCAACTAGGACTAAGCACAAAAGTTTCAGCTTCCTTACAACTTAAACCTGACGCTCAACCCATATTTAGAAAGAAACGCCCTGTTCCTCATTGCCGCTTTAGGGCAATTAGATAGCGAAATTAACCGTTTACAAAAAGGAACAATTTCTCCAGTAAATCACTCTCAATGGGCAGTACCCCTTAGTTGCTGTCCGTAAAGCAAACGGCTCCATCCGACTTTGTGCAGATTTTTCAACGGGCTTAAATGACTCACTGATGCTCCTTAGACACCCGTTACCTACAATGGAAGACGGTTCACAAACTGAATGGAAGAACAGTTTTCTCCCTACTGAGGCGTTCTGATAGACAACGACACGCTCCATCTCGACTTGTAATGAATCACCAAAGCAAGTCAGGCTAGCTAGTAGCAAGTTGTAGTTCGATGTTTAACATATGGCTTTGAGCTTTCTTGAGTTGCATTTTAGAGGAATCAGCTGTGATATAAATATATATATTTATATATATATAAACATATATATATAATTATATATATATAATATATATATATATATATAATATATATATATATAATATATATATATATAATTATATATATATAATTACATATATAATTATATATATATTTATATTATATATATATATAATATATATATATAAAATATATATATACAATTATATATATAATTACATATATAATTATATATATATTTATATTATATATATATAAATATATATATTTATATTATATATATATATATATATATATATATATATATATATATATATAAATATATATATATATATATATATATATATATATATATATATATATATATATATATATATATATATATATATATATATATATATATATATATATATATATATATATATATATATATATATATATATATATATATATATATATATATATATATATATATATATATATATAAACATGTCCTGACTGACTGATAATCAACGCCGAGCTCAAACGCCGCATCCTAGGAACGTGAAATTTGGAACTTATATTAATTTATTGCGTAAGCATCCACTAAAAAAGGATTTTTGAAAATTTTGCTCCTGAGGGGAAGAAACTGGAAAACAAACTTTTTTCTAAAACAATATCTCGAAAACCATAAATGAGGAGATTTTGAAATTTGGTATATGGATTCTTCTTGAAAAATATAAAGATACGTGTTTCACCATTTTTTGAAAATTTGGTTTCCCGGACCTCAAATGTGGGTTGGAAAATTGGGTTATTTGGTTTTTAAAGTAGCTGCTACTCAAAAACTGTGAATGCTACAGGAGTAAAAATTAGTATTTAGTTTCTACTCCAAAAATAATGAAATTAATGTTTTAGACATTTTAGTGATTTTAGGGTGTTTAGACGGGCCGGGATAAACCTGAAATCAAGGTGGGACAGGCCGAAGTTTTTCATCAAGTATATAGAACTTCTAGGCCTGTAAAAACGGGCCGGGCCCATATTAGACGGGCCGTGCCAGGAATTTCGGTTTTTGAAACGGGCTGGGCCAAGTGGTCGACGGGCCGAGCCGAGACCTAAAAAATTGATCCGTGCAGTACTCTACTATGTATTCACGGTTCAAATTCTCTAATTTCATGCGAGCGAAGCCGCTACGGGCACTGCTAGTCCAATACAAAGCTATGCTGAAAGTTTCAGTTTTAAAAGCGTTAAGATGTCGCAGTCTAATGGTTGTCATCCAATGGCTCATAGCTGGTGGCGTACAGTCCGAAAACGTCATCATTACCGTAAATTCGAAGAATATCTACATATGCAAAAACCGAGAAATCGTGTTTTCCACCTACATATATGACTTCAGCGGAGTGAATAAACAAGATCAACCCACTTTCTTTTTAGTTTTTTTTATTGAACGTAACAGGCAAACTGTAAAAGCATGAGTTTTATTTTCACATGGAAACCAAAATATATCAAATTAAATAAAATGTAAAGCGAAGAATAAATAAACTGAAAACGATCACCGTTAATCTAAACTAATCCAACAAAAATGCATTCCATCCCTACCACAATCTTTCGGTCTTTATATATATATATATATATAGACTCTAATATTTGTTTGTTGTGGTTTTAGCAAGGGGCTTGCCCAAGTTGAGAAATGAAAAAATTGGTTAAAGTTGTTCCGGTTGCACCTAGTCAAGTAGAATACAGAACAGATCTAATCAATATGACTTTGGTGGTTTATGCAAGAACTCCATTCCTTGAAATTCTTCTAATTGAGTTTAATATTTTGCTGAAATTTTTTATATATCCGAAGATTCTTTTAACCAAGATAGATCTCATCTACTTAGCAGTATATTCCAATTTGAAGTAAATATGATTGCTAAATTGCAATATTTTCGTTGATCTTTCCACTATTCTAATTGGACTTTTAAATGGGTTAACCTCACCCTCTGACAAGCTAACTCCATCTAACAGGGGTACACGCAACCGGGACATCTGATAACTTCTCCAGCAATATTCAGTAAAGTATGAAGGGATAGTGTTGTCCTGCACAGAAAAATAAATCACTGTTAGGTTAACACTTATGGCTAATTAGAACAACCACTTCTTCCACCAGGAATTATGAAACTTTAAAAAATACAATAATATTGGAAAGTCATCTGGTAAGCGGTTTGTGGAAAAAAAATTAAATTAAATTTTTAATGAAGAAACATCTTTCTAACGTTTTTACAATATTTTGGTATTTTATAATTTGTAAAAAACATAATTTGTGATAGAATAAAAAACAGAAACACTTGAAGCTAACTCTAAGATACTCAACAGTTTCAATCCAGCTTGTGTAAGCAGGCAGACCAGCATTGAAGCCTAGAAAATTTATATAATTAAATTAACATAAAAATAATTTGTCAAAACAACGCATAATTGAAAGCTCCCATTATTTTTATATGAATGTATCATTAAGAAAATAATTTATAAATCACACTCACCAATAACTAAATCAGGTGGTTGGATATTTCCAACTTTGTGATACAAACTTCTTATGGCAGAGCAGTTAACCTTTCCTTTATTGAAATTTTGTCCGTGTACATTCTTTGGCAGATTAGGTCCAATAAAAATCAAAGTAATTTCAATTTCAGGAATCAAATACTCCAGCTCCTAAAGTTCAAAAATACAAATGCAAATCTAATTGTAATTTAAGAATAAATAAAGAGAACAATTCTGTAAATATTCTTAATATAATCTCTTAATAATGATACTACAGGTAAAAAAACAGTTTCTTTAAAAATATATATAAGAAATATCTACATTCTTAATTTTTTTTAAACAATTTCAACCCATAGCTGTTTTACAATTTTCACAATTATACTTACATAGAATGATTCTATACAATTTATTTCTTCTTCAACACCGATTATGTGAATGGTTAACTGTTTTATTTCTTCATTTCGAGGATGTCCTGCAAAATACAAATCAAATTAATTTTTAGTAACCTGCCCATATCGATACATTGCAGAAAAAAAGTCTAGATAAACAAAATCAGAAACTTCTATATACATACCATTGAGATACATAAATATAATTTTAATGTAAATTTAAAACAAAACAAAAAAAATACTTTTAATGAAATCTCGGAAGATGTAATATGTCGTCATAACCCACTGCAGAGTAACACATGTCGATTCACTGAATTGAAGATTTTTTAAATGAAAATATTCCTGCCAACTGTTTAATTCAGGAAAACATTTTGTTAGTGTCGGGTGGAGACTTGAGAGTGAACCTTCTGAAATGAAGTTTTTGTTCTGGTATTTATCTGAAAGACCATAGACAATAAACTAGTAAAACTAATCAAACGCATTTTGAGTTAAGTAAATCAAATTCACTTGAGTTATCAAATTATGACACCAGAATAGTTTTCTGATCAATGCAAATAATTTAGAAAACAAACATTCGTGCGATGAATCTTGACCTTTTGTCAAAATGTTTAATAAGACATCTTTACAGAAGTCTTTGTGCTCCAGTTTATCTTTCACACAGCATGCTTCACTACAGTAATATACTAAATCACAATCTCCACTGAAAAAAAGTATATCATTACTATTATATATAACAAGCTACAAAAATAAAGTAATCCAAATAACCAATAACCTTAAGCCTTAAGGCCTTAACTCCTAATTGTTAAAATAATATAAAGCATAAGGCTTACGAAGGGCTTATAAGGCTAAGGCGCCTTAGCTTGCGCTTAAGGCTTGCTAAGGCAAGGCTTCATTGCTTATTATAATATTTAAAAAGAATTACATTTATTTAAAAAATAAGTAGTAATTAATTGTTGTAAAAATTACCATAAAATGGCTTGACAATCACTAAGCACAGCATAACATCTGTTGCACATAACTTCTACCATGTTTGTTATTTTGTTGTTTACAGTACAGTTATATTAGCCTGTGGTTAGTGGATAAACTTTTTTTTCAAATAACCGTTTAGTGAAAACAAAATAAAAGGAAATTGAAGCAAAGATAAAAATACTCCGGATATATTATCTTCGACACTTTTTTATTAAAAAGATTTGCTTTAAATTTATTAGTTATAAAAGATTATTGTTAATCAATTTTTTTGCATTTTTAAAATAAAAAATATTTGTTTTTGTGATAAAAATTATTTGTATAAAATTCCAAGCATATTGAAAAAAAGTTTTTGAAATGGGGTTACTTTTACTCAGAAACTGTGATGTGAACGTGTGTTGTTTAAGATGATGTTTTCGCGGCTACCCATTTATTTCTATTTGTCCTTTCTAGTATTTAGCTTGGTGAAGTCTAATGAAGCTGAGACAAAGAAGAAACTTAGAGATACTCTAAAAAAGAAAGATATAAGAGATTATACAGACGCAGATGTAGAAACACTTTATGAGCAGTGGGAAGTTAGGAACTGATTTCTTTCTCCAATCAACAACGTTTCTAGAAAATAGTAAAAGAAATAAAAATTAATTTGTAATTATTTCAATTAATGATTAAACTTTTCATACTAAACAAATTAACGTTTCTGCACTCTTTAATTGCGAAATGAAAATGTGTATGGAAAAAGATTTTTTTACTTTTGATTGTAATAAGATTTTTTTATATGCATTTCAGGAAGATGATGAACCACTGGAAGAAGATGAGTTGCCAGAATGGAAAAGGCCGCCTCCAAAAGTGGACATGTCACAGTTTGATCCAAAAAATCCAGAAGGAATTTTGAAAATGTCAAAAAAAGGAAAAATGCTGATGATGTTTACTTCAATATCAGGTTTTAAACTTTAAACTGATTTTAGTTTCTTTTTTCAACATTCAGTTTTATATAATTTGGAGTAGGATTTTTAGGATGTTGGTTGAATAAATTTCAAGTTTTAGTCAGTCGTATAAGAAATTAAGTAATTAACAGGAAACCCGTCAGAGAAAGAAACTGAGGCGATCAGCCAACTCTGGCAGACAAGCCTATATAATGCACACATCGATGTTCAAAGGTTAAATTAACTTCTATTTAAATAATTTAGCCATTTGAATTTCAGTTAACTTTTAGAGTTATATGTTGAGTATTCCTCATTCATGTAGATAAGCAGTTCTCAATCTTCTACAACTTACAGACTAATCCTGTTGAAGATTTCATTAATGTAGTTTTTAAAAATTGCTGACTCACAAAAAACTTTTCATATGGTTCTAACATGCATTTTTTAAGTCTTTTTCTTCAAACGTTCTTGTTATTGTAATTTATTAGCAGTTGTGTGAAAACCTTTTTTACAAACTTTTGTTTAGGTTACAATCTCTGTTTGTGTGTGTGTGTGAGTGTATCTTTCTCTGTACACAAATCTTGCAAGTAAAATTTAACCAGCTTTTTGACTAGCTAGAAAGCTAAATCTTTCATCATAGGTTTATATTGGATGACAATACATGATTCAATAAAAAAATAATAAAAAAAAACTTAATTTGAACATATTTCGTATTTCTAAATTGAGTGTATTTGAAATTAAAGTTTGTGTTAAAAAACTCGTTTTTTCCTTTACTTGTTTAACACTACCAACTCTTAAGCAGTCACTCAAATCAGCTGTAAACTGCGGGCATTTTTGTTCAAGAGCTTTTGCAAAGCATCTCACAGTTCATAGTTAGATTAAATTTTTTTTTTATTTGATAAGTAATATATGATAATATTTGTAATCCATTTTTATGCAATTAAACTTAGTGTTGCAAAAAGATGCTATTGGTTGTCACAAAATTATCAAGAGCTCTGCACTCATTTTATAACCCATCATTGCTTTAGGAAACATAAATTTCAAGGTTTCTCTCGTTTCAAAAGTTTAAATTATAGTATTTAATTTTTCAGACAGCAGGTGAGTAAGCATCTTTAATTCATGAGTTGGAAGAACCTCTGAGCCGGAGTATTAATGATATTCAAATTATTTTATTAATAATTTCAATAATTTCTCACTGCAGGTATATTATAAGCTCGAATCGGGTGCTGTTTGTCGTGAAAGATGGATCGGTAGCCTGGGAGGTGAGGGACTTCTTGGTGAAACAGGAAAGATGCGAAGTTGTGACGTTAGAAGGGAAGGACTACAAGGGTGCAGGAGGAGCTACTACAGATAATAGTTATCAAGATAAAGCCAAAAAGCCTTCAACAGGAACTTCAAAGAAAGGGAAGAAAAGTGAACTTTGATTAAATGTTTTGCTTTAAGTTTGATGAGAGCTATTAAAGTTTGTTTTATAAATAACTTTATATTAAAATATTCAAGGTTGGCCTAATATGTAAGTACATGTGTGTATATATATATGATATAAATGTGTCATTCTCACTTATTTTTTTATGTAGTTCTATATCGTTCATGATTTTATTTTCAAATCAAGCCAGTTTCTTATAAAAGAGGATTATTTTTAACAACATCTCGATATAAGATCATTATTAATGGTTTCAAGTTGTGCCATCAAAATAGCAGAATTTACAGTATGAATTTAATTCATGGTTCATTGTTGTTAGTTAATGATTAACATACATGTTTATTTGTTAATTAAGTGTCTTTATTTAAGTTTTTTGTTACATTACAATGAATGATGTTGCTTATACTTGCTTTATATTCAATTCCTTCAATCAGTGATTTGTTATAAAGATTTGGATTTGTATGAATTTACTGAAATCTGAAAATAAACAGAATACCGTATTTTATTACATATAATATTTGCACGTTAATAAAGAGTAATTTTTTAAAAAGTTTGGTATAGGAATAACTACGTGTGCAATCAGATTCTGGTATAATGCACACATGAGGAAAACATGCTTGTTTGGACATGTTTTAGCATTACACGTGGCAACCTGTGGTCTCAGTTCCAGTCTTTTCGATATATCTTTGTTTTTTGTGCCATTCTCAGCCTTGTGTTATGTACTGCTAACAGCATATTGGCTCTGGTTCGTGTCCAAATTGGTGGCGACATGGCACGCAACGGGCCCTAAACGTATGCTGAAATAACCCAACAATGATATTGAAGATGTACTGTGACATTGTGTTATATATTACAGTGTCATTTGACTATTAGTTATATACCTGAAACTCGTTTATGTACTTTATTGGAGTTCTCGAAAAACCATCAATCTGAGTTTAATTGTTTGCTTACAAATGAAGTAACAGCAATTGAAAAATTTAGTTCAAGTGCTTGTTCTCTATCACTAAGATTGTAGGGATTTATCAAGATTTTGCTAATTGATAATATTTTCTACATTGGTTGTTTTAAGACAACTATAGTAGTAAGTACACCACTTTTCGTCAGATATAATCAGTTTAAATTATTTTCAGTTTTCTCATCTGACACACAGGCTTAGGACTGCCTCTTGTTATTCCTAGACCTCTATAATAACTCCTGGACATGCAGCAAGACCAGTTTTCGTGATTCTGTTAGGGAATCTATGTTGGATGAAAGTAATCCTATGACCTAATATGTAGCGGCTATTTGCAGTTTGTTCTATGCTCAGATCATCGGCTTCTTAATACTGGCTCGGATATAATAAATAAGCAGTTTGTCATTGATTTGCTAGATTGAAATTTTTTTATTTTATGTTGACATAATTAACAACGGTGAATAAAACTGTTTTTATTTTATGTTTATTACTAAAACCACAAAATAGGCACTTCTATTTAAAAATGAAATTTACAGAAAATTATGGTACAAAAGAAGAAAAGCCATAAAATCTACACTGTCATAAAACTTGTAAACTCATTAGAATAAGTAGAGGTTGTGAAGAGCTGTAGAAGTGTTCTTGCAGGATTGTATTGTACATTTCATTTTATAGCAGGGTAAAGGATTGTATTATACATTTCATATTATAGCAGGGTACAGGATTGTATGGTACATTCCATATTATAACAAATTTGATGGTAAATATTTCCAACCAGCAGTTGCATAACATCTGTTATCCCAAACACAGACGATAAAACATAAACTTATCTCATATGAAAGAATAAAAAAATATCTAATACAAGAAGCTATTCAGTCGTGACATCTTATTGGCTGGAATTCCTATTTTTCACTTCTGCTCGGACTCATGAGATAGGACGGTGAAGTCACAGCGGATGTCACAGAATCCGTATCTGACGACCTTTTGCTGTAACACAGTGACCTTTCTTGGAAGGCGGCCATCTTTCTAACTGTCAGGTTGAGATCTTCACTGTTTCTGATCTGTTCGCGTAATAACTGGGAAACTTGTGCCGTCGCTTTGGACTGAAATTATTAAAGCAATAAAATTTTTAAAATATAATAATAAAATATTGATTACTTTGTTTAAAAAGCTCAAATATGTTTTAGTATCTTACATATTTTTTTATATTTCAAATTGATTAACAGATTTCTGTGATTAACTTTAATCTCTAAAACGCTCTGTAGAGAGTAAGGCTAGCGTTTATTATTGGAAACGATTAATGCGGGCTTCAAAACTGCTAATCTTTTAGAAGAATGTTGACAAACAATTAGTTTTTCGATTGAAAACAGATTGAACGTCATTCAACTAAAATTTTCTAAATAAAATAATCTATTTTCCTATTTGACCAACCTTGGCAGCAGAATTCAATTTTTCTCTCAACAGCATCTCTCTCTTTCTTTCCTTCAATGCAATCATTTCTGCTCTTTCTGCATTTTTTCTTTCATCTTCTTCAGCAAGCCTGTAACAATTTAACGACCCGTTGTCAAAAGCATTATCAACTCAACACAGAACATATTATAACATCTCTAGAAAAGCAGCACCTTGCGAATCTATACACGACGTACTACCTTATCTTTTGTGAGACGTTGACGTACCTCAGTGAATTATGTATAGGTGTGTATGTATAAAATACATTATATATATATATATATATATATATATATATATATATATATATATATATACTAGCGGGGTTACCCGGCGTTGCCCGGGGTTTTTAGAGGTTTTTCTAATGTTTGTCTCTCTCGCTCCCGTTCCCTTCTCCACTTTCCCGTTTTCGTAGCGTTCCCGGTCGCTTTTCCGCTCTCGGTCGTTTTCCAGCTCCCGGTCGCTTTCCCGCTCAGAAGTTCTGTTATCGATTTTCTCTCTTGCTCGCGTTTCCTTCCAAGCTTGCTCTCCCGATTCCAGTCGCTTTCCGCGTTCCCGGTCGCTTTCTGCGTTCCCGGTCGCTTTCCGCGTTCCCGGTCGCTTTCCCGTTCCCGGTCGCTTTCCCGTTCCCGGTCGCTTTCCCGTTCCCGGTCGCTTTCCCGTTCCCGGTCGCTTTCCCGTTCTCGGTCGCTTTCCCGTTCCCGGTCGCTTTCCCGTTCCCGGTCGCTTTCCCGTTTCCGGTCGCTTTCCCGTTCCCGCTCACGCTTGCTCTCCCGTTCCCGGTCATGCTTGCTCTCCCATTCCCGGTCACGGTAGCTCTCCCGTTCCCGTTTCCGTTCCCGCTCATTTTCTCTTTTACATTCTTTCATAACTTCTGTTAGCCTATAAAACGCAAAATAGATTTGCTAAGACTATATATATATATATATATGAATGTTTGTGGGTTAGTTTATCTATTATAGAAACGGGAAAGCACCCGGAACGGACAGCGAGCGGGAACAGAAAAGCAAGCGTGAGCGGGAATGGGAGAGCAAACGTGAGCGGGAACGGGGCAGCGACCGGGACGGGAAAACGACCGGGAGCGGGAAAGCGACCGGGAGCGGGAAAGCGACCGGGATGGGGAAAGCGACCGGCAGTGGGAAAACGACCGAAAACGGAAAAGCTAACAGGAGTGGGAAAGCAGGTGGGAAAGGAAACGGGAGAGAAAGAGACAAACATTAGAAAAACCTCAAAAAACCTGGGCAACGCCGGGTATCTCCGCTAGTACATACATAAACACACACACAGACACACATACATGCACATACACATACATACATACACACATACATACGCACATACATATATATAGTTCCCGCTCGCTCACCCGCTCCGCTCCGCTCATTTTGTGACGGATTTCAAAAATTTTTTTTTTATTTTTGATTTTCATTGACTCTCAAGGTTGTGTGAAAATTTCATTACGATCGGATGAATGGTGTAGCAATGCATAAAGGACATTAACATACATAAATACATATATACATATATACAAACATTCATTTTTATATATATAGATATATATATATATATATATATATATATATATATATATATATATATATATATATATATATAAAGTATACTGGTATAAAATTCATAATTTTCCACTCTTATAGCTAATTTAAGGCATCAGCTTTTTACAACTCGCTTTAATCATCAAAGATGCGTGGTTAAACTATTCTATTAAATTGTAAATAATTTTTTTAGGTTTTTTTTAACTTCACTCGTCTATGGGTCACAAAACCGATTAGGTAAAGTTGATTAAACCAAATGCAAACTGCTTGTTTTATATTCGTCTGCACAGGCGCGCAAGCCTTCTATTCTATTTAAACTTATTTTGTTTCTGAATAGTTATCATTTCATGATCATTTATACATTTAAAGAAAATCTAAGAAACGCATAACAGAAACTCACCTTCGCAAGTTCTCCTTATGAATCTTCTCTTTTTCAACTCTTTCTCTACGTGCAGCATCTCTTTTCGCTTCTAAAGCTCGTTTAGCCAAACTGTCGGCATGTTGAAGTTGCTGCAAACACAAATTTAAATAAGCTAGATCGGATTAAATATTTCTTCTCTATATAGTTAAATCATATAAACAAATTAAACATTAAAAGATAGCTTGATATTAATTCATTCACTTAATGAGAACAAAAAAGATAAATGGCATGCCTATACCTACGCTATTATATAACATGGGCGGTTCAAAAGTGGTTTTAGTTCAGCTGGCTTAGAATTCTCAGAAAAAGGATTGGCATGTGTGAATACACAGATCGGCTGACTATTCACAAACATTGAAAAAAACTTTGAAACCGAAAGTTCAAAGTGTTTTAGACCAGGAACGTTTTTTTTGTAAAATAAAAATAGCTTTTTAAATTGCTGAAGAATAAAACAGCAATGAAAATTACCATTACGGTGCCATTGTTGCTAAAATAGGCCCAGATAATATAAGTATAGAAAATGCTTATTAACTATTTTATTAGAAAAACGGGTGTCATTTTTTAGAATAGTTGAATGTACAAACAATTAAAAACGGTCTTTTTGGCATCGGGTCCATATTCAGGCCAATTTTGCCAAGAACGTTATTGAATAACTTATTTTAAAAATCTTTATAAAACAGAAAATAATTTATTAGTCGAGTGAAAAAAATAACATAGTTTTAACTTTTTCATTAAATTCACGTAATTCGGCTTGGTAGGACGCCATTTCTTCGTCCAACTGTTGCAGTCTCATTCTTGACTGTTCGACTTTACTTTGCAAATCGTCTCTGAAAATTTGGAAAATCTCGTGAAAAAAACATATCAAAGCTTACCGACAACTTTGCATTTTTTCAATTGCATTAATTTGAAAAGTAGTTTCTGACATTGGTCTTTACATGTAAGCTATAAATGATACTAATCAACTAAGAAAAATGTTTTTATAAGACTATAAGGGGTCAAACAGCCTAATGTTTCTCAAATTTTGTAACATTTTACCTACTCGCGCCAGTTTGTATGGTAGAATTGAACAACGAATATTGTAGCATAAATTTAATCAATATATTAATTAAATAATTAATCATCAATATATTAATTGATTAATCAATTATTTCCACTTCATTTGGCCGTTTTTCAATCGAAATTATTTCTCACCGTGATTTTCTCATCTCTTCTCGTTTTTTGTTTTCAATTTTTTGCTCCACAACCATTTGCTTGTTGTCGATAGATTTCTTTAACTGGCTTAAGTTTTCCCTTTAAGAAAGAGTACAAGTATGCAAGTTAGGTATATTTGGTCTCAATAGTGGATCCCTGATTTATACCCCATTTGAAAAAATCTGCGATTTTTTTTAATTTTTCAACTAATTTATGTAAATCTCGTTACATGATACATTAAAAATACAGCGTAGGTTACTTGCGCCCATTTCAAAATAGTTTTTTCAAACATTAAATAGTTGTAAAACTGCGCTAAATTTAATCCAATTGTAGAAAATAAAAGTTTTTACGGCAGTAACCAGCTATGGGGCTGGGAGGTTCAGGTCTCCCATTTGTTTGCATTGCTGTCCGTAAGCACAATTTTTAACGACTTTCAAAATTTAAGTATATTTTCATGGAATGTCACATAGAAGCTTATGCAAGGGATATGATATTAACTAAAATTCAAGATCATTACATTGTTGAGAATATATCAATTGTTAGTCGCTATGTACGCGATGAAACAGAAGCTGAGCACGTGATATCAGCTATCAAAGTGAGTGAGGTAAATGCCACAAGCCTGGTACGTTCATCGCCAATATAGCTTCCAGCTCGGCAGCTGGACCCCCATGTATCAGGAGTCAGTGTTATGATTAAGACAGCATGATGAACAACGGAAGAGGAGGCGAATAGAAAATATAGCGATACACTCTTAGCCGTAGAGTTTACCTACGTGCACTGCTACAAACACCAACTCCTTCTTGTGGTTGGGAAAATCATGGAATCAGAGGTCAAGGTGAAGAATTTTGACAGTTTATGCGAGCCATTTTATGTATATTTTGGCAGATAACTTGTGGCAAACACGTATACAGACCCTCAAAATTGTGGCCAACTTGTGGAGAGTAGAATACGCAACTTAATGCGGACAAAAAGTGTATACAGTGCTCTCCAAAATAAAATTTGGCATGGCTCCCACTTCAAAATTTTAAGGTCACTCATTTCAAAAGTCCTGGTTACTACCCTGAAAATTGTGGAACATGAAATGACTGAATAAAATGCAATTATTTTATACTAACATTGACTTTCTTCTTTCTTGAAAAATTTGCTCCTGTTTTTGTTCCATTTGAACGGTTTTTAGTTTTGATTTCTGTTAAATTGTATTTTTACATTAGGCAATTTTTAAAACATGTTAACACAATCATTACCTTCTGTAATTTGGATTAAGCAGTAAAAACAAAGCTTCATATTGAAGCCTATTGCAAATCAAGTGCCTCATAATATTTTAATCAGACATACTCCCTAAAAATGTACTCATTATTAAAGTCCTTATATTAAATTCACCGCCGGTCTTGCTGTCTTGTCTTCTTGTAAATTGTAGAAGTACAAATTAACAAATTTCTCGTCATACAATCGAGCTAAAATTTAGAACATTAGCCTTACTTTTTATGATAGTGCATTCTATAATTTTTTTTAACTTTTCTAAAAAAAAATTTATTTTAAAAAATTGTTTTTTGTGTTTTGAATAAAACGTTTTTATTTTAAAAATTTCCATTAAATAAAAACTCTCAAATTCTAAAATATAATTGATTTGTGAAAAAACCTCATTTTTACAGTATGCTTTATTAGATAATACGATTTATTTTTATTTATGTGGTTTTAATATAAACTATTTTAAAAAGCCTAATATGCAGTATTAGCCATATCTGCAGATTCCTTTTTAAAAGCCCGATACAATTTCTTTCCCTGACTCAATCCAACCGTATCAGTACCAAGATTTTACAATGGTATAGAATATGTTTCAAAGATGGAAACATGTTTATTACTTTTAAAAATGATGCTATACATTCTAAACTTAAACGTATAAATATATTCATAGAAAGTATTTTTTCTTGTCTGACCCAGTCCAACCCAATCCAATCCACCATATACGACCCGACCCGATGACAACCCTGTGCAATAAAAACACTCAGTCACAAGAAATGATGGCCATGGACAGAGACATTGACAGGACGCTCAATATAGTTGCCTCAAAGCTACAATCAACCATCGAAATTGCTTCGCTTTTTTACAAACACATCATGACTCACCAGAAGGTTCTGCTGACTTTTGGACATGCGCAGCGAGTTGATCCTTTGAAAGTCATTTTCCTGTTTCTGTTTCAACTGTCTCACATATTCCTCGTAATCTTGTCTGTGTTGCTCTTGATTTTGCTCCTGAGTTGTTTATGATAAAATTACTTGTTATACTTTTAATCTAAATTTATGTTATAATACATAATCTGAAAATTATAAATCAAATCTAGAAAAATATAAAACCAGCCCAGAAAACCGTTTTTAGTCAATTCATATTGTCTGTAAAACTCATCATGCAATAAAAATTTACAACACTTTGCGTGCATGTAAAAAACTGGTTAAATTAATTATCTTTCTATCTGAAAGACAATGGTGTGCCTGTGTTCGTGATTCCATTTTGAGTACACACAAACACACACACACACACACACACATACATACATACATACATATATATATATATATATATATATATATATATATATATATATATATATATATATATATATATATATATATATATATATATATATATATATATATATATATATATATATATATATATATATATATATATATATATATATATATATATATATATATACTAGGGTCGGAGAGGTCAAAATGGTTATAAGATTTGGTTAGAGATTTTTAAGTATACAATAAACTGATTCCATTACCTTGAGGATATCTTATTTTTCTTAATTTGAAAAAGTTACTGTTTATTTGTTTTAATTTGTATCGAATGAAACAAACTAATTTAAAAGGTATGTTGAAGGAATTTCTAGCCAATGAATTTTTAGAATGTATTCATTGATTTGGTTTTAAATTTTGTTTGTAGCGCATTTTAAACAAAAAAACTTTAATAATAACAACTTTTAAAAGTTTTTAAAAACGACAAAAGGAAAAACAAAAAAGAGAGAAAGATAAAAAAAAGAAAGAAAAAGAGAGAGAAAAAGACACGACAGACATAAAGAAAAAAAGAAACAGAAAGAGATAGAAAAAAAAAGAAAATAAGAGAAAAGATGGAGAAAAAAAGATAAAGAAAGGGAAAATAAAAAAATACCAACAGGATCATGACATTTTATTCAATACATGTTTAATGTAAAAAAAGAAAAATAAACAAAGAACAGATGAAAATCGAGAAAAAAATTGAAAAAGAAACACGAGCAACGACTGGACCTAGTTAATTGCATATAGAATAAGACATTATGCAAGGCAATAAATTTATCCTCATGGTGTTTTCTTTACAATGGCTAGTTTAGTTATTCATTTAAAAACTAGCGGAGTACCCGGCGTTGCCCTGGATTTTTAGAGGTTTTTCTATAGTTTTCTCTCTTGCTCCCGTTTCTTTACCCGCTTGCTCTTCCGTTCCTGGTCGCTTTCCTGCTCCCATTCGCTTTCCCGCTCGCTCTCCCGTTTCTTCTCGTTCTCCCGCTTCCTTTCCCGCTCTCTCTTCCGCTCCCGGTATAAATGTCTGTCTTTCTGTCGGTCTGTCCTAAATGTCTGTCTGTCTTAAATATATATATATATATATATATATATATATATATATATATATATATATATATATATATATATATATATATATATATATATATATATATATATATATATATATATATATATATATATATATATATATATATATATATATATATATATATATATATATATATATATATATATATATATAGATTTTTTTAAATTGAAAAACATCGATTTACTTGTTACAATTCTTATTCATTATTATTGTTTTAATAAGCCATCTATTTATTTGTTTGTTCGTTTATTTATTTATTTTTTTTTTATAATACAAAAAAACTTAATAACTTACCACTTGTCTTTTCCTCTCGGCTCGTCTTTCGCTGTTCGGCGTTCGTGACTGAAAAGAATGAAAACATTAAATTTGAAGCTTTCGGATCGTTTCTTGCTTCAATGATTTAGTGCTTCGATCAAAATCCCGTGGTTGAACATGCAATTATTGCCAATTATTATTATTATTATTATTATTATTATTATTATTATTATTATTATTATTATTATTATTATTATTATTATTATTATTATTATTATTATTATTATTATTATTATTATTATTATTATTATTATTATTATTATTATTATTATTATTATTATTATTATTATTATTATTATTATTATTATTATTATTATTATTTATATCATTATTACCGAAAAAGCAAATTCATCGTCCCAAAGAAGATTCGAATGTTATTAGCTGATATTATAACCAATATATTACATTATATTACATGACTAATAACTTCATTTTTAAAATTTGTTCAAAGCCTTTCAAAACACAAACATACTTTTAACAAACTACTAAGGGATGTATATAATGTGTCTACGTGTTTGTGTGTTTATGTATACAGTTAAGTGTGTCCATGAATACCTACCCTACTCGATTCTCTCCCTCCAAATGATGGCCCGCAACTCTCCCTCCTTCTGGACCCGTCGATGGTAGCTCGCGTAACGGAGTTCCTTTCCAACTTTTCAGCTTCCCATTGTGCATGGGCTGCCTCTCTTACTTTTCGTTCTCTCTCTTCTTGCTCTTTTTTCGCAATTAGGATGGACAGAAGTTTTTCATCCTTTAAAAATATAACAACTTAATATATTAGGACTTCTTTGTTGTCTGTGATTTCAATTTTTTTCAAGGACATGAACGAAAACAATAGTTCACAGAAACATTTGCAAAAGTGGTTAAACGTCAGTGAAAGAGAAGATTATGTTTAGAAAATAAGGCTTTAAATTTAGTTTATAGACTGTTATGTCTTTTGGTTATGTTTAATTACATATTTTTATTCAACTTGCAATCTTTGTTTGTTTGTGTCTTTCTCTCAAATCTAGCAAGTAAAATTTATCCAGCTTTTTGACTAGCTAGGAAGCTGAAACTTTCAGCATAGTTTTATATTGGATGACAATACATTATTCAATTTAATTCGTCATCTATATATATAAAAGAACATGTCCTGACTGACTGACTGACTGACTGACTGACTGACTGACTGACAGATGACTGACTGATAATCAACGCCGAGCTCAAACGCCTCATCCTAGGAACGTGAAATTTGGAACTTATATTACTTTTATAGCGTTAACATCCGCTAAGAAAGGATTTTTGAAAATTTTGCTCCTGAGGGGAAAAAACTGGAAAACAAACTTTTTTCTAAAACAATGTATATCTCGAAAACCAAAAATGAGGAGATTTTGAAATTTGGTATATAGATTTTTTTTGAAAAATAAAAAGATACGTGTTTCACCATTTTTTGAAAATTTGGTTTCCCGGACCTCAAATGTGGGTTGGAAAATTGGGTTATTTGGTTTTTAAAGTAGCTTCTACTCAAAAACTGTTAATGCTACAGGAGTAAAAATTAGTATTTAGTTTCTACTCCAAAAATAATAAAATACGTGTTTTAGCATTTTTTGAAAATTTGATTTCCAGGACTTCAAATGTGGGGTGGAAAATAGGGTTATTTGTTTTTTAAAGTAACTGCTACTCAAAAACTGTAAATACCACAGATTTAAAAATTAGTATTTAGTTTCTATTCTAAAAATAAAGATATACGTGTTTCACCATTTTTTATAAATTTGGTTTCCAGGACCTCAAATTTGGGCTGGACAATAGGATTACTTGGTTTTTAAAGTAACTGATACTCAAAAACTGTAAATGCTACAAAAGTAAAAATTAGTATTTAGTTTCTACTCTAAAAATAATGATATATGTGTTTCACTATTTTTTGAAAATTTGGTTTTCAGGACCTCAAATGTGGGGTGGAAAATTGGGCTACTTGGTGTTTAAAGTAACTGCTACTCAAAAACTGTAAATGCTACAAAAGTAAAAATTAGTATTTAGTTTCTACTCTAAAAATAAGGATATATGAAATTTTGGTTTTCATGATCTCAAATGTGGGGTGGAAAAAGGTTTCTTTGGTTTTTAAAGTAACTGCTACTCAAAAACTGTGAATGCTATAGATGTCAAAATTAGTATTTAGTATTTACTCAAAAAATAATGATATAAGTGTTTCAACATTTTTTAAAAATTTGGTTTCCAGGACCTCAAATGTGGGATGGAAATAAGGGTTATTTGATTTCAAAATAACTGCTACTCAAAAACTGTAAGTGCTACAAATGTAAAAATTAGTATTTTGAAGTTTTGTGCCGGTTAAAAGTAGCTAAGTCCAGTTTATCACCGGTTGGGCCAAGCCGTTGTTTTAGAGTCTTCACACGGGCCAGGCCAAACCTTAAATCAAAGTGGGACGGGCCGAGGTTTTTCACCAAGTATATAGATATTTTAGTGATTTTAGGGTCTTCAGTTGGGCCGTGCAAAACCTGAAGTCAAGGTGGGACGGGCCGAAGTTTTTCATCAAGTATATAGAACTTCTAGGCCTGTAAGAATGGGCCGGGCCTAATTCAGACGGGCTGTTCCGGGCCAGGAGTTTAGGTTTTTAAAACGGGCTGGGCTAAGTTGTCGACGGGCCGAGCCGAGACCTAAAAAATTGATCTCTACTATGGATGCACGGTTCAAACTCTCTAATTTCATGCGAGCGAAGCCGCTACGGGCACTGCTAGTATCTTAATAAACAAATAAACTCAATTCACTGAGAGAGCAAAGCGAGCACGTGATTCATCTGAAGATCGCGTAATATTCATGACGTCACGATTTATTTGTTTATTTATGTTACGATCGTTATTATGAATATCGCAAAAGTTGAAAAACTCGTTTTTCCTTTACTTGTTTTTACTTTCAATCAGTAAAATGTTAAATAACCTATTTCCACAAGTTCTATTTATAGAGAATTGATTTGAATAAATGGAAAAACCTACCTTTGTCATTTTCGAAGTTGCTTCATTGCTTCTACTTATCTGATAAACATTTTTAGATATAATTTAATAATTATTATTTTATGTTTGAAAATGTGTCAAAATCTATCAAACACAATTTTTCTATACTGACAAATATATCAAGCTTCAGCTTCAATCTATTAAATTTCATTTAAGGTTAGAGCAACATAAATCGAATAAGAACAAATCGATTAGAAAAGTATTGTCTTCTATATTTATAAAACTCTTATAATAATTTATTTTCGCGGACAGACAAACAAACAAGAAAGTGGCTTAATAAAAACGTTGTAAAAACTAGTGTGTTTCAAAATTAATTAAAGTTCTTTTTTAAAAACTGTTTCAAATGCTTACTTTGTTGGTGATTCTGCTGAGAGCGTCTTGGAATTTCTGCTTAAAAGTCGGCAACTCTTGTTTACTAAGTCTCTTGGAAGTACCTCGTTTGAAATTTTCATTTGTTGAAGTGTTTAAGGAACTGTCGATTGAGTCTTTGCGAGAGATGCTGCGTGGAGTTTGGAGGAAGGAGTTGCCGTCGTTGGTGGTGTTGTTGATGCGACGACGTGCGACACTATCGATCTGTTGTTGTTGTTGTTGTTGTTGTTGTTGTTGTTGTTGTTGTTGTTGTTGTTGTTGTTGTTGTTGTTGTTGTTGTTGTTGTTGTTGTTGTTGTTGTTGTTTGGGACTGCTCTCTAAGCGGTTACCGTCGAAGTTATTTAGTTTTTCAAAAACAAGCCTACCGTTTTCGCCTTTGTGTTTGCCAGCAAGTTGCTGGTTTTGTGGCTGCTTGAGTGTGCCGTCGTCGAAAAACGGTTGTACTGAATCGGCATCTGACTTGTTTTCGTCATCTTCTTCTTCTTCATCGTCGTCGTTGTCGTTGCTTTCGATGTCGAAATGAGTTTCTTGTAAATTAGAGCTGCTACTGACGCTCGTTCGTTGTTCATCGTTGAAATCAACTTCGTGTTCTTCTTCTTCATCGTCGACTTCGTTAACTTGCTCCTCCTCGGGGACTTTCTGGTAATCGTTAGTTTGAGATTTGTCGATTCGTAGGTTTGAAAAACGGTGAATTTGCTTATTGCATTCGTCGTTATCGCTGCTATTCAACGAAGAAATTATTTTTTCTTGGTTTGATTGAAACGCGCTGTTGTTCTGTGAGCTGTTTAAGTAAGACGTAGTAGTCTCTTTGTGACCGTTTGGCTTCATATCGATTTGGCTGTTTGAACTATTCGTGTCTCTAATCGCTGAGCTGCTTTTGATATCTGCTCCGTTCACAGCACTGGCTGCGTTGAAGTTAACATTATCACGGTTGCTTGAGTTGTTGTCTTTGATGCTGTTGTTTATTTTGTAGTCGTTGGTCGTCGTTGCGTTGCTGTTGGTATTTTTGGAGCTGAAACTGGTCCTCTGCGTATCATCTTGGTTCTGTCGGTAAAACTGCGACAGCTGGTCGAGCTCTTTTTGTTTCTGCAATCGAAGGCTCTGAAATCGAGCAGACCATAAATTAGTTTTGCTGTTTTTTTCCGTGTCAGTAGAGCTCGTCTCGGCAGTGCTAGAAATTCTCGACCTGAAAGACCACGACGGTGCAGTTGTTGTTGTTTCGTTGTTTTGAACGTTTAAAACGTCCGGTAAAAGAGAAGATTGGAATTTTGGTGACGATTTGTCGGGGAGTTTCTCTCGTGGGGATAAATCTGTAGGAACGTGAAAGGTCCCACGCCAGCCTGGTGTGTTGACGGTTGAAGATGGAGTCTCATGGACTTTTTTAATGGCTGGATGAATAGTGAAATTTACCGTTTCCTCATCCGATTCGTCATTTTTTTCTTTACTAGATCTGAGTTGTTGAAACATGAACATGTACAAGGATTTAAAAAAAAAGTTTGTAAACTTTAAATATTGACCACTTGCTATACTATTGAACAGATCAAAACACGAAACATTTTGCAATCTTGTAGAGACCGGTTGTAGCAAGTTTGAATTTCAAAGATCATCGATTCTTTAGAGGCCATAATTAAATCAACTCAATCATTATTTATTCCTTGCATGTTATTATTGATTTCTATACATGATATAAACCAATCGAGTAATAGCTCTCGTACCTAATCATTTACTGATCATATTATGAAATAACTGAATAAATTGTAATTTCAAGATGTGGGCAGTTGAATTCAGTTAGGTCATTAGGTATTTGAAATGTTAATTCGTGAACAATTTGATTTTTTAAGTTTCTTTATTTTATAAAAAAAATTAAATCTTTAAAATTAGACGTAATTTAATTTTTTTTATCAATAACGATAACAGGCGTAAAGTTTGAGACCACCTACCCCCTTCGGACCAAGTTTTGCTTCTCTGGAAAAATTGTTTGACCCCCTTAAAAAACTGGTAAATAAAACATTTTCAAAATGATTACGCGTTTAAAAGTGCATTTTAACAGAACTTTTATTGAGACAGAAATGAAATGTTATAAAAGTAATGCTGTAACTATTATATTAAAACCTTTTTACAAACTTTTATTTAGGTTACAATCTCTGTTTGTGTGTGTGTGTGGCTTTTTATGTACACAAATCTTGCAAGTAAAATTTAACCAGCTTTTTAACTAGCTAGGAAGCTGAAACTTTCAGCATATCTTTATATTGGATGACAATACAAGAATTAATTGAAAAAAAAACTTAATTTGAACATCTTTCGTATTTCTAAATCGAGTGTATTTGAAATCAAAGTTTGTGTTGAAAAACTCGTTTTTTCCTTTACTTGTTTAACTGTTGGAACAATATATACATATAAAATTCTAAACCCATCTCCCGGTTTGCGGTTTTTTTTTTATAAAACAGTAAAATATTTTACGCCTATGTTTAAGATGTTTAAAATTTGTTTGCCACAACTACAAATGAAACGTTATAAATTGAAAAACTGATCAAAAAACATTTTTACAATGACTCATTTTTTAGTGTTGAATAATATAAATTTTTGTTGTGTAAATGTGTTTAGACATTATGAAAGTTTTTTGTATAAATTGTTGTTTTATTTGCAATGTTTGAATTATATTTCAATTATAAAGTTAATCCTGTTTCACAATTTTTATAAAATTATTTCAATGAAATTTGAGGAAATATCGAAACTGTTTTCTTTAATAAACACAGTTTAAATCAGCTAAAAACTAAAAAAAAAGTAAAACTTTAAAAGATCGTTCAACTGATTAAGTATGCTAATACTGCTTTAGAATTTAATTAATTGAACTACACATGAACTTGTAGATACAACACTCTTTCAATGCCATATATTCGTTTCTCTTCTCTCTCTCTCTCTCTCTCTCTCTCTCTCTCTCTCTCTCTCTCTCTCTCTCTCTCTCTCTCTCTCTCTCTCTCTCTTTCTTTGTACCTCCCTCTTTCTTTTTTTCTCCATCTCCCTCTTTTTTATTTTCATCAATTTATGTCTTTCTCTTTTTATTTTCATTCGTTGTTTTTCTCTTTTCCTTTCAATTTTTTTTTTCTCCTTTTCTTCTTTTCTTCGCCTTTCTTTTTTCTTTGTACTTTTTCTTTCATTCTCTCTATCTTTCTCTCTCTTTCTCTTTCCTTTTTCTCTTTACCCACCGTTTCAATGTTACATCACTGATGACAAATATCTCGCTATTATCGATTTAGTTAAATAAAATTTAAAATTTGTTCAAAAAATATCAAAACTAATAAAAAAATCAAATACAAAATTAATTAAAAATTATTTCCAATTATTTTACAAACTTTTCGAACGATGACAACCGACCGACAGTATCTCGTTCAGAACGACAACGAGGTTCTTGTTGTTCCACAGGTCGATCAGAAGACTGTGAATCAACTGAGAACGAACAAACAGGTGCTGAATATTGTAAAGAAGGCAGACCATCCACTTCCCTGTTCTCTTCTGCACCTCCAGTCGTCATAGATGTCTGCCATCGTTTAAACCTCGACACTAAGCCAACTCTTCCGTTGGACTGAGGCTCGTTCTGAGTGCTCAGTCTACTCCTGATGTTCGTTCGGGAAGTCATTGGAACGGATTTGTAAGAAAAAAATGTTTTCCACAGTGATGCTTCTTTATGGAAATTAATATCAGGGTTGAGTTGATTGTTGAATTTACGTAATTCAAAAATATTTAGCTATGAACAAGTCGGTTTCCTGTTTTAGATATATCCATTTATTAAAACATTTTTGTTAACGTGCTTGGTTTAAAATGATTTTTTGTCCAACTCGCATCGCATATATCAACCAAACCGATCAATGTGGTGAAAATGCATTCACAAATCTTCTTCGTTTCTGATTATTTCTGGAATTAAAAACAATTTGATTGTCAACATAAATTGCTCCATTATTTACGTGAGTATTTTTGTGTATTTTTTAAATAAAATCAACTTCATGCTGTCAACAATCAAATTTATATATGTATGTATGTATGTATGTATGTATGTATGTATGTATGTATGTATGTGTGTGTGTGTGTGTGTATGTATGTATGTATGTATGTATGTATGTATGTATGTATGTATGTATGTATGTATGTATGTATGTATGTATGTATGTATGTATGTATGTATGTATGTATGTATGTATGTATGTATGAATGTATGTATGTATGTATGTATGTATGTATGTATGTATGTATGTATGTATGTATGTATGTATGTATGTATGTATGTATGTATGTATGTATGTATGTATGTATGTATGTATGTATGTATGTATGTATGTATGTATGTATGTATGTATGTATGTATGTATGTATGTATGTATGTATGTATGTATGTATGTATGTATGTATGTATGTATGTATGTATGTATGTATGTATGTATGTATGTATGTATGTATGTATGTATGTATGTATGTATGTATGTATGTATGTATGTATGTATGTATGTATGTATGTATGTATGTATGTATGTATGTATGTATGTATGTATGTATGTATGTATGTATGTATGTATGTATGTATGTATGTATGTATGTATGTATGTATGTATGTATGTATGTATGTATGTATGTATGTATGTATGTATGTATGTATGTATGTATGTATGTATGTATGTATGTATGTATGTATGTATGTATGTATACGTGTTGATTTTTAAAACTCTGTAATTTGTCTATGAGTTATATCTAGTCATAAGAGTTGAGCCTTTTCAATTGACACATACGTCTTTTTGTTTCACGGCTTCAAAGCATATTCAATCAATACAGATTTTTTTACAAACTTTTATTTAAGTTACAATCTTTGTTTGTGTGTGTGTGTCTTTCTATGTACGCAAATCTTGCAAGTAAAATTTAACCAGCTTGTTGACTAGCTGGAAAGCTGAAACTTTCAGCATAGCTTTATATTGGATGACAATACATGATTCAATTAAAAAAAACTCAATTTGAACATCTTTCGTATTTCTAAATCAAATGTATTTAAAATCAAAGTTTGTGTTGAAAAACTCGTTTTTCTTTTACTTGTTTTAAATTTTATTTAATTTGAAAATCCTGAAACTATAAAATCGGATCGTCTTGCAAACAAATGGAAAATCGGTGTTGTTTACTTCGTTGTTACATGTTTTTGAATACAAGTTACATTAAATTGAACGGTATACTTTGAGCACACAACTGTAGGTGATTATCTCAAATGTAGTCTATTTCGAATCTGCTAGCACTTGTACACCGAACTAGCCTGCATTTTCTAATTTATCAATTCTATAAACACACACAAAAAATTATTAAATCTTTTTATATTTTATAGACAATTAGTAAACCGCAAAAATATACAAGCATTTATAAAACTATTTCTTTGAATGCTCTCAGTTAAAATTTCCGAGCAGAAAAATCATTAAAACCTATTCTCCCGATAGAATTAGAACAACAGTAAAACTTGCTCGCATTATTCAATTCAGCCGCTGATTCGTACTCTATGACGAGTCGAATTATAAAAAGAGAGATTTGCAATGTTAATAAGTATGTTAGTTTAACTAATCTTTACGAAGATTGTGTAGAAGAGGGCGGTGTTAGGGAGCGTTCAAAATGTAAATTAATGAACGCAAGTGTAACACGTGACTGATTCGGCGGGAAAGTCAGTACACGCTGAGAAAAGCTGCAGTGAAATCAGATATGTCGTTAATTACTGAGTCCTTTTTACACCAGTTGTTACATGAAATCCACCTAAAACATGGAGTAGTTAACAAAAGCGAATCAATATTCTGGTTCGGTCGTCTATTATTAGTTAATTGTAACTAGCGTGTATAAATATATAATTATATTATACTTGATTAAAATCAACTCCAGAGGTATTATCATTAATTAGCCTGTTAGCACTTTTAAGAGTAACACATTTTTTCAAATTAATACGCCGATTTGTTTTGATCTTAACTAACTACAGCGTCACTTCAAGCATTGTCCTGCTGTCCTAGCAGTGCCTTTTGTAAAATTATTGAAAACTGAATGACTTTAATGAATAGCAGCTCAGCTTAAAGCATGCCTCGGTTCTATTTCGACTTGCTTTCTTGCTTGCTGACTCATTCAATCTACTGAACCACCTACTCGTTAAAAAGTTTTCATCTTTTTCCACCCGTAAATGTTTCCCATCTAAGCTCAGTCACAGGGTACCTTCGATCAACACCTGCAAGATAATTCTATCCTCTGGTCAGTGCTGTGGGTACCACACTCCAAAAATCCTTGGTCGGGTGGTCCCAGGCTGTAAGGAAGAGGCTTCAAAATTACAGTGACCTAATTTGTAATAAAGATTTATATTAATTATTGATATTCTACTTTTATAAAAAGTGTTTTACCTCTTGAAAATTTGACTCGACGACCCTTCCCCGTTTTTGAAAAAAAAATACAAAACGACAGACAGCAAATAGTCATGTAGCCTATCAGTAAAGAGCCCAGCTAATGTTTTAAAGGGGCCAATAAACCATAACCCTAGAACTACTTCGGCTACTCAGAATAGTCTACTTATACCATTCTGGTTCTCTCTCTAACCCATGCAATTATTTAGCGTGTTTTAGTTTTATGGTAGTTAGCTTTATTTCAACATTTCGCTGATATTTTTTGGCTTTTCCACCACAAGCGTCTTACAATCAACCTCAGTGACTTTGGGTTCACTACAAACATCGACTCTTCAATAATGCAGATTCATTTTTTTCTACTGCTCTGCCATTCGTTTCACAATTTCACTATTTTTTATTTCGTTTTCACTTAGTTTTACGTACAATTTTCAAAAAAGTACTTAAATAGTAATGTAACTTAATGCAAACATTCGTTGTCGATGTCAGCTCAAATGTTGTAAAGGTAGGTATACTACTGCTGATAAACAGAGCATGTTAATTATCATAAAATTAGCACCAGCTATGAGAGTGAATGAAAATATTACTGATAATATGAAACCATTAAGTTTTACGATTCTCAAAAATTTGTAATCAATCTTATGGTAAAACTAATCAAATAATATTTTTCGTCAACTCACCACCATTAACAAGCAGTTTAATTAAGTGAAAGATCCAAAAATATCGGTCGAAAAATACCAATTTTCCCATAAAATAAAATCTCTTAACAAAATTTTTTTATTTGTGTACATTGACTGTTCAGAACTACTTCTGTTACCACGCACTCTCTGTGTCGATCTATTTCTGGCCCAGGCCTATTGTTTAGGCTACTTATAGCTTTAACAGCACGCCATGCGTGTTATACTAAAACTTAATTCTGAGATTTTTGATAATTTTTAAATTCGTACTGAACACTTTTTCAATGTTTTATACTGGAATATTCAGTTGATTCCGCTTTACTGTTTGCTGCGTAGATTTATAAATATTTGATATGATTTTTTATTAAAATCATTTATTAGTATTATTATCATTACAGAGTTTTAACAAATCATCACCCATCTCAGATTCGTTTACGACATTGGCATTAAATACATTGGCATTAAATAAATTTGATTTGATAATTTAAAATGAAATCTATCAACTACAGGCGTTTCTCAAAATTAAATAACAGGAAAAGTGTTTGCACTGCATAACAACTATAACATCGATTAAACTCTCGTTGACATTTATCTCACGCTGTTTCAACAAATATCACCATAAAATCTGTTAAACTATTACGATCAGATCGCTCAACGTATATTCATCGACCTTCAACAAGACAACCAATGGAACACAGCAAACGTGCTCGATCAAAATTGCTTAACTACCCGGTATTTACTAATACAATACTCGTCGCAGTCTCTCTGAAAGTACCTAACAAAAGGCACAATATGCTTTTGGTGCACCTGACGAACGAAATGTTGACCGTCATAATCTGTTTGTAATTTATGTATGACATCGAGAATGGAAGTCTGTGTGTGTGTGAGTGTGTGCGTGTGTGTGTGTGTGTGCGCGCGTGTGTGTGTGTGTGTGTGTGTGTGTGTGAGCAGTAAAAAGACAAGTCTGTCTGCTTTTAGAGGGACGAATCATTGGTCGAAACCTTCTATAACGTCAGATCTCAGCTATAAGAGAAGAATAACAGCGATATGATGATAATTTAAATTTCAAAAAAATATTAAAAAAAAACATTTTTAATTGCAATCCTATGAAATTGTATTTTTAAAAATGTTCATACTTTGAAAGTGTGAAAAAAATGTTTTAATCGGTTGACGGAAAAATCATGGTGTCAATCTGAATTTAATTCTATTTAAATAAGAGATTTAAATAGAAAAAATATTAAAAATAAAAGCCATTGTGGGAAAAGTTTTTGTGGATTAAAGAATATACATAAAATACTACATAGTAACATAGGTATGTATGTATGTATGTATCCCATCAAAATGGAATGAGCATATAAGATGTTAAGACACAAAAACTGAATATACAGTTGTTACACGATCGAAATGTTTCAGATCATCAAGATAAATCAATTATAAATATTTATAAGCCTCCAATCCTATGTAAGTAGATCATTACATTACATTTTAATGAATCAATTATAAATATTTATAAGCCTCCTATCCTAGTAAGTATGTCATTACATTTTAATAAAAGTTTCCGCTCAAGTCTTTCACACTAACCGGCCTCTAAAATTGGCGCGAGTTCGCACGGATGGCGCCGATGCAAATGAGCCATAAAAATTATTTATTCCAGTTTTTATTTAAATATAGCATTCCATAGTTTCTATTCAAATTTTTAGTACACATCGAGCTCTTATATAACTCTCATAATCACAAAATCATTGTTGTCTGACAGGGTCGCCAGATTGAGAGCCAAATTATACTATAGGTATAGTGAATGAAGTCGAAAGGATTAACAACAAAACTCATGAATGCAAACTAATTGTAATGCAGCGGTCAACGTGCTGCCAACATAACACGAGAATCTAATTATACTTAAATGACCATACAGCATAACAGCTGGGTGTTGAATTTTGTAAGAATTCATGTGCTAATTTATAATTGCCATCATAATACAAATACATCAGGAATTAAATTTCTAATTTACAAATGAGATTAAATAATACATTTTAGTTAGAGGTTTTGTTGAAGACTCTATTGGTGGACTGTGGTGGACATAAGAGTTTCGTGATTTCTAGAGAACCTGTTCAAGCAACGCAAGCTAGAATTGAGAGAAACACAGTTAAGCATTTGTGAGTTAGGAGACTGGCATGACTGAACAAATTTTAATTGCTTAAATTCATGGATTACTCAAATAATTTTTTTAATTACCTTATATTAACTTCACCGCCGGTCTTGCTTGCTTGAAAGTTTGCAAACCGCGAAAGTGAAAATTAACTAACTTCCCGTTATATAATTTAGCTGAAATTTGAAATATAGGCTTGTTCTTTATGACATTGCATTCTATTAGAGTTTGAAAAATTTTGAAAAAATTTTTGACATTAAAATTGCTAATTATTTAGGTTTTAAAACAAAAACAATTAAAATAAAATTAGATAAATGTTTGCATATATCTTTAATATTTTCAATTTCAAAGTAGCAGCTATTCTAAAAAAATATATAACCCTATTTTCCACCCCACATTTGAAATCCTGGAAACCAAATTTTCAAAAATTATTAAAACATGTATTTTTTTATTTTTTAAGAATAATTTTGGTATTTAATTGTAAAACGTAAAAGTTTTTGTAATTTTTACTCAATAATTTTTTTCCACCCCACATTTGAGACCCTGGAGACCAAATTATCAAATTTCGCATATATATATATATATATATATATATATATATATATATATATATATATATATATATATATATATATATATATATATATATATATATATATATATATATATATATATATATATATATATATATATATATATATATATATATATATATATATATATATATATATATATATATATATATATATATATATATATATATATATATATATATATATATATATATATATATATATATATATATATATATATATATATATATATAAATAAATAACCCTATTTTCCACCCCACATTTGAAATCCTGGAAACCAAATTTTCAAAAATTATTAAAACATGTATTTTTTTATTTTTTAAGAATAATTTTGGTATTTAATTGTAAAACGTAAAAGTTTTTGTAATTTTTACTCAATAATTTTTTTCCACCCCACATTTGAGACCCTGGAGACCAAATTATCAAAAATTAGTATAACACGTATATCTTTTTTTACCAATGCTTTTATTAACTCGTCGTCTCTGTTTCTCTGTCTGTTTCAAATCTTGCAATCAATTTTTGAGTCACTTCCTGATGATAGATTTTTTTCAAATTTTGTATACGTGCTCAAAATAGAAGACAATGCAATATTCCATTATTAGTTTTACAATAAGTCAATTAATTTAGTTAATTTTAATTAATTTCGCACATATATATATATATATATATATATATATATATATATATATATATATATATATATATATATATATATATATATATATATATATATATATATATATATATATATATATATATATATATATATATATATATATATATATATATATATATATATATATATATATATATATATATGTGTGTGTGTGTGTGTGTGTGTGTGTTTATATATAAACAAACAAACAGAGACGACGAGTTAATAAAAAATTGATTGCAAAATTTGTGTTTTAATTACATATAAAAGCATTGGGTTTTAAAAATTCGTTTTTAATTTACTTGTTTTTAGTAGATATTAAATATAAAATTTCTACACGTGTAGCACTTACAGTTTTTGAGTAGGAGTTATTCTGAAAGACAAATAACCCTACTTTCAAAAATTGGTGAAACACATATTTTTTATTTTTTAAGAAGAAGCTAGATACCAAATTTCAAAGCATTCTCATTTTTGGTTTTCGAGATATGCGTTGTTTTAGAAAAAGTTTGTTTTCATGTTTCATCCTTTCATAAAAGTAATATAAGTTCTAAATTTCAAGTTCCTAGGATGAGGCGTTTTAGCTTGGCGTTGATTATCAGTCAGTCAGTCAGTCAAGACATGTTTATATATATATATATATATATATATATATATATATATATATATATATATATATGAACGGGATAACCTGGCGTGCTCGGGGTTTTTAGTGGGTTTTTATCGTTCCTCTTTCTTGCTCCCGTTCCTTCCCCGCTTGCTCTCCAGTTTCCGGTCGCTTTCCCGTTCCGCTTGCTCTCCCGTTCCCGCTCATTTTCTCTTTTCCACTCTTTCCTAATTTTTTTAGCCTATGAAACGTAAAATAGATTTGCTAAAAGTTGCTTGAAACCTTCAAACGTTGTTACGTAAACTAAATTTGAATTTTATTACCTTTGATGGTTGTACATAGGCACTTTTGGCCTGCAACGTTTTTTGGTCTCCCTGAGCCGGGGAATGGGAGTAGGAAGTCCAACATTTTATGACTTTTTTTCTGTATGAGAACCACCTTCTTGCTAAATTTCATCAAGATCTCTCCAGCAGTTTAGATTTCTATAAAAGACAAACAGAGTCACAAACATTCATTTCTATATATATATATATATATATATATATATATATATATATATATATATATATATATATATATATATATATATATATATATATATATATATATACTACATATTTTATATATTTATTTTTTATCGCATCTGTTTCCTCAGAAATTCACCTCAAGAAAGCTTAAATTTTTTTAAACATATTTTTTGTCCGCAATGACGTTAAACTAAAAGGACTAAAACTGATTTTTAAAAACAAGTTACTGGAGTGCCCACAGAAAATTGTAACATTAAAATCCGATTTTTTTTTTTTTTAAGGTTAGTGAAAGGAGTAGTTAACCCCGCGAGACACTCAACCTGAGCAATGCGTGTAAACTCCTTGCTTAAGGGAGCTACGATGGTGACGCCAGTGAGATTTGAACCGCCGACCTACAAGGCGACAGGCAAACGTTTTATCGCTTAGCCACCACCGTCACCAAAAGTTTATAACAAACTCTTTTTTAAGGCTTCGTGGCATGTGTTCGTGGCAATTAGCCTCTTCCTAAAAATGCTATAAACAAATTAAAAAAAATATAATGGACGTGATTGGAACACAATAATTTGGTTTAAGAGAAGCCACATCAGGCTCCTCTATATTGACTGAAACACATTGATTAACGGAGCGTCGATTGCGTGTTTTATAAGTGCATTCCGTGAAATAACAATTCAGTCTGTCAAGTAATTGTTTTGTTCTATTGTGGAACAAATAAGCTGACATCGTTAATGTTGAGAATCTGTTTTTGTTTATTTGATGGAACACAAGTACATAATAGATATGGCTACAACTTACCTAGGTATAATATAATTATATAGAAGGTGGGGCAGATCAAACAACCTAACCTTTCTTTCACACAATATAGACTGTCGCACTTTATCAAGCGGTTTAGTAAGCACATCTGCTATTCACTTTGGTCACTTTTTAACCAATGACATGTACCATGACAATAATGGCAGTTACCTTTAACTTTCGAAAAATTTTTTGGTTGATGTTGCTTTACTGTTTTTAAAACTAAAGTATCTGAACTTTATTTAAATGACTGAAAATCAAGTGGCAAGATGTGAAGAATTTTGTAAATTAACATCATCTTAGGTAATCTCGATTCACCTTTTGCTTATAATTCATTATTGAATTCATTCCACATGTTCCCCAATTTCGCTATGTGAGAAGAGACAGCGTTTTCAAAATTTCACGAGAAACTGGAAAAATTAGCACAAACTTATAAAAACTGATCTTTGGAAGATGCCTCGAAATTTCGTTTTATCTTATACTTAAGTACACATTTTTAAATTGTACTTAAATACAAGTACTCAAGTTTATTGAAAACTAGCTGGGTAACCCGGCGCTACCCGGGTATCTTTGCATCTATTGAAACTTTTATGCAGATACTTTTGGTTTTTAATTAATTATAATACAACAAACACACACACTCATTTTATTGCAAAGCTTTCTGATTCACAATGGTTTTTGTTTTCCAATACGTTGCATATATGTACGAATTGTTTGGGCTTCCAACTTGGGAACATGCCACATACAGCTGACTCTGTGAGAAGCAAGGGGTTCCCATGTTAATGCCCGCCACTTTAAACGATTGACCTTGAGCTTTGTTGATGAACATGGCAAAGGTCAGACGCACAGGAAACTGCAGACGGTTAAAAGTGAATGGCAAATCACTCGGAATGAGCGATATCCTGGGAATGAAAACATTTTTGCCTTGGGCAAAGCCAGTCAAGATTGTTGCTTCGATGGGGTTGTTGGTCTGCGCCTTGATAGTTAATCGGGTACCATTGCATAATCTAAAAATGTATTATTATTACAAACAATACATTTTTCAATAATTTTTTTAAGCCTGTGAAGCACAAAATAATGTTAGATGTTAGAGCGATAATGAAAATCTGACGGTTGTTGCTACTGCCCCGGCGGTTCGTCGTGGTTGCAATCGGTAAAATGCTACTGTGCCGGTTCGATTCAGGATGGCTTCTCTAAGTGTCGAATACGGTGTTTTACGTGGGGGTTCTGTGATCAGTTCGATTACTTCAGAGATAGTTTCGATGACGTGCAAGAATTTTGTTCCCTTCGACGAAATCTGTCGCAGCTCAAAAACAGCATCGATCCGAATAAACCACTTGAACGGTTTGGCCATTGTGTGTCGTTAATATCCGGATTTGTGTTTGTCCTTTTGTTGAGCATTTCTCTTGCATCTGCCTGCAGTTTGAATCTGAAACAAGAGCTATTTTTATCATTTGATTCACGGGCTATCGGTAGGTTCTAGGTGCTAACCTGTAATATTGCAGTTACAACTTGTCAGTTACAGTTAAAGTTATTTTTCCACAAACATTTTTCAGTTACTATTACACTTATTACGCGTACAGTTAACTGTATATTCTATACACAGCCCAAAAAATGATTAAACTTTTTTTTATTTATTTTCAAAATGGTAAAACTTTGAGTTCATTCGAGTCTCTAAGTTCTTGAAGTTAACTGTATATTCTATACACAGCCCAAAAAATGGTTAAACTTTTTTTTCATTTATTTTCAAAATGATAAAACTTTGAGTTCATTCGAGTCTCTAAGTTCTTGAAGAGCCTGTTTCTTTTTTCTGCAATCATATCACTGCAAACCGAGAAGACACGCTTCACATATGCTTCTGAAGCAGGTGCAGAGATAACGTCTTTAGCAAAGGCCACTATTAGACGATACGCTGTCTCTGAGGCTGTCCAGAAACTTAGTCCAGTATGATTAGCAGCTAATCTTCTTGAAGCCCCAAAATAAGCATTAGGTTCTTCCTCAACAAATAAGCATTAAGTTCTTCCTCAACAGAACTTCAATGCCTAGATTGCTTCTTTATCTGAATCATCACTCGCTCATCAAAATTTTCCTTTTCTACGTTAGCTACTTTTACAGCTGTTATAATGTTTGATCCATTATCAGTAACAACAAACACAACTTTTGAGCTGCTGATGTTCCAAACTGTTAGACTATTGAGAAGTTTTTCAGCTAACATTTCCTAATTAAGCTTGCAGTATATGTTGATGTGGTTGCTATCAGTCGTCGTTGAATGACCTGCAGTGTCGGCAGAATTGAGCCAAAAGAGGCCTCAGGTGTATTTTCTCCTTGTAATTTGTCAAGAGCCTGTGCAATTGGTTTCATTACCTCGAGCCACTCTCCCAAGAATGCCAAATCTTGGTTACTAAATTTTTGCAGTTGCAGTCGTTCCATCACAATATTAATTTTAACCCTCATATTGTATATTGCAGTGTAGCTTTCAAACTCAGAGTTTCACCGAGTTGAGTTTGGTTTAGGTATTGTTCTCCCAAGTATATCAAATACAATTTCAGCGGCTTTTGAACTTTGGTGTGCTTGTTGTTTAGGCTGGAACATTTGCTTGCTACTGAATGATACATTTGTTTAAAATATTCATCACTGGCTAGAGCTGTATTGGCATCTGTAGACACCAACAAAATTAATGTGTGTAAGAAACACGGTAGATGAGGAGGCAAATAAAAAAACTGGGATATCGGTTGATGAATAGTCTCGTCTTCAATGTCCCGATCAATGTCCTTACTCTCTGATGGTTCCAACTCTAATATGCTTGATTAAGCATACTCTTTAAATGCTTTTACAGAATTGCTTCCATTATCAGTCACAACATGAACTATTTTGGAGCAGTCCAGATTGAACTCAGTGTGGATGCTCATAGGAGTAGATGCAATTTTGCACTGTTCCGACCAAAATCATTTTTAATCCAGTGACATGTAACACCGATATAACTTCGAGTCTGGTGAGTCCAAATGTCAGATGTGGTACACACAAACTCACAGTCTTATAGCGTCTTTTTTAAATTGCCAGCCATTGTATCAAGCATCAATTTTAACCTGCTTTTTAAAGTTTTTGTACACATAACCTTGATTTTGTGATTAATACCTTCGATCATATTTCTGAACCCTGGACCTTCTACAATAGACAGAGGCTGCATGCCCCGAACTACAAATTTTGTTATTAATTGTTCTGCTTTTTTATATGTAACTTGCCGGTTTTTTGACATTTCGTATAGCCGTATATGCTTGGCAGATGAACCAGGGTTATCAATATTTCCAGAAGCCCTTTGTTTGACCTGTTTTTTCTGCACGTGCATTGAGTCAATGTGCTTTTTACCATGAGCTCTCTAAAACTAAATAATTGTAACGGGTCTCACATAAGATCTCCCAACCTAGCTGATTACTTTCTTGGTGTCGTTCGGGTTCAGACATGCCACAAAGCTTGAGCATTTTTCTAGACATAGCTAAAATGTGGTCTTTTAAAAGACACAATGATTTGTTGAAGATGTTTTCATTGTAATCAATCTCGAGATCCGGATGTTGCTAACGCAACTCATGCAGGATGTCCTCACTCACTGCTTTTTTGTTTATTCCACAACTGTTTTATATTAGAACATGATGTCAACAAAACAGCAAAAAGATGACGTAACCTAAAAAATTATCTATATATATATATATATATATGAATGTTTGTATGTATGGATGTATGTCCTTTATGCATTGCTACACCATTCTCATGTTAGAAGACAGCTGAAGTTTCATCACATAGCGCTACAGATATGATGATTTGAGGGAAGCATTAACTTCATCTGCAGCAGTCGATCTTGGAATGACTGGCAGTGTTTGGCGGAAATCGCCAGACAATAAAATCATTGCACCTCCAAAATGTCGCGAGTCATTGCGGAGATCTTTCAGTGTTCTATCAAGTGCTTCCAATGCGCGTTTGTGCGCCATTGTGCACTCGTCCCAGATGATGATTTTAGATGCTACTAAAACTTTTGCCATTGCAGAGTGTTTTGCAATGTTGCATGTTGGTTGTTCAATAGTTTGAAGATTTAAGGGCAATTTTAATGCTGAATGAGCCGTACGGCTTCCTTCTAACAATGTGGCTGCTATTACAAAAGAAGCAACTGCTATCGCGATGTCTGATCTCGCACGAACAGTGGCCAATATCAAAGACATGAGAAACGTTTTTCCAGTTCCACCTGGGGCATCAAGAAAAAATAAGCCACCATTTCCATTATCGATTGCCTTCATTAATGTATCGTACACTTTTTTTGTTGAGGGTTTAAGAGGGGTACATTTTATTGAACTAATTGATCTAATTCATGTCGATTATAGCCACGTTCTAATTCTCGATTAAAAGCATCATTCATTCTACGATATGGCGCTGGCATTCCTAACTTGACTAACAAACTACCACACATCAGGTAACACATGTCTTCAATCAAGAGCAAAGCCTGGTTATGCATCTCTTCATTCACTTCAAGGTCGGGATTAGTTGAACTGACCCGTATTTGATGTAAAATGTCTTCTGACATGCTATTCTTGTATTTGTTCCACAGTTCACGTCGATTTTATGGAAAGCAGGTGGAAATTATAATAGCAAATAATGTGCGTATCTGACTTGGAGATGCTGAAATAATTGCTTCAAACATTGTCGTGTCCCAATGATTATCGTTTTCAAGCAACTTGAGCTCTTGACATGCAGCACGAAATGTTGGGCACACTATACCATTGATAGTTCGTAGTGATCCAAAAGATGTTAGGCCACAAACATTGACCAACAACTTCAAATAAAAGCATTCATCGTTTTTTGGATGAGCTGTATAAATACGATCATCAGCATCAGTAGAATACACACCCGGATGTCCAGGAACCGCACTGCCTTGCTTCCGACGTTGAAATTTCTTTGATAAAGCGTTCCAAGTGTAATAACGTGGCATCTCCGAGTAAAGCAACGTTTGTGCAAATGGATCGCTTTGGCAAATCGCAAAAAATCCTAGTTCCTGGTTTGTCACCGAACCCTTTCCCTGATAGGCTTTGAACTGTACAAGGTAACCTAGGGTACTATTTAGACACCACATCTTGTAACCAAATCTAATTGGTTTGCCACGGATAAACTGCTTACACCCGTGGTGACCGAAGTGCGGTACCATCGACTCGTCAATTGATAGGTGAGTCTCATGACGAAACATTTTCAAGAAAGACTGATTTAGAATGTCAAAAAGCGGCCTCAATTTGTCGAACTTGTCATCTTTGTCCAAATGGTTGTTGTCTGCCAGGTGAAGATATCTCATTATCTCATCGAACCGGTCACGGGTCATCAAGCCTGCTGCCACATGGTTACGACAATCCTCAGCTTGTTTCCAATACATACGGCGCCTAGGAAGCGCAACATACCCAGACAACATCAGCACAGCCAGGAACGCCCGGATGTCATTTCCTTCGACTGTGAACTGGTGATTACCTCGGAATTTGGCATACGAAATACTTTCGTTTACCATCAGTTGTATCACATCCTCTGAAAAGAATTGTTCAAACCAAATGGTAGGAGTCCATTCTTCATCCACGGGCCGCAACCTTTGACTTGCATCATTTGCATCGAACGCTTCTGCTGCAGAATCCGGTAGATCGTTCTTAGTCCTTCCTTGTCCCTGACTTCGGCTTAGAATTCACTGAAGTTTTTCGCTTCTTCGTCGAAGGCAATCCCGAAAGTCTGTTAATTAAATTTTTTAAAGAAAATGAACGTTTACTTTATTCAACATAAATAACCTTGAAAGTGTGATTAAATCCGTATTCTTCAACAATGTCTGCTCCGAATGAAGTCATTTGAAAACACTTATTGTATTTTTGAGTGTTTGCTAGAAAATGACGTGATTCTGGTGTATCGCCACGAAGCAATGAATGCAGTGGCTCTGGCGGTGGTGTCAATAATGGCAATTTCACTTTACCATTAAGGCAGCATAATCCAGGCGTTTCTCCAGAAAACTTCAATGCGGCACAATGTTCGCAAACAATGTCTATTGGACCAATGCACACGAAAGGATGAGAGCCGTAATCAATTGTGCAATCGTAGAGAAATGCTGCTCGATTCAAATTTGCAATTGTGTGTCGAAAATTAACTGTTTGTTGATCACTGACATAAGCAGTTTCGGGGAGTAAATCTCTTTGCTCTTGTCTTCGAGAAGCACGAAGCCGGGCCATACTAACGCGGCGCCTTTCTCGCGCTGATTCCAGTTCTTCCGCGGTGGATTGGTTAACATTGTTCCGATGCCTAATTGCCTGACGGCTATTTTGGGAAAGATTAGATCTTTTGGGTCGCGGCATTGTTATTAATAATGTTTTTGTTATAAGTAATAAAACTTTAAAACTCGCAAATTAATTCCAACGAACGAAAATATAATATTGACAGAACAGCATTGACACTTTGTAAAGGTATGCGGACTTTTCATCAAAGGACGGTTCATCAAGGGACTGTTCATCAAGGACTATTCATCAAGAGACTATTCATCAAAGGACTATTCATCAAGAGGACGGTTCATCATAAGGACTGTTCATCTAAAGTCTATTCATCAAGAGGACTATTCATCCAATTTTGAAGCCACTCTTCAACAACCTTTATCAATATAAACCCAAGATATTTTCAGCGTAAAGTAATTCAATGTATTTTTAAAAGAAAATTCTTCATCTTTGATCAAATAAATTTTAAACATATTAGTAATCAGTAATTTGAAATATAGAGATGGCAACCAGCGGTAGTGCCGCGCTATTTTTAAGGTAGCGGCAGGGGCGCTACTATTGGCTACCGCTACTTTCATTAAAAAACAAAAAATGTTTTTTATATCAATTAAATGATTTTCAATGTATTTAGTTTTTATTTGAAGTATGCATGAAATCTGAATCTGGTTGATTTATCGACGAACGTTAGCGTCTCTTTGAAATGACCTTTCCTGACCTCGCTAAAGCGAGCGTGTTCGTCTCTTTGAAGTGTGGCAGAAGTGGTATAGCGGGTGTCAGTAATGTTCTGAGGTTTATGGTATCTGGCTGTTTGAATGTGTTTATACATACAGTTTGTGAGAACAGTTGAAGGAAGTTTTTTTAAACTTTTTATTCAATTGTCTTTTGCTCGTCTCATCTTAAGATCTTGACGTTATCTCTTGTCCAGTTGTTTTATTTACTGTAAGTGACGAATAAAGTTGTTGTATATTACAACCAAGTCTTCTACAAACTTGTTGATTGCTCGAGGCAAGAGTGTCATATAACGTGACCCCTTAGTGTTAAATGACCGATGGCAGATTTGACATAGCGGGCATGCGTGATGCTCGACGTGTTTCTAGCCTTTGGTGAATTTGTACATATACGGTTTACAAAAACAGTCAAATTTAGTTTTTCTGGTGCTGTGACCGGGAGTGGGAAGGTGATCGGGAGCGGGAGACAAGCGGAAACGATAGAGCGACCGGGAGGGTGAGAGCAAGCAGGAAAGGAAACGGGAGCGAAAGAGAAAAAAGATCGAAAAACCTCTAAAAACCCCGGGCAACGCCGGGTACCCGCTAGTTCTATTATAAAGTATAAAACATTTGGATGCAAGCACAGTAGCACTGTAAATTTAATATAAATTACCCTACATTTTGGTAACATAGTTTGGTTGATAATAACATCTTAAACAATTTTATTAACTTTTTTGATGAATAGTCCGCTTGATGAATAGACATTAGATGAACAGTCCTTATGATGAACCGTCCTCTTGATGAATAGTCCTTTGATGAATAGTCCTTCGATGAATAGTCCCTTGATGAATAGTCCTTGATGAACAGTCCCTTGATGAATCGTCCTTTGATGAACAGTCCTAGAATCCTTTGTAAATGCCAAATGGAAAACGGAAAATGCGAAACTAAAAATCATATATCTATGCTAAAAATCTTTTATATTTTTATGGCCCATAAACAATTATTTTATTTTATATTTTAATTGAAAAAGATATTTACTTAATTTCTTCTGTGAGATTTTCAATTGTAAACAATGAAATAGTCAGAAAATGTAATAACATGCGCTCTACCCCATTTGCGCATAAATGTCATGTCGCGGAAAATTAAACATCTGTATATCTCGACAACCCAAACTCCAATTTGAAAATTTATTTTTTCTTAAGACCAAATAGAGGGTGCTCTACAACTTTGCCATTTGAAGTTTTTTCTAGGACGCACTGTTAACACTGTATAGCTACCGGGGTACATACTGCGGTCCCAATGGGCCACTCCATGGTTCAAGGTCAAATTTTTTTAGTTATTCTGTTAATAGGAGCTGAGAGAAATCCAATTAATCAAAAATCTCTAAAATCAATTTTTTAGGTCTCGGCTCGGTCGGTCGACAACTTGGCCCAGCCCGTTTCAAAAACCGAAATTCCTGGCCCGGCACGGCCCGTCTAATATGGGCCCGGCCCGTTTTTACAGGCCTAGAAGTTCTATATACTTGATGAAAAACTTCGGCCCATCCCACCTTGACTTCAGGTTTAGCCCGGCCCGTCTGAACACCCTAAAATCACTAAAATGTCTATATACTTGGTTAAAAATCTCGGCCCCCTCCGACCTTGATTTAAGGTTTGGGCAGGGCCGTATGAAGACCCTAAAATAACGGCTTGGCCCGTCCGTCCGGTGATAAACTGAACTCATCTACTTTTAACCGGCACAAAACCTCAAAATACTAATTTTCACATCTGTAGCACTTACAGTTTTTGAGTAGCAGTTATTTTAAAATCAAATAACCCTTTTTCCACTTCACATTTGAGGTCCTGGAAACCAAATTTTCAAAAAATGGTGAAACACTTATATCATTATTTTTAGAGTAGAAAATAAATGCTAATTTTACTTTTGTAGCATTTATACTTTTTGAGTAGCAGTTACTTTAAAAACCAAGTAACCCTAATTTCCACCCCATATTTGAAGTCCTGGAAACCAAATTTCAAAAATTGGTAAAACACGTCACCCCATTAAATATGTCTGTATGCTAACAGTAGTTTACCTGCCATATTTTAGCCCATTTGGACGATGTTTAGAGGTCCCCCAAGGGGTCGGAAGTGTCCGATTTTGGTGATTATAAATGTTTTATGATTTGTTTATACATATGAAACAAAATTTATAGTTCTGAAAAATATATAAATCTGCAATGCCTTTTATTTTTCAATTTCAAAAATTAGGTCAAAAATGATTAAAAAATAAGATTTTATTGAATTTCAGTTCGCTTGAATAATTATTAATAAGCATTTATGTAGATTATGCAAATAATTCAAATTTTAGCTAGCAGTTCACGATTATAATACGCAAAGTTTTTCCTATGCTGTTCAACTACTTGAAGCAAAAATTGTTTCTGCTCTTCGTCTTTGGTGATGGTTTCATTGAAATGTTGTACCAACGCTACTCCCCGTTCTGCAGAGTCATTGATGCAAACCAGATTCCTTACAAACACTGCTGCAACTTGGAAAGAAGGAGTATCTGACCAGTTTTCAACAGGTACATCAAGAAAACTGGCATCAATATTGGATGTTTCAAAAAATGTTTTAGACGCACGCAAATCGTCAAAACTTTGTGGTAATGTTTTCATCAAATGTGGGCCTCAATTTGCTTGTATTGTGCGGACAAGATAAGTCTTTTCTTTGTCAGACAAGAGAGATGAAAAAAGAGCAAGAGTTGCCAATTCTGGACTTATGCACCAAGAATGACGCAGCATCATTTTTAATCCAGTCGAACCAAGAACGCATCGTCGTAGTCATGCAAACGCTGTATCAACAAAATATCCTTCACAGGTGCATCAGCGAATGTAGGACATTCCCCCCCCCCCGGACATTTCCCCCCCCCCCGATAGACCCTAGGACATTTCCCCCCCCCCCCCCGGACATTTCCCCTCCCAAGGTAGGACATTTCCCCCCCTGTGGTTATGTAGTAGTTTTTCTAAGAAACACAAACAAAATTATTAAACATTTATTGGTTATTGGTTTGCCTTCGTCGATCGCTTCACTCTCTTGGCTGGTGGTTCTCCTCGAGCCTCCCTTAGGATTGAGGTGGACGCCATTGCTTCGTCCTAACCCTAACCCTAACCCTACATTTCTATGCAAAGAACGGCTGAGGTTGACGCCATTGCTTCGTCCTAACCCTAACCCTAACCCTACATTTCTATGCAAAGAACGGCTGCGGTTGACGCCATTGCTTCGTCCTAACCCTAACCCTAACCCTAACCCTAACCCTACATATCTATGCAAAGAACGGCTGAGGTTGACGCCATTGCTTCGTCCTAACCCTAACCCTAACCCTAACCCTACATTTCTATGCAAAGAACGGCTGCGGTTGACGCCATTGCTTCGTCCTAACCCTAACCCTAACCCTACATTTCTATGCAAAGAACGGCTGCGGTTGACGCCATTGCTTCGTCCTAACCCTAACCCTAACCCTACATTTCTATGCAAAGAACGGCTGAGGTTGACGCCATTGCTTCGTCCTAACCCTAACCCTAACACTAACCCGGGGGGGGAATTGTCCTACCCCGGGGGTGGAAACGTCCGGAAGGGGGGAAATGTCCGGGGGGGGGAAATGTCCGGGGGGGGGGGAAATGTCCGGGGGGGAAATGTCCGATCCTCGCATCAGCAGTGAGCCTGCATGAAAACCACGACTGAAGATAAACACGAATGATAAACCGATTCAAACGTTGAATACCTTGTAATTCTCGAGCTGTTAAGTTAAAAATGGTTTTATTTACGGTGAATAATAGTTCAATTTTTAATGCGTATATGGCTTTTGCCATCCATCGTGCCCTGTGCAGTGCACCATATATATGAAATTATGTACGTAAGTATAGATGTCCTTTATGCATTGCTACACCATTCATACAATCGTAGTTCAATTTTTACACAAGCTTAAGAGGCAATGAGAGGTTTTTGTGAAAAAAAAATTGAAATCGGTCACAAAATGAGTGGAGCGGGAAAGCGAACTTGATGAAATTTGGCAAGGAGATAGTTCTCATACAGGGGAAGAATGTTAAGTTTGGACTCCCAACTCCGATCTCCCGGCTCAGGTGGGCCAAAAAACTTTCCAGGCCGAAAGTGCCTATGTACGACCATCAAAGATAATTTGTGTAATAAAATTCAAATTTAGTTTACGTAACAACGTTTGAAGGCTTCAAACAACTTTTAACAAATCTATTTTACGTTTTATGGACTAAAAGAAATTAGGAAAGAGTGGAAAGGAGAAAATGAGCGCGAGCGGGAATGGGAACGGGAGTATGTGTGTATGTATGTATGTATGTATGTATGTATGTATGTATGTATGTGTGTATGTATGTATGTATGTATGCAATATCGGATCTAGGGGGTGGCAACTGAGAGCGAAAGAGTGAGCGGGAAAGCGACAGGGAACGGAAAATGACCGAGAGCGGGAGCGCAAGCAAGGAAGGAAACTGGAGCAAAAAAGGCAAACATTACAAAAACCTCTAAGAACCCCGAGCAACGCCGGGTACTCCGCTAGTATATTTATATATAAACATATATGCATACAAAATTTGCTATGTATGTATGTTAGCAATTTCGCGTAACGCTATTTATATGAAACTAGAGTTAGCCCGTCAAAAATGACGGATTTTTTAAAATTTAATTATATGTTCTTTTCTGATTGCAGTACCACATTTTATTATCTTTGAGACTGTCTTTACACGCCTGCGCTCACTAATTTTTATCAACTGCTGATTGCTGACCCGTGCGGCCGCCGAGTTCAGCGTAATTGCTAACATACAATAATAGTGGTTTTGTTCGTCCCAAGGATGGGTGTTTTAAAATTACGATGTACTTTGGATACATTTGATAAAAAATAGTCAACAAAAACCAAATGACATTTGATAACCAAAAAAAATATTTTTTGTATATATAAGCAAATTTAATAAAAATTTTTATTGTGAATAAATTTTCAGTTTACTAAAGTATTTCATATAAATTCAAAAGATGTGAAAATTAAAGAGTGCAATAATTAGTTATTAAAGAATTTCAGTATACACGACATTTCTTGTGAATTGACGGCCATCGTTGAGACGTGGTCCTTGGTTCTGATTTTTTTAAATCTCATTATATAATATTTTTCGATTGCAGCGCCACTTCTTTTGATCTCTAAGACTGAGAGTGTATATAGCTACAATTGCATAATAATTTTTATTACACGCCTGCGCGCAATAAATTCTTACGTGCACATCGATATCGTCTATACGACTAATTACGTAAGCGTGACAGAATCAGTGAGTGAGTGAGTGACGTGGGCTACTATAATATAGATTGTCTATAAGAACCTTTACTATATTATATCAGATGATCCAAATGACTCCATCGATGTTCCTGTCGAATTTCTACATGCGCAATGTCTTTCAGGAATGCCGCCACATACTAAAAATTAAAAATTGGTGCTTTTATAATGCTTCTTTAAAATTTAAACCAAAGAAAGGATTTGTTAAATGGAACGCGATTGGTAGTCAGAAATTTCGTTAAAAAATTGCATTAAAGCTGAAATTATTACAGGAAGTAATAAAGGCGAAGAAGTTTGCCTGCCTCTAAATGATTTAATGTTAGCTTTCGCAATGACAATTAATAAGAGTCAAGGACAGTCTTTTGATCACGCCGGTGTATATCTTCCTGAGCCAGTCTTCGCTCATGGTATACTGTATTTAGCGTTAACTCGAGGAAGATATCACGAAAATATAAAAGTTTTAGTGAAAGATACCTTATATCAAGAAGATTGATTGAAAAACTCAAGAATTTTTACAAAAAACATTGTTATCAAAGAAATCTTTAACTGAATAAACGAATTGCAAATAATTGTGAATTAGCCAATTAATCTACTTATCTACATGCATAATTTCTTATGTATGTATGTCTGTGTGAAATAATATATAATTAGATTTAAACAAATCCGTAATTTTTGACGGACTATCTCTAGTAAATATATATTATATGTATTAGTCGAATTGGCGTTCACCTGTAACGGTCAACTTTGATTAATTTTAAGTAAATTAAGGCTTACTCATGTCGGAAACAATTCAATTCATGTATTGTCATTAAAGCTTTCTTGGAAGTTTTAGAGCTCTAGGTGGTCGAAAATTTGGTGAATTTTTGTTTCTAAGATTTGATCACGACAGACAAACAAACAAACAGAGAGATGAGTGAAGTTAAATAAAAGTATTTAAAAAACTTGAGGACAACTTTTATTCAAACTTGTGAATCACAAACTCACAAAGCTCAGTTTCGAATGAGGTTTCGTAATTAAACCGTCTTTATATTAAAAACATGACAGGTTTTTAGGTCTCAGTAAAAAATTATAATTCAGCTGGCTATATGAGCAAATAGTTTCACAAGATTAACAATTATTTTTATAAGGTTACTGGCTATTTAGCTTTGAACGAAAAAGATGCACAAGGCGATTTGCTGAGTTTTTGGGAAAATAACTCTAAGAAATGGCCAAAACTGTTTCAAGTAGCAAAGAACGTTTTGAGTGTGCCAGCAGCAAGCACATAGGGGAGAACCGGACTGAATAGCCACTGTACAGAAGGGCCACTGAGATTTTCTCATTTGTTAAATTATTTTTTACGCCCATCTCTTTTTTAAAATGCGTATATATATGAACTCTTTGTTCACTGTTGTTCTTTTGTCTCTCGTGTATTTCGTTCAGCATTTATAGAGCTTTTTGTTTTTTCGCACGAAAAAGTGAAAACGAGTCAGGTCAGAACTATTCTATTCTTATCAAATATTTAAGTTTATATTTTGTAAGATTTTTTTAGTAAATAAAGAGATGTTTGATTAATATTTTAATATAAAGTTTGGATGTCAAAAATTATTATTTTGCTCGTAGCAGACTTAAATGTTCGTACATCTCGGTTCGTACTAAATGACCACTGTAAGGTCGTACTGAACGACCATAGTTATTCAGTATTACTGAATGTTTAAATTTTCATAAATGTGTTTAGGTTCATTATTGATCAAAATGTTAATGTAATATAATGAAATTGTTTAATATATTAAAGACATATACATATTAATCACTACTCAATGTTATGGTTATGTTTCAGAATGAGAAACAGACTATCTACAGCTGTGAAGGGGGGATGGTCCCAAAAAACATGGAAAGAGCAGTAGAAGATGTTTTGAAAGCTTGCTTGCCAGTTAAATCTGCATCTGAGAAATTTTCTTGCTACAGACATCTTGCTTACACCACAACAGCCTGTTTATGGAATAGTGACTAAAGAAGAAGTTAAAACTCCCAACAGCTCTATGGTCATTGTCGAACCCAGTGGATCAGAGTTATCGGCAACGCTTCAGATGATCCGCCCTTTTCCGAAAGCTGCAGCTCGCAAACGAGGTGGGGGTCGGAAGAAACTGTCTTCTACCATATTGACAGATACTCCTGTAAAGAATGTTTTGCAGAAAGAAAGGACAGAAAGAGATTTGAGGAGATGCACGTTAAAAACATCAAAACTTGCAGCAAGAAGGGATATTTCTAAAAGCTTCCCAGACATCGAGTCTGACGGGAAATCAACATTCAAAAATATGCTCACCAGTAAAGATCCTCATTTTAGCATTGACAGCGCCAAGATAGAAATAGGGGATTGGTGTCTTTTTGAATATGTTTTTGACTCAAAAACCTATTATGTAGGCAAATTTGTTGAAGTAAAAGAGGATAAAGTTTCGGCTGATTTTTTTAAATTTGTATACAAAGATAAAGACACCGAAGAGGCCAAATTTTTATCTAAAGATAAAGGGATTTGTGAGGTTGATATGGATCAGATTGTTGTAAAACTAGGAGATCCAATCCTTCAAAAATCTAAGCGCAGAAATGGACATATAAAATTTTTTTTTGACTTTTCAGCATATAGTCTTGGTTTATAGGCTACAACTTTTCAATAAAATGACAAAAAAAAATTTTTATTTTTTAATTAACATTAATAAAGATTTTTCTGTGAATTAAAATATTTTGGCTTACCATTTGTTGAGAATTGTGTCTTCTATAATAAAAATTGCATGAGTGGCTATTGAGTACTTGGGGGTGGCCATTCAATACTACCAGGTTGTACTGAATGGCCAGCCAGAAATTTTGGAAGAGGTTGCGTTATTTATCGTTTTTTTTATAAAATTGTTATAATTTGAAAAGTTTTAATGAGCGGTTTTCAGTAGTGGAATGTTTTTGCTTTCATTATGTGAAAAATTTTTATTTCTATCACTTATAGTTTTTTTGTATGATTGATTTGAATAAAAGTGTAAAATTGTCTGGCCATTAGGTACCACTCTCCCTTACTCTGTAAGAGCATTATCTATTTGTGGATTAACCAGAAATGATCGAAGAACTCAGCTAAGTGGAAAAAAAACATTGATGGACTTTCACTTATTCATGGACTTAAATAAATAAATTGTATTAAAGAAAATTTACCAAACGACATTGGAACTACAGATGAAAACTTTCAAATTGAAGCCATACCTAAGCGATTTTCGCAATTTAACAATTGCAAAACTCAAAGCAAGAATTTTGATGGACCACAGATTTGTAAGGACAAATTTTTTTTCGAAAAAATTACTGAAAAAGAAACATCAGCTTGGCAAGTCTCTGTAAACAAAATTTAAAAGTATCTGGCATTTTGGGAAAACATTGATAAAACCCAGTTATTACCCATAATGACAAAATTTCTAAAGAGCTCATTGTCATCCCTGCAACAAGCACTCCAAGTGAGAGCTTATTCTCATTGTGAATAAATTTTCGACCCATCAGATTCGGAAGATGAAATACTTGTCAGAAAAGCCAGTTTAAATTTTTTTCTTCAGCAATATAAAACAAAACCTAAATACAATAAAATGTCCGCTTGAATGACACAAAGAAGTTGGCAAAAAATTACTTTTCATCGCCTACCAGTGCAGCTTCATTTGAACGTTGAACGCGAAATGATTGGAGAATCTGCATCAAATTTGGGTAAAATATTGTTGACAGTCGGAGGATATGATAGAATTGTGCTAGTATGTGCTGACCGTACATTTCTAGAAATTTTTCTCCGTGAATACGATCTGACCATACAGCGAATCCTAAATATTTGCAGAGCAGCGGAGTCAGCAAAGGCCCAGGTCAGAGCCATTACGTGTGGAATACCGCCCATATGGTCGCGAAAGCCATTTCGTCGCCGTGAGCATTTTCGTCGCGAAGTCGCCAACCTTGCGGCAAAGATATGCTGTACGATTCGCGTGGATATGCGCTAATTGTTGAGAAAAAAGACCTAAAAAACAACAAAGTATTTTGGACGTGTGCACATTGATCAAAATCTTCTAAAGACACAGAAAGTAGTAAAAGTAAGTCATTTAATGACTCAGAATAAACATTTGAACATGCTAATTGTTAGTGTTTTTAGCAGCCTGCAGAGAAAGAGTTGTTCAAACCGGTTTCCATTACAATTGCACACAGTTCCATACTTGCCTACCGAATCAATCCATCGCGGAGCAAAACAAAATCAGGATTGCAATGATAGAAAAAGGCAAAGCTCAATCACACATTGGATCGAAACAGATTGTTATAGATTCCTTGTTGGAACACAATGCCGATGCTTCAATTCTTCTAAAGTTCTCAACGCTAAAGAGGTACATAAACGTGAAACTATTTTTTTATCGACATTTCTTATTCAACAAATCTGCTTCTAGACTAGTTAACAAGCATCGGCAACAAAGCAGACCATCTCAGCCGGCAAGTCTGGAAACGGAAATACTTATCCAGCATTTGCCCGCTAATTTCCTGATAAGATTTAAGAATCAAAGGGAAGTGCCATCTACTTCTGGCAACAGAAAAACAATTAGAGATCGAAAGAAACTCTAGGAATTTCAATATTTCAGAACATGCAACAACAACCAACGGTCGAAAACCAACCCGAGGAAATTGTGGAGTGCATTCTCATGAACGAACTCACAAAGATCAATCCCTTCAAAATTAAAAAAAACCTGTCAGGTTTCTTCAACCGATAACTAGAAATAACGGCTAAAGGCAGAAAACTAAGAATCCTAGCCACAAAAAGTGAAAGAGAAAAATTAGACCAGCTGAAAGAAATAGCCGGTTACCAGGTCAGTTTTCTTAAACCTATCGTTAAGAAAATTAAATTGATTATTACCGGGGTCCCAATAGAAGTCCCGATAGTAACAATCATCGAAAAATCCGGATGTGCCGCAGCAGCTCGGATTAAGAAAAGAATAGATGGAAGATATCAGGAAACCACTACGGTCATCCTCACCTTTGGCCTGACCAGACTCCTCCGAAGCACATTAAAATCTCATTCCTAACCTTCAGATTGAAGGAATACGTTGCGAACCCAGTAAGATGCTTCAATTGCAATCAATTTGGTCATGTGGCCAAATATTGCAAGGCCAAGACCTCCTGCCCTAAGTGCGCCGGAGAGCACGACATAAAGAGCTGCCCAGCGCCAGAACAAACGAGAACTATATGTGCCAGCTGTATGACTCCTGATCACAGGACAGGCAGCAACGAATGTCCTAAATGGCAAAAAGCTAAAGAAAACGGGAAGACTACAACAGGGAGAAAGTTTTACTCAGAGGCCCTGAGAAGCAAAGGAAAGGAATCCAGAGTTGCCAAACATACAGATATCAACAAAGAGATGCATCTCATAACTAAACAAACGGAGACAATAGAAAATCAAGTATCAAGGAAAACAAAAACCGAATCGAGCCCAATAATAGATGTATTATCTATGATTAAAAAGATTTTACAGGTTCTGGTGACATGGTTCAACCAAGAGGAGGAGCAAAACACAACAAAAAGCAAAGAAATTACGTCCATCGATGACCGCCCAACTGGATCCGGCATTGAGGACTGCAGCAGCCATTCTCCCTGATTCCGGGATTAAGGAGTCAGATGGAGATGCGCTACAATGATGACAACCAACGCAAGAGGGGAAGAAGAAGAAGATGAAGAATATTTCAGATACATATTCTGACTTTTTTCTTCTAACTCTCATAATTTTTATTTAACATTTTATTATTATTTATTTATTATTTCTTTTTATGTTTTTTTTCTTCCTGTCTAAAAATACTATGTATAAGAACAATAAACCATCATAAAAAAAAATCTTAATTTTATTATCATCCGATAAACTACAAAACCCTTTTATTGGACCCGGAATACGATTTGACGATATTATAACAATGGTGATCAGAAGTGAGATTACAAGAATGGTTGTAAGATGAAGATGATTCATCTTACGTATTTTCATAATATTTGTTTATTTTATTTTATTATGTGTGCATTTTATAATGATTGGATATGTTGAAACAATAGTCATTTATGTATGTATGTATCTGTGTGTATATGTGTATATATATATATATATATATATATATATATATATATATATATATATATATATATATATATATATATATGTATATGTATGTATATATGTATGTTTGTGCTCCTGTGACATTGTGTGTGCGTATAATTTTTTGTATCATTAATATATATATATGTGTGTTTGAGTGTATATATACATGGATGGGTATATGTATATCTATATGTATATGTATATATGTATATATATATGTATATGTATATATATATAATTGTTATTGGTCTTTTTCCTTTTTGTGGTCTTCAATAAAAAAGTAAGGTGATCTGGGCAGAGAAATTGGAATTAACAAAAGATTTGTTAGAACCGTGCGAAATTCTACAAAGTGAGATAATTCAGTTTTTTGAGTCAAGTAAAAGATTATTTACAAGATTAAATAACTTCGACTTTAACGTTACGAATCGCTAGAAAGCATATTCCTCTACGTTTACATTGGTGACCTCGACGTATTTACGCATTCTCATCCGTAAATATATTTTCTGAAGTTATTTGATCACAAGTGACCGATTTTTTTTTCTTTTGTGAAAAATGTCTGACACAGAAAAATTCATTGCGATGGGACAGGCTCTGGGCTATTCCGGAGAGGAATTGAAGAATTTTGTCAAAGAATTAAAAGATGAAGAAAGAGTTAGGAGAATAGAGGAGCGGGAAGAAAAAAAGGCTCAGCAGGAAGAAAAAAAGCTCAACAAGAACGTGAACGTGAAGATAAAATAGCGCAACAAGAACGTGAAGATAAAATAGCTCAACAAAAACGTGAACATGAAGAAAAAAAGGCTCAACAAGAACGTGAACATGAAGAAAAAAAGGCTCAGCAAGAAAGGGAACAGCGGGAGAGACAGAGGCAGCACGAGTTAGAACTTAAAAAGTTAGAAATTGAATCTCAAAAACCAAAAGAGAGCAAGGGGTCAATGGATGGAACAAAGATTCCATATCCAAAATTCTCGGAAGGTGACGACGTGGACGCTTTTCTGCTCCGTTTTGAGGCATTGGCCACGGCAAATGATCATCCAAAAAAGGGTTGGGGAATGCTTCTGGGTTCTCTGCTAAGTGCGAAGACATTGGAAGTGTTTGGCCAACTCAGCGATAGTCAGATGCAGGATTACGGGTCGGTAAAAGAGGCATTCCTTCGTCGTTTTGGGAAGTCGGCAGAAGACTACCGCATAAAGTTTCGAGAGTCAAAGCTTGAACCAGAAGAGACTTGGGAACAGTATCAAGTGCGACTAGATAGTTACCTCAGGCGCTGGGTGGATCTCGCGGGTACAAGTAACTTATTGTTTTTGTTTTTAAAAGAGCAGTTCTTTGGAAAGTGTCCGTCGGGAATGGCTGAATATTTGTTAGAGAAAGAAAGCGGTGACGTCAATGAGTTAAGTCGCTGGGTCAACAAGTACAATCAAGCTCACCCAGTCAAAAGATTAACGAAAGTCGAAAACATAAGCAGGATTAGCGGAAATCGTAGTCAACCAGACATTGACTCGGGAATGGTTGGACCACGCTGTTACAATTGCAATAAGCTGGGCCATATGGCAAAGGATTGTCATCAAGCTGGACATTTGGCTAGGGACTACAGGCAAGGCACTCAAACAACTCCAGTCATGTGTCAAACGCGTAGAGAGGCCACCATGACACCACCATGCAAAGACTCTGGAGTAGTGAATGCATGCACGGCCATGGTGATGGAAGGTAAAATGAATGAGGTCCAATTAAAATGTGGCTGCTTTTCACCGGTAATAGCGGATGGTTGTTTTCACTCAGGAGAAAAGTTTAAATTAACCAGAGGATTTATGAACAGAAAACCGGTAAAAGTTTTGAGGGACACTGGCTGTACTGCCATAATGGTAAAGGAATCATTAGTGCACCCGCGTCAGATGACCGGAAGAACAAGACCCTGTGTTTTGATCGACGGCACAGTTCGGGTAGCTCCAACAGCAGTGGTAAAAATGAGAACAAACTGGTTTAAAGGAACCAGAGAGGTTGTGTGCATGAAAAACCTACTTTGCGATCTCGTGCTGGGAAATGTCGAAGGAGTAAGAGGTTTGGATGCAATGGCTGCAGGAAAACGCTTTGGTCAGAAATCCGCTCTTAACTACGACAGCACACAGAGGAATTATCGGGCAAATTATAGAAAAACGTCGGCTAACTCGGATCTGTATCAGAGCAAGATAAGAAACACGTGTGCCACTTCAAAGTTTGGAAATAAATTTGAGGCAAAAGTTCAAGCTTTGAATCCGCCAAAAAAAAGACCAAGGCTCAATCTTCTGCCTAGAGGCCAACATGGAGGGGTGGGGAAAGATGGAAAGTTGAATTCGGTAATCTTCGGAGACGCCCGCCCTGTTGACACAACACGCAGAAAGACAGAAATTGAGAATAGGTTTAAAGTAAACCACATCAAAGGCAAGGAAAACATCGGTGCTGACTTTCTTAGTCGTAAAGAGAGTGATGATGTAATCAGAAACGCTGACGCGTTCCTTTTTTCGAAGAGATGGGATATGTAAGATGAAGATGATTCATCTTAAGTATTTTCATAATATTTGTTTATTTTATTTTATTATGTGTGCATTTTATAATGATTGGTTATGTTGAAACAATAGTCATTTATGTATGTATGTATCTGTGTGTATATGTGTGTATATATATGTATATATATATATATATATATATATATATATATATATATATATATATATATATATATATATATATAAGTATATGTATGTATATATGTATGTTTGTGCTCCTGTGACATTGTGTGTGCGTATAATTTTTTGTATCATTAATATATATATATATGTGTGTTTGAGTGTATATATACATGGATGGGTATATGTATATGTATATGTATATATGTATATATATATAATTGTTATTGGTCTTTTTCCTTTTTGTGGTCTTCAATAAAAAAGTAAGGTGATCTGGGCAGAGAAATTGGAATTAACAAAATATTTGTTAGAACCGTGCGAAATTCTACAAAGTGAGATAATTCAGTTTTTTGAGTCAAGTAAAAGATTATATACAAGGAAGAATAATAAAGTTAAAATAAATTCGAGAAATATTGTGTTATAAATAACTTCGACTTTAACGTTACGAATCGCTAGAAAGCATATTCCTCTACGTTTACAATGGTTTTGAAAACATTGGATGAGCTGAGCTCTTGATACTCGAGTTGAGGCGGGAACTTAGAAAACGAGAGCTCGGTGATAAAGGACAAAAAGTCTGAGCTCGTGGACCGCCTCCGGACGTCATGGAGGACAATGGGTTTGACCCAGAAGAGTACGAATTCGAAACAGAAAATGAATTGATGAAGGCTCTGAACAAGATGGCGGAAGAGAACAGAGCAGCACGGGAAGAAAACAGAGCAGCACAGCAGGAAATAAAGAAATTAATTCTCGGTAGTCAGGTTGATCCTGAGAACAGAGTAGCAGAGGCCGGTGTGGCGTTGCTGTCATGAAATAACAACAGAGAAGATGAAAATGGTGGTGTTTTGGCAGTGGTTTGCCCGAGTCCGGACTGGACGGTGTGAGTGTTGAGAGTTTGGTCACAGGGACGGCTGAGACAGTGGTGGACACGGTTCTAGACTAGCGGGTTGCTAAAATTAAAACACAAATACGCTGATATGTTCCGACTGGAAATAGGATTATGCACAAAAGTTTCAGCTTCTTTACAACTTAAACCTGACGCTCAACTCATATTTAGAAAGAAACGCCCTGTTCCTCATTGCCGCTTCAGAGCAATTAGATAGCAAAATTAACCGTTTACAAAAAAGGACAATTTTTCCATTAAATCACTCTCAATGGGCAGCACCCCTAGTTGCTGTCCGTAAAGCAAACGGTTCCATCCGACTTTGTGCAGATTTTTCAACGGGCTTAAATGACTCACTGATGCTCCATAGACACTCGTTACTTACAAGACAGTTTCACAAAACTGAATGGAAGAACAGTTTTTTCCCTACTGAGGCGTTTTGATAGACAACGACACGCTCCATCTCGAATTGTAATGAATCACCAAAGCAAGTCAGGCTAGCTAGTAGCAAGATGTAGTTCGATGTTTAACATGGCTTTGAGCTTTCTTGAGTTGCATTTTAGAGGAATCAGATGTGATATATATATATATATATATATATATATATATATATATATATATATATATATATATATATATATATATATATATATATATATATATATATATATATATATATATATATAATTATATATAATTATATATAATTATATATAATTATATATAATTATATATAATTATATATAATTATATATAATTAATTATATATATATATATATATATATATATATATATATATATATATTGAGAGACTTGAAAAAACTCAAGGCGTCTGTGGAGTTGTCTTCAAATGGATTATTTCATATTTAACTAACCCCACGCAACGGGTTAGTGTGGGTGGGAATTTGTCATTGTCCGTGTCGCTTAGTAGTGGAGTATCCCAGGGATCAGTCTTGGGTCCACTACTGTTTCTGTTGTACACCACTGATTTACTTGAAATTATGCTTCGTTCTGGACTTGATGAACACTGCTATGCCGACGACACCAAAACATATGTTCACTGCTCTGTTGAAGATGCGGAGAATGTTCACCTTCGCTTATTGCCCTGCATAGAGAACATTGAACAGTGGATGGCTTCTAATCGTCTAAAACTGAATGGCGAAAAGACTGAATTAATCTGGATAGGTGCAAAATCAAAGTTGCAACAGAGTAAACAAAAGCTTTGTTGGTTGCTGGGGCTTTGGTCGCCCCCACAGAAGTTGTTAAAAACCTATGTGCTTCTATTGGACCCGGAATACGATTTGACGATAAGATAACATTCATAATCAAAAGTGAGATTACAAGAATGGTTTTGAAAACATTGGATAAGCTGAGGAGCTTTTGATATTCAAGTTGAGGCGGGAACTTAGAAAACAAGAGCTCAGTGATAAAGGGAAAAAATTCTGAGCTCGTGGACCGCCTCCGGACGTCATTGGAGGACAATGGGTTTGACTCAGAAGAGTACGAATTCAAAACAGAAAATGAATTGATAAAAGCTCTGACCAAGATGACGAAAAAATCAGAGCAGCACGGGAGGAAAACAGAGCAACACGGAAGGAAATCAGAGCAGCACAGCAGGAAATAAAAAAATTGATTTTCGGTAGTCAGGTCGATCCTGAGAACAGAGTTGGACTTTGAGATGAGTAATTTTGGAATAGATGGAGCGGAGCTCCAGGCAATGTCTGCTAATCGGGGCGCTTTTGTGAGTGATGCCACCCCGGATAAACCGGCTGAGAAGGTTGATGCCCTGGATGTTGCGGAACAACACGAGAGTGCTTCTACGGATGCTAGTGCCCCAGTTGAGATGAGTTTGGTTAATGATTTTTTGTTTTGGTGGTGGCTCGCAGGAGTGGAGCTAGAGTTTAGGACGGCCGAACAGTTTTGCATCGACTGTGTTTGGGGGCTGGAGGAACGGTGGAAGGTCGAAAACTGACCGTGTCGTGCAGTTGCGGCTTCGGTTGCGTGGAGACGTCGCTAACCTAATGGGTGCCCGCTGTGATCGACAGTCATATATGACGAACGATTTGGCATGGTATTCAAGTCCACAAAACCAAATCGGAAGATCGCACAGACTCCAGCGCGACTGGAAGAAACTGTGTCAAACGGTCAAGAGACTTGACCATGTTGTTTGTGAATTGCGGTCAAGGCCACGAGTGAAGATCAAGGTATTTTGTGTTCGTGGCCGAGTCGCACTTCTCAAAAGCGACTATGCAGTTCGAGACGAACAGGATTAAGAAGGGGGTAGTGTTATATCTACGCTTATATTTTTATATCATTGCTTATTCACCTCAGAAAGACATTATAATTATTATTAATATTATATTGGAAGGTATAAAATAGAACTTATCCAAGCTTCATTTTATTATCATCCAATAAAGGAAAGGAATAATCAAATCAGTTGAAGGACCTCGTAGATATTAAATTACCACAGATGATGTTAGAGTGTTTACAAGAAATCTTCGTTTCTTGTTTAAAACAAAAGAAAACAGAGTTGAAATCATTCTATGGTTTTGTCCAACTCAAGAACAGCTAAAAATTACTGAACATTCAGCCTGCAACTAGCAAGAACCAGAAACGCAGAGACACAAAAAAAAAACAGTTTGAATTTATATAATCTGAAAAGCAAAAAGACAGAGTCAAGAGAAACACCTTTCCTTATACAAAACAAATACCATGCAATGATTCATGTATGATGTAATGATTCATGGCGAACCACATTGGAAACAAGAGTGTCCTAACTTCCGACAGACGAGTTCTCCAGATTTTCGCAAATCGCGAAAATTTGTATCACGAGATCACGATGAAACAAAATTCTTTTACCCACAGCCATCACAAAAAAATTAAAACACAAATACGCTGATATGTTCCGACTGGAACTAGGATTATGCACAAAAGTTTGAGCTTCCTTACAACTTAAACCTGACGCTCAACCCATATTTAGAAAGAAACGCCCTGTTCCTCATTCCGCTTTAGGGCAATTAGATAGCGAAATTAACCGTTTACAAAAAAGAACAATTTCTCCAGAAAATCACTCTCAATGGGCAGTACTCCTACCTGCTGTCCGTAAAGCAAACGGCTCCATCCGACTGTGTGCAGATTTTTCAACGGGCTTAAATGACTCTCTGATGCTCAATAGACACTCGTTACCTACAATGGAAGACGGTTTCACAAACTGAATGGAAGAACAGTTTTCTCCCTACTGAGGCGTTCTGATAGACAACGACACTCTCCATCTCGACTTGTAATGAATCATCAAAGCAAGTCAGGCTAGCTAGTAGCAGGATGTAGTTTGATGTTTAACATGGCTTTGAGCTTTCTTGAGCTGCATTTTAGAGAAATCAGATGTGATATATATATATATATATATATATATATATATATATATATGTATATATATATATATATATAATATTTATATATGTATATATATAAATAAATATATATAATTATATATATATATATTTATATTTATATTTATATTATACATATATATATATATTTATATATATATATATATATACATATATGTATTATTTATTTATACATATGTTATATATATACATGTTTACATATATATAATTATATATATATTTATATTATATATATAAATATATAAATGAATGTTTGTATATATGTGTGTATGTATGTATGTATGTATGTATATATGTATATATGTATGTTATTTATGCATTGCTACACCATTCATCCAATCGTAATGAAATTTTCACACAACCTTGAGAGTCAAGGGGAATCAAATAAAAAGAAAAAAAATTTGAAATCAGTCACAAAATGAACGGAGCGGAGCGGGAACTATATATATATATGTATATATATATATATATATTTATATATATATATATATATATTTATATATATATATATGTATATATATATATATATGTATATATATATATATATATATATATCTATATATGTATATGTATATATATATATATATATATATATATATATATATATATATATATATATATATATATATACGGGGGCACGGGAACGGGAAGCCAACTAAGAGCGAAAGATAGAGCGGGAAAAAGAAAGCGACCGAGAACGGGAAAGCAGCCAGGAGCGGGAAAGCGACCGGGAGCTGGAAAACGACCGAGAGCGGAAAAGCGACCGGGAGCGGAAAAGCGACCGGGAGCGGAAAAGCGACCGGGAACGCGACGGGAAAGCGGAGAAAGAAACAGGAGCGAAAGAGACAAACATTAGAAAAACCTCTAAAATCCCCGGGCAACGCCGGGTTCCCCCGCTAGTATATATATATATATATATATATATATATATATATATATATATATATATATATATATATATATATATATATATATATATATATATATATATATATATATATATATATATATATATATATATATATATATATATATATAATAGTATATATATATATATATATATATATATGTGTGTGTGTGTGTGTGTGTGTGTGTATATATACTAGCTGACCCAGCAAACGTTGTTTTGCCTTTTAAATTATTTTGGTTTTTTTATTAAAAGTTTAATGTACAGAAATATGAATCTAAGTCCGAGTATGCAAAAGCGTTTACTAATCTAAGTATGTAATTTGCTTAGAGGCAAATAAAAGCGATTTTTTTAAATTTATTTTTTATTTTTGTTTATGTTGCACAATGCATCTGGGTTATTTTTAATATTCAGTGGCAACTTAAGTGCTGATCATTCGAATGAGCTGTTATGCCTCCATCCAATAAAGTTGCTGCAATGCCAGACGATGCAACAGCCATAGCTAAGCCATTGTTTGATCGTATTTCGGCAAGAATTAGAAAACTGAGAAATGTTTTCTCAGTTCCACCTTATGCATACATATATATATATATATATCAATAATAAATTTTTTTTATTTAATAACTACTATACGACTAATTACGTGAGCGTGACAGAATCAGTAAGTGAGTGAGTGACAAAGGCTACTATATTATAGATGATAAACAAAATTGTATTTAAGAACTACTGAATACTAATAGAAATATCTTCGATAATATAGTAGCTATACGACTAATTACGTAAGCGTGACAGAATCAGTAAGTGAGTGAGTGACGGGGGCTACTATATTATAGATTTGACGATTCTCAGAGAAGTGGAACATTCAACGTTGATGTGTGCGTTGAATTTTAGTGTCAGAAAAGGATTGTAAGGCACGACATAACGATTATCCTTCAACGATCCTCTAACTGTTACTTGCTCATCACGGCGACAACGATAGGAAGGATATCCATTCACATTGAGTTGAGTGTGTTCTTTAAACTCCTTAGGATACTGCTTCGAACACTTTCCATCCTTCATGCATGGTGCGTTTGGATATCTGATGCCGCATAGGCCATGTATCATGCATTTTAGCACTATTTCGCGAAGCTTAGGACTATTAACTCTAGGAATTTATGCAGAAATGAATTGATCAATTCGTTCGGGTGTTGTGAATTTATTTTCGGCTCTCAATGTTACTAAGATATGCGCGTGCGGCAGCCCTCTTTTTTGAAACTCAATAGAATAGACAAATGCGACTGCTTTTCCTAAAATTCCATTTGAAGTGACGTATTTTATCAATGAGTCTAGCTTAATTTTAAAAACCCTTGCGACTAAGTCAGGACGATCTGTGGTGTCCTCCCCTGGTTTCAAATTGCTTAAAATTTCTTTCCAGCTCGGATTAGCGGTGATGGTGATGAACAAATCAGGTGGACCCCATTTTGCGAATATGGACATGGCGTTACAACTTCGCTCTCTCATGTTTCGAGGTGAGCCTTCAAAACTCGATGGAAGAATCACGGATATTCCAGCTGCTATTTGTTCATTTTGAGCCACATTCGCCACATGATCAGCAAGTCCTCGATACTGCTCGGCACGCAGTCGCTTTTGATTATGTCGAATGAAGTTGAGATCGCTTCAACGATCCATTGCTGAGTGAGCCTTCTGAACATTAATTTATAGGAAAAACAAAACTAATAAATAAATATATATATATATATGGCAACACCATTCATAGTCGAGTGTTGTGTTCAACATACCCCAACAAAAGCGCTTAACAACCACTGTTTTTTGGCGGTGGAAGTGGCGCAGATGGTAAGGTAGTTGGCATGATGCGAGGCGGTGTTGCCGATCCGACAGTCGTGGGTTCGAGTCTGAAGTTGAGACATTTATATTTGCGTTATTTCGTGGTGGATTGTAAGCCATCCAAGTTTCTGATATATGTGGCTCGTAAAAACATATCAACGCTATGTTTCCTTATAATATATATCATAAAACATATATCTTCGATAGCTATTAAATTAGCTAGTGACGGAATGTTAGCCGTCCAACTTATATATACTATCGAGCATTGATTCGTACCCATTCATAGTCGAGTGTTGTGTTCAACATACCCCAACAAAAGCGCTTAACAACCACTGTTTTTTGGCGGTGGAAGTGGCGCAGATGGTAAGGTAGTTGGCATGATGCGAGGCGGTGTTGCCGATCCGACAGTCGTGGGTTCGAGTCTGAAGTTGAGACATATATGTATATATGTATATATCTATATGTCTGTTGCATTTTCCTATAAAAATGACATAATTGCACGTTATTGTTTTTCCAAAGTAACTTTTTAAAATAATTTTTAAATTTATTTTTAATTGGCCTACAACCTATTTTCAGACCTACCAAATGTACACAAAAAAATTCATAAAAATCGGTTTAGCCGTTTCGGAAGAGTTTCTAGTCAAACACTATGACACGAGATTTTTATATGGATATAGAGAATAGAGATAGATCTAAAAATTGTTGATCGGGCCAATCTAATACTTGAGCCCAGGTAAAATTTATGTTAACATTTTTATTAGTGAAAAAATTCGTTTTGGGATGCTTAATAAATTCAAATTAAATTTTTATTCGATTAACTCACAAAATAAACTATAAATTATGGCAGATATTCCAACATGTCTTCATTGTTACAATTTTTAGCCAAATATTCTGTCTTTATTAATCTTTCCAATGTAGTGTTGATCATTTCTTCAGTTGCTGTGAAAAGTGTTTCTGATTCATCACAGATTTCTTTAATTAGGTCGATCTTATTCATCGTTCGTTTCAATTTCATTTTTCGAACAATAGCAGCCTGTAGATACAGCTTCCTATCCTCGACAGTTGATTTGTCTACGTGGGTAATAGCCTTCAAATTTTCTTTGACTTGATAAGAAGCCAATTTGAAATTATTTTTCTTGTTGAAAAAATTCATGTTAAGAGCATATTTTGATAAGCTTTCTAACAGCAGTATTTTGCTGGTAATTAGTTGTTCAAGACATTGTTCCAAACATTCTTTATATAATCCAGTGCATTTTGCAATATGTTCTAATGTCATGTTGTCGTTTTCGTTAAATGTGAGAAGTACTAACGCCGAGTATAGGGATAAATCAACAATGTAACGTTGATTTAAGTGACTCATTTCCAGTTTACACCTGTCCAAATTGTAATTCCAAATTATCTTTTTATGTCTGTGTATGTTTAGATGAAATTTGTTAAACAAATCTTTGCATTTCATCAGATCGCTTGGCAAGCATGGATTGCCACAACATTTTGTGGGTTCAGGCCAGAAATGCTGCTTAATAACTGTAACTTTAAAAGTTATATTTGGAATATTTTCTGAGTGATCTACCATAGAGTTCATAAACTCTTCCATTAATTTATGGCTGTGCTTTGTGTCAGATATAAGCTGGTAAATGTTGTGGAAATTTGCCAAAACACATTCCTGTTTAAGAAAGCTTACCGCCAATTCTTCAATTAATAATAATGATGAAGGGCAATCAATAGTTCTTCTTAATAAAAATCTGCTATAAAGTTTGTTAAAAACATCTTTGTCTTTCAACAGCTTAAAAACTACTGCTGCCCATGATAGTTTACTTTTTGTCAAGCTTTCATTTATCTTAGGGCTCTTTCTTATAACCTGGTCATAATATTTAGCCAAAGTAGCTGGACAAACACCGTTCATGAAACTGGAAAACTCAGAATTCATAATGGCTGCTTTAATGCTGTTTGTCAGTACGTCAGTAAACTTTTTATCAGAACAAAAATGTCTAGAAATGAGTTGATTAAGACTCATGTATTCCTCTACAATAGTGTCAATAAAACTGGTAAATAAACACTTTTCTTTGATTTCTTTTATAACATTTACAAATTTAGAATCTGCAAATTTTCCAAACTCTTTTTCCATCATATTTTTTAAATCACTGTAAGGAAGAAGCAGTGTGTAAATGTTTCTTGCATGTTTATCTTCTCTCTGCTCGAAGATATTTGCAAGGCCATTTTGAATATAATCACGATGGTCTTTAATAAGTCTGTTGTTGACTTCCTTTGAAATGAGATGTTTGGATTTTTGATGTAGATATCTATCTGAATCTGCTTCCTCTTTTTCAAGTAGTTTAAGACATAGTTCACTATATTCCCCTAGACTGTTGCTTTGGATGAGCTTTGAAGATGTGTGACGATAATGTTTGTTAGCTTGATTAACAGCAGGGGTTTCAAAAAATGCACTGTACAGACCGTGGTCTATACCTATTAAATAATTAAGAATATTTTGAATGCATTTTTGATTTTTAGAAACAAATCCAGATCGGTCATCTTCAAACACCTGTTCCATTTGTTCAGTGAAACGTTGAGATTGTTTATCCATGAACTCCTTTAACGTATTCGAAGTTGATTTCAGAACTGTTGCTGACTGTGATGCAAATGCACTGCCATCTTCTTTCATAAACCTGTTCAATTGATAAAACAAGTTGTTGATGCGAGATGTCACAGCCTTAAATTCCAACAAAATTGAGTCAAGGCATTCCAAATAATTGTCACAAAAACTCAGCTGGCTGAATTGAATTTCGAAACAATTTTTTAATTTTGTTTCGATGATCTCGCAGATTTCAGAGTTTATGGTGTCATATCTGGACACGCAAAGACTGGGAACACCCGACATCATACAATCCATAAACAATTTTCTATCGCACTTTCCATAACAAATTTCATGTACTGCATTTTCAAGCATTGATATTGTGGCCGTCATTTTTAAGGGTTATTTGTAAAGATGTAACTGAAGAAAAGTATAATTGAACTGGTTTGTTTATTTTTCGAAAATTCTTTTGAGCTATTAATATGGGAAAAAGTTAATAACTACATATATATATATATATATATATATATATATATATATATGTATATATACATAAATATACATATTTATATGTATGTATATATACATAAATATACATATATATATAGAGATATATATATATATATAGATATATATATATATATATATATATATATATATATATATATATATATACATATACATACACATATACATATATATATATATATATATATATATATATATATATATATATATATATATATATATATATATATATATATATATATATATAGACAGTTGTTTAGTTGTTTATATATACATATTAACGGGGTGCCCACGTTGCCCGGGCTTTTTAAAGGTTTTTCTATCGTTTTTCTCTCGCGCTCCCGTTTCCTTTCCCGCTTGCTCTCACGCTCCCGGTCGCTTTCCCACTTTTCAACCACCTAGAGCTCTAAAACTTTCAGGAAAGCTTTATTCTGGATGACAATACATGAATTTAATGTTTCCGATATGAATTAGGCTTTAAATCAATTAAAATTAATCAAATCAAATTAATCAGACAGTTCAAGATACTCTTTTATGAAAAACAGATATATATATATATATATATATATATATATATATATATATATATATATATATATATATATATATATATATATATATATATATATATATATATATATATATATATATATATATATATATATATATATATATATATATATATATATGTAAATAGTTGTTTATATATACATATTATATATATATATGTGTGTGTGTTTATATATATATATATATATATATATATATATATATATATATATATATATATATATATATATATATATATATATATATATATATATATATATATATATATATATATATATATATATATATATATATATATATATATATTTATTTATATATATATGCATTTCTATCTGTTGCCTTTTCCTATGAAAAGGACATAATTGCACCCCTTTGTTTTTCCATTATAACTTTTTAAAATAATTATAAAAAAATATTTTAAATAGCCTACAACCTATCCTTAGACCTACCAAATGTACACAAAAATTTCATAAAAATCGGTTCAGCCGTTTCGGAGGAGTTTGAAGTCAAACACTATGACACGAGATTTATATATATATATATCTATATATATAAAAGGCAACGTATGTTCATTAATAACGCCAAAACCAATGAAGGGATTTGCACGAAATTTTACATAATAAACATTTACCACCTAACAAATAATCTCATTTATTTAAAAAAATTGTTTTGAATGTTTTTAGAAAATTAATTTTTAGAAATATTTTATCTATGCAATTTTAGAAAATTAATTTTTAGAAATATTTTATCTATGCAATTATATCGCGGCTTAACGAGCTTAGGGTTGCTTTCGACTTCTGTTCCGTCGTTGTTGGTTGTCGCGATTTCTCAAAATCAAAAGTGAGTATTATTTTACTTATATCAATTATATCAATTTATCAAAAGTAATATATAATATACTATATACTATACTATTATTTTTTTAATTACTGTATATCGTTCAAATGTTTTTGAATGTTTTAGAAAATTAATTTTTTTAAATATTTTCGCTATTGTATCAGAGCTATGTTTTGTTTACATTCGCTGTTTATCGTCTCGGTTTCTCGAAATCAAAGTAATTTAAAAACTTAGGCTACTATTCTTATATTATTTACTTAGGCTACTATTTTTATATTATTTAATTGTTAATTATTGTTGTGTATATATTAAATTGTAAATTGTTTCGGTCGTTGTGTGTCAGGCTATCATTATCGCTCTACCAGTCTAACCACTCTAACCAATCTAACCACTCTAAACAGATATTATTTTGTGCTACTTTTAGTCTAACAGATATTATTTTGTGCTTACAGACAAGAAAATTGAAAAATTTATTGTGAGTGAGTATATCAATATAACTATTAATGTATTTTAAGTATAATAGTATAACTATTAATGCACCTTATGGAAAAACAAAAAACATTGTGTATCAGAAAGCTTTGCAATAAAATGACTGTATGTGTTTGTTGTATTTCTTTTAATTAAAAATCAAAAGTATCTGCATAAATGTTTCAATAGATGCAAAGATGCCCGGGCAAACGAGCGGTTAAGGAAACGGGAGCCAGAGAAAAAAACGATAAAAAAACCTTTAAATTCCCCGGGCAACGCCGGGTAACCCAGCTAGTATATATATATATATATATATAGAAAAACAAATATGGACGTGCTGGTCTAGTGGAATAGACACCGGCTTTCAGAGTCCTGGTCCGGGCACGTAATTTCCTTGACCAAGAAACTAACTCACATGTGCTCACGTCAACTCAGCGTTTTATCCTTAAGTGGTCGATAAATGAGTACCAACTTCGGTTGGGGGTTATAGTCCTTCGTGCACTTGTGGAGCTAGTGAGTAGTATGCGGGCTGCCAGTGGCGCCGTAAAACACACCACATATCACATTGTAAAGTGGCCGCTGGTCTGTTCAGTAAGTGGCACTCAAAAATGAATGTACTTTAACTGTATAGTTTTACAAAAACATAACCCTATTTCCCCTCCACATTTGAAGTCCTGGAAACCATATTTTTAAAAATTAATAAAAAATGTATTTTCTTATTTTTTAAAAATAATCTTGGTACTAAATTGTAAAACTTTAACATTTTTAGTTTTTGTATTTTTTAATCAAATTCTTATTTCCACCCCACTATTGAGGTCCTGGAAACCAAATTATCAAAAATTGATCAAATACGTATATCTTTAATTTTTTAGTAGACACTAAATACTAGCACTTACAGTTTTTGAGTAGCAGTTATTCTAAAAAAAACAAATAACCCTATTTTCAACCCCACATTTGAGGTCCTGAAAACCTATTTTTTTAAAATGGTGAAACACGTAATTTTTTGATTTATAAGAAGAATTTAGATACCAAATTTCAAAACTTTCTAATTTTTGGTTTTTGAGATATGCCTTGTTTTAGAAAAAAATTGTTTTAAAACTTTTACATTCTTAGTTTTTTTACCCCACATTTGAGGTCCTAGAAACCAAATATTCAAAAATTGGTAAAACACGTATATTTTTATTTTTGGAGTAAATACTAAATACGAATTTTCACAGCAGTAGCACTTACAGTTTTTAACCCGTTTAGGTCCAAAACTTTATTAATTAGATTTCTATTATTTTTTTTTGTTATTTCTAAGTTACTTGCTTATGTTTTAACAGATTTATTTTTAATTATTTTTTATTTGAAAGAAAACTTTGAAAATTCACTATGCTCGTTTTTCGAACGGTGGTCGTATAGACTACTGAAAACGACAAAATGTTTAAAAGTCAATTTCTTTTTTTTTTCAACGCAAACAATTATAATATAAATTTTAGGCTATAAACAGAAAAGCTAAAAACACATTTCTGACTTTATCAGTAACACAGTTCAATAAAATCCAAAAATTTAACATTCAATAAATCAGTCAAGCAGTTCATGATAGTCGTTTCAGAACCGGAGTGTGCGGAAAGCACCAAAACAATTCCGATGAAGTCGTTTGCCGCACTTGGCCCACAAGTACAGTGTTTTGCCACAATTTTCCAGCTTGTAGCGACCTACTGTTTTCACCTTTTCCAGATCGTGACCATGGCCAGTTGCTGAATCTTCTCTATCGTTTTGTTTCTTCAACCGTGCATGAATTCATTTCATCGGTATAAAACAACCTAAACAGTCTATATGGGGTTTATCAAGCAAAGCACCACTGTGGTGTTTCAAACTCGTTATATATAGACTGTTTTAAAAGTGGCTATTCAAATTACTCTTTTTGGTCCAAGTGCATTTCAATCGTTTTTGGCGTTTTGGTTGCCGCGGAATTGAACTGACCGTATTTGCGACCTACATTTCTTCACCCAAAGAACCGACACAGTCTAATCTCATCCCATCATTAGTATAATCAACTTCTACCTTCCCGGATATATTACAAAGAATAACATTTCTTCTTCATTTGCTTATTCATCAGTCACGTGTTATGATGCGCCGGGCGGAAGAATGACAAGTATGTCAACCTCAATGCTATCATCATCATCAAGAATTAGTTCCATAGCTTCTTTCAACGTGAAAAAACATTCTTTTGACGCTTTTCATTTTTAAACTATACAAACATTTCATTCGAAGAATGAAATTAGCAATAATCACTATCACCAATTCAACCACTGCACAACTATAAGCTGAATAAACTAGTTTCGACTCGTTCGCATAAAGTACTCTATACGCCCAACGATCGTAGAACGAGCATGACTCATACATGTTCAGATTGTGGGTTAGTGTAAACACAATAAAATTTAATTAACGTTGCTGTTTACTTTTGAGTACATCCTCTTTCGATATTTCAAACTTTTGTTATGATAACTCTCATGAAATTAGCATAATAAATTTTCAAAGTAATATCGGTCGAAAACCTTGAAAATGCTCATATTCTAACCCAGATTAAACTACTTAATACGAATAAAAAAATTATTTAAAAAAATTTATACAGTGTATTGAAGCTTTCTTAACATAAAAAAAACTTTTAACAGAAAAAAAATTTCAGCTTAATTTTATGCAACGCCAAAAATAAGTGTGTTTGTAAAACGTACGATGGTCTAAAACGGGTTAAGTAGCAGTTATTGTAAAAAAACAAACAACCTTATTTTCCACCTCATATTTGAGGTCCCGGAAACCAAATTTTTAAAAATGGTGAAACACGTCTATCTTTGTTTATTGTGTGGATACTAAATACTAATTTTTACATTTGTAGCGCTTACAGTTTTTGAGTAGCAGTTATTTAAAAAAAACAAATAACACTATTTTCCACCCCACATTTGAGGTTCTTGGAAACCAAATTTTCAAAAACTGGTGAAACACCTATATTATTATTTTTTGAGTAAATATTGAATACTAATTTTACATCTCTAGCATTTACAGTTTTTGAGTAGCTGTTACTTTAATAAACAAATAACCCAATTTTCCATCCCCCATTTGAGGTTCTGGAAACCAAATTTTAAAAAAATGGTGAAACCCGTATTTTCTCATTTTTTTAAGAAGAATCTAAATACCAAATTTCAAAAACCTTTCTTATTTGGTTTTCGAGATATGCGTTGTTTTAGAAAAAAGTTTGTTTTCCAGTTTCATCCTCTTAGAAGCAAAATTTTTTAAATTTTTAAAAATCCTTTCTTAGTGGGTGTTTGTGCTATAAAATCCTCATATATAACTCCAGTCCCGAAAAAACAAAATTTGGATGTCTCGGATCTGGCTTCATTTCGTCCTATCTCAAATCTTCCATTTATTTCTAAACTCCTTGAGCGGCTAGTTCTGTCTAGGATCACGGAGCATGTTGAACGCAATAACCTTTTCCCTGCCCATCAATCAGCGTACCGCTGATTTCACTCAACAGAGACGGCGATCACGAAGGTTTTCTCAGACATTCTGGAAGAAGCGGACACTGGAAAGCTCACTCTACTGGTTCTCCTTGACTTATCAGCAGCATTTGATACTGTTGATCATCAAATACTCCATTATAGACTCAAATCATTCTTTAACTTTAGTCACTTACCCCTCAGCTGGATCTGTTCTTACTTGAGTGAAAGGTTCTCGTACGTCAGAGCAAATAACATGGACTCTTCGAAAACACAGGTTTCCTGTGGTGTGCCACAGGGGTCGGTTTTAGGTCCAATGCTCTTTATGATGTATACCAGTAAACTTGAAAACATCATTGCTGGCCATGGACTGTCTTGTCATTTTTATGCCGATGGCACTCAAATCTACGGCCATTGCCTGCCTGAAAAGACTACGACACTTCAAGCTGTTATATCTACCTGTATAGATGACGTTGGAGCTTGGATGCGATCAAGTCGTCTCCAGTTGAACTCCAGCAAGTCTGAAGCAATTTGGTTTGCTTCCAGTCGTCGGACAGCTCACTGACCGAAAAACCGGTATGGATAGGTCCTGATATGGTGTACCCTTATGTATCTGTTCGGAATCTTGGCATGTTTCTTGATGCTGATTTGTCGCCACGCAAACATATCAGAAACACTGTTCGAGCGTGCTTCAATATTCTGAAGCAGATCAGGAGTGTAGCTGCCTCTTTCCCTATATCTGCTCTTAAAACACTGGTGTCCTGTCTTGTTCTCTCTAAACTTGACTATGGAAACTCTCTCCTCATAGTTTCACCTATATACAATATTAACCATCTTCGTTCGGTCATCAACGCAGCGGCACGCTTGGTCAATGGTGCAAAAAAGATTGACCACATTAGTCCCATTCTTGCGGACCTACACTGGCTGCAAGTAGACAAACGGATTAAATTCAAGTGGGCCCTACTTGTTTGGAAATCTCTCAATAATCTAGCCCCCAAGTATTTGTCTTCTTCACTTTTCAAAGTTTCTGATGTCCCAGCTAGAAAAAGACTAAGATCGTCTACAATCACTTCACTCTGCCTGCCAAGAACTCGGATGAAAACGGCATGTTCTCCGTCGCTGGTCCCAGGTTTTGGAACCAACTTCCGGATACAGTCACCGGTACGACTACCACTGACGAATTTTGCCGTAGATTAAAGACGTATCTCTTTGTGGCCTAGAAGTCGTTCAGACATTATGCCACGTTAAAAATTAGCAAATTAAATGAAATTAAAGTAATATAAGTTCCAAATTTCACGTTCCTAGGATGAGGCTTTTTTTATAATAGTTTATTTTCCTTTACACCAGGTGTTTTAAGACTCTAATGGCTGTATGTAGGAAGCACTTCAGTACTTCCTGTCGTGGATCAGAATTTGATCCTTTTTACTTTTCCCTCCTCCATTCTCCAGGATTGGGACTGGCTCGCAATTAACGAGGCGAAGTTGATGAGGCGTTTGAGGTCGGCGTTGATTATCAGTCAATCACTCAGGACATGTTCTTTTGTATATATATATGTATATATATATATATATATATATATATATATATATATATATATATATATATATATATATATATATATATATATATATATATATATATATATATATATATATGAATGTTTATGTGTGTGTGAGTTTGTCCTATATAAAAATCTGAACCGCTGGAGCGATCTTGATGAAATTTGGCAAAGAGGTAGTTCTCATACAGGGAAAAAAAGTTAAAAAAGATTGGACTCCCTACCCGATCCTCCGACTCATGTATTGTCATCCAATATAAAGCTATGCTAAAAGTTTCATCTTCCTAACTAGTCAAAAAGCTGGTTAAATTTTACTTGCAAGATTTGCGTGCAGAAAAAGACACACACACATAGCCAAACCGAAATTGCAACCTAAATAAAAGTTTGTAATAAAAATAAAGCCTGATAGATATAAATTGGGTCTAATTTCAACAATTGGCTTTGGTCAAAAATGTGGAAACAGAAGCAAAATCTGTTTTTGACTTCATTTGTTTTGCCTGATTATAATTTATTTAGGCTGATTGCTTCGCGGAGGTAGCTCCTTTTATCAACCTTGTTGGATTATTGAACGTTTAAAAAATGTATTTGCTTAAAAACACAATAACTGAAAATGTAAAAATATGAAAATGTTGTATTAAGATTTTCTAAAAAATAAAAAGGTACATGTTTCATTATTTGAGGGCTTGTGCCCGTCAAAACTGGCTGAGTCCAGTTGCAGTTCATCACGGACCTGGCCAGGACTCGACTTTTCTGCTCATGAAAAGGGCAAGTTTGGGCGTAAACAACAAGTCAGGCCTGGACTCTGGACTTTTCTGACCATAAAATAAGCCGGACCGGGTCTAAAAAATCCGTATAGGGCTCTATGGATTAGAGTACTGCACGGGCCGTGCCGTGTCTTTAGGGTTTTCAGATGGACCAGGCAAAAGCTGAAGTCAATGTGGGATGTGCCGAGACTTTTCGCCATGTATATAAAAATTTTAGACATGTAAAAACGGGCTGGGCTGAAATTAATGTAAATTATTTTTAAATAACATACAATTGGGGGCATGTGCCCCCTGGATAAGCTACTGTATATACATACATATATATATATCTATATATATATATATATATATATATATATATATATATATATATATATATATATATATATATATATATATATATATATATATATATATATATATATATGAGAAAAACCTCTAAAAAGCCCGGGCAACGCCGGGCACCCCGCTATTATATTATATAAATATATTTAAATTCATTTATTTATATATATAAATTCACGAAGTTTGTTAGCCAACGATCCGATGAAGTTCCCTACAACAGAGACTTTTTTTCCATTTTACGGGATGCTGTGCTGTTCAGTCGGTAAAAGCACATGAATGAGATGCGGCGGTGCTGTCGGTTACAGACAGCCCAGGCGGATTCGACTCCTTTTTGGTTTATATATATATATATATATATATATATATATATATATATATATATATATATATATATATATATCTAAAATCAAAACCACATGAAAACTTTAAAAAGAGATACAATCAATTATTAAACACTGACGTTCGATTAGTTGGAAAACGGAACTCCAGCACCGAACAATATTTACACGTGTATTTACACTAGAAAATTTATAGAGACTGGACATATCATTTTCAGGATACGTCTAGGAGGCCAACAAGATATATAAATGATAGTCAAACGTTAACATGAAGAGAAATAAAGAATTAATGGAAAACAATAATAAAAAAACTGAAAAAAATAACAACAGCAAACATTGGCACATATGTGATTGAACCATACGACCTGTCAATCAAAAATGCTTGAGTTTGACTCGAAGAGCTGAGTCAAAATGTAATCCCATATCTGTTTTTTTTTTTAAATTTGACATCTGAGTCAGACACATGTTCATGCTGTGTCACAAATATAGCCATTAAAATGCCAAAACAACAATGCAAGAGTGTTACAATGCTTAATTTGATATCTTTCATGATATTAAAGATTCGGTTCCCGAACCAGACTAACTGCCAACCTCGAAGCAGCTTAAAAAAAACCTCTAAAAATATCAGAGATCTATAAAAATATATATAATGCTAATTTGTATTCGACACAATGTCAACCTGAAACCACTTTTCAGCAACAAAGGTAAAACTGCAGTGATGAAAAAGGACAGAACAAATACATTTCTATCGCTGACCAGCATTCCTGTATGATCGGAGCATCAAGCTGGTCTAGTTTTACAAAATATCAATCAGAACACAATCAAACGTTTCCCGATTGTAGGAACCAACCCAAATGATCTGACAATCAAAACGACAACTAAATATAATAATGAAGAACATTCAGGGTGAACAAAACCACAAATGAGCATCTTCGTATTACTGAAACAATTGCTTGCCTGAATAAAAGAAAATGGTATTTAAATGCTTTTTGCCATCAGCTGTCTTCACATCATAAAAGCCATATTTCAAAAATACTTAATTGAAAGTGATTTGAAAAATTGAAAAAGGGTACACTTTTTTTCGAATCAACAAGAAAATAATTGTAGCCACAATTGCTTTGCGATTATATTTATATACTGATTTTTGAAGAATTACAGCAAACTAGACACAAACGCACACTATCGGCCTGACAAACAAGCAATTCGCAAGACGAGACCAAGAAATAAATAAATTGAAGTACATCTACCCAGTACACAAGTACATTTATCGATCCAATCCAGTACTGCCGTTTTAAGGAATGAAACACATTTTGTCAGTGCAATAAAGTTGTTAAACAACTTTCCTAATATCTCCCCATCCCTCTGAAAACGTTCAAACGCCAGAACCATCTCACCGAAACACACAATAGAAATGTTACATATTATTTATCACACAGGTGCAGAACAGTTATTATTATTATATGGACCTATCGCTATTTAATTTTAAACTTTAATACAATCAATCAATTAAACACGTTCAACTTCAACAGGAAGTAAGAAATGATAAGCAAAGAACAAACACCTGCCAATCTAAACATTTGTCTGAAAAAAAAGAGCAAAAATAAAAAAAACATTTTCGTCTCTATGACAACATCTTCTCGTTCCTAAGAATTACTGCCAGTCGGTCGGTCTTCCATACGATGGCAATGATGATGATGTCGTTGACGATGACAACAACCATGACTGACAGCAATTCATGGAAAAGGAAAACAAACAAACAAAGAAGAGATATTCGTAACAAGAAGAGGGAAATACTAAGAGGCAAACAAGCTCATTGGTCGATCACATTGAACTCTGAGAACTGTCATCAATAGCTTTCCTAGATGAAAATTAAATATAAATAATATTTTATAAAAAAAAAATTATCCATCCAATTAACTATTGTTTCCTTAATAAACTTATCTTATGCACAGCAGAGAAGACTGCGCAGATAAATATATTGAAATAGAAAATAATCCTATATATTTCTTTTATGTTATGCTTGATATATTTGCATATTAATACAGCATTACTGACAAAAAAAAATTATAATTAAGAAGAAATGAATACATCAATCAACAATTTCATCTGTGCACGTGTTGCTGCTGTCGTTGTGCACTTACTTACTTGGACTTCATGACGGTCGGTTTGAGGTAATCATCGGTGGCCAGCGTGAGTACATCGGGCCGGTCGTCTTTCTTGTACGTCAAACACTTTCGGATGAAGTTCTGTGTCGAATGAAATATTTGAAGAACAAATATATAATTAAATCGACACAAAAAAGTCATTTCTAATGACAACGCCGAGAAACAGGTGAGAGTGTGAGAAGACATTAATAATTAATTAATCTAGCAGTTAACCAATCAAATTTAAATCGGAATTCACAGCCGATAAATAAATTCTCGAGCAAAAACAAACAGTTATTTTCCCGACCTTGGCTTCGTTGGAAACGAGAGGTTTACTGGGGAACATGACTTCGGTGGCTTTCAAGATTGTGTTCTCTTCGAGGATGGCGGCTTGCGATAAGTTGTGACCGAACGGCTGGAAAAAATATTAATGTTAACGAGATTCGTTACGTATATCAATGAAAGGATAAATTGAACAATAAAGAAAGAGACCAAATTAATTAATAAAATAAACACTCTTATTTAGCATACAGGTAAACAAATTAAAGATTCTTCTTATATATATACTATTTCATTTCGACTGAATAAAAATTCAAAGATACAAGTGAAACATTCATCAAATGTTTTTAACAACCAAAATGATGCATTATTTATATAAATTAATTACACATACAAAGATACATATCATCACATATACAAAATCCATATTATCACCCATATAATATCGTTATTATCACACACACAGATGCGTATTATCTTGCATTCAAAACATCCATATTATTGAATATACAAAGTTCCATATTATCCCAAACACACAAATCCATATTAACACACAAAAAGATCCATATTATCACACACAAAAAGATCCATATTATCACACACACAAAGATACATATTCTCACACACACACAGATCCATATTATCACACACAGCAGACCCAAACTAACCTTCTTGCCATAGAGACACTGATAGAAGATGACACCGACAGACCAGACGTCTACTTTTGAAGAAATCTTTGGCGGTTCCTTCCCGACCACGAAGCATTCCGGCGGAAGATACCTGAGACGTAATTCAATTTACATTTCGTTAAGAATATTAACACCACACCTGAGACGTAATTCAATTTATATTTCGTTCAGAATATTGGCACGACACTCGAGACGTAACTCGATTTACATTTTTGTACGATACATATTCCGACGCCCGAGATGTAAACGAAATGTAAATAATACAGTAACATAACAAGGCAAGATAAAGAGAGAACAAAAGGAAAGTAACAAACCAGTAAGTGCCAGCCCCCTGAGAAGTAAGATCCATGCCACAATCGGGACTGTAGTTCTCATCGTCCATGACCTTACTCAGGCCGAAATCGGTGATCTTGATCTCGCCACTGACTGAAACACTGTGCAGTCCGTCACCTGAAGAAGGAAATATATACAAGGTGTTGAGTCTAGAGTGATTTCTTGACATAAAAACAAGTAAATGAAAAAAAGAGTTTTTTAACACAAACTTTAATTTCAAATACACTCGATTTAGAAATACGAAAAATGTTCAAATTGAGTTTTGTTTTTTATTGAATCATGTATTGTCATCCAATATAAACCTAACTTTAATTTCAAATACACCCGATTTAGAAATACGAAAGATGTTCAAATTAATTTGTTTTTTTAATCGAATCATGTATTGTCGTCCAATATAAAGCTATGCTGAAAGTTTCAGCTTCCTAGCTAGTCAAAAAGCTGGTTAAATTTTACTTGCAAGATTTGTGTACAGAGAAAGCCACACACACACACACACAAACAGAGAATGTAACCTAAATAAAATTTTGTAAAAACTGGTGCATTCACTAATCATTTTTCATTTACATAATATGATGAGAAGTAAGATTCAACAAAGTATAACAAAAACCTTTAGAGAATCCTCCGCTTCCAAGCAGAATATTTCCTGGAATCATAACAGAAACATTATTAATCAAATAAGTATATGACATCAAAATGTTTTAGAATTTTTCTAGAATGTTTAGTTTTTCATTCCTCATGACACAATCCCACTGTTAATTTTGATTAAAAGTTTAAAAAAAACTTTAAAAAAACTTAAAAATACAACATTTGTCTTGCCAATGAACCTTTGGATGACAAAGTGAGTAATATACAAAACTAATCAAAATAAAACCGTAGTAAACACATTTTTTAAACATTTGTTTGAATGTACTAAACACATTCGCAATAAAGCGATTCGATATAGATTGAAAATAAAAATTAAAAAAACCGAAGTAAATCCTACCCGGTTTGAGATCGTAATGGATGACCGGCGGTTTGATCTCGTTGAGGTACTTGAGAGCGTTAACTGTCTGCACCACGATGGAACGGGACTCTTTTTCGGGTAGGAATTTGTTCTGCTTCAAGTAGAAGTCCAGATCGTTGCCCTCGCAATACTCCATCACCGTACAGAAGCTGGTTGGTGGTGAGCGAATATTATTATTTATATAAGCCAGCAAATATTATTATTTATATAAGCCAGCTAAATTAAGTTAAAAATAGCTGAAAAGGAATTTAAAACCATTTTGAAAAATCTATAATAGAAAATGCAACAAGAAACAGAGACCAATGCAGTCAGCAGTTAATATTACTAATAATAAAAAATTCTTTTTTATGATATTCTGTATCGAACATATTAATTGAAACAAAATTTTTTTTGCATTTCTTGCTTTGTCAATATTTTTATTATTTGTAATGGCAACACTATCAGTTTTTTACTTCTTAACACAGTCTAGCGAGCGTTGCGCAGTGTGTTGCATGTGTCTTGTGATTGGTTGAGGGATTTAATAATGACAGATAAAAGAGTTTATAAAAAATTTCATCTTGTTTCAATTAATCTGTTCGATACTGTATGATTATGATATACTCGTTTGCAAAAATGATTGACTAACGAATTGTTATCGATTTCAAAGACGTCGTAGAGCTTCACGATTCTCGGATGATCGAGCTGCTTGTGGATGTTGTACTCTCGCAATGCGTGTCTGTAAAATTATTGAAACGTTGATATTGTAATTTAGTTAATTTAAAAATAAAAAGAACAATTCCACTTAAAGCATAATGACAACTGCACATCCTTAAAACAGAATTTTTAAATAGCAGTCTGCCCTGGATCGGGACTTGTGGAGAGACCTGATATGGAAAAAACATCCAACCATAGCCTAGCGTGGAATAGGGACGTTTTAGAAATAAATGATGATGAACCCTGAACCCACTAACAAATTATTAATTCCACCTTTGAACCATACAAACGAATAATCAACCCCACTAATGAATTATTTACACCACCACTGGAATCAACTGATGGGCTACTATTTAGGCTGTTGTTCCGCTTTTAACGGAATGTTAAAGACTCATTCAAATCATTAAAGAATCATTCAAATCGTTAAAGATTCATTCAAATCGTTAAAGATTCATTCAAATCGTTAAAGAATCATTCAAATCGTTAAAGATTCATTCAAATCTTTAAAGATTCATTCAAATCTTTAAAGATTCATTCAAATCGTTAAAGATTCATTCAAATCTTTAAAGATTCATTCAAAGGAACAATTGCAACCAAAGATTAAACCAACTTGATGTAATTTGCTTTTTTATCATCCTTCCAGTCTTTATTTAATTGATGTATTTTACAGGCTGCATATCTCTGCTCTTTCAGGTCGAATCCCTACGGAGAAAAAAAGAAAAACTAGATAGACGACAAGACAAGTGAAATTCTACTTCAAACTGTTTATTAAACATAGAAATAGTAATCGATAAAAAGCTTTGCAACCAACTTCTGAATTCTGTATGAATATAATATATATATTTTTTAAAATTACTATCAATCTTGTAAGCCTCAAACTTCAGATTCGCCATTTCATATTCGGGAAGTGACGTATAACTTATTTCGCAAAGCATAAAATAAATAGCGATGATAAATTTCAGAATTACAACTTTGTATCAACATTTATCATAATTTCGACTAAAACTGAGTTCAAAGTTTGTCTAGATGACAGTTATAATGAGTAAAGTACAGTAGATATTTAGATATAAAAACAACTTTGCAAGGAAAAAAACTGGCAATATACCTTATGAACCTCGCTGAAACCACCTTTGCCAAGAAGACTGAGCAATAGATATCTTTCGTTCAAAATTTGATGGTTGTTAAACCTAATTAAAAGAAAAGAAAAAAAATTTATAAGATTAATAAATTAAAATATTTACTAATTCAGAAATTATTAAATTGAATATTACACCAATCATTATAACAAGTGCACCATTCATAGCACAACAATTGCTTTTATCAACAACAGAAACAACATGATCAAGATATAATAATAATAATAAAATTCTTTTATTTAAATGTTAAATAATTAATAAAAAAAAAAAAATAAACAAAGAAACACCTGGAAGCATCTTCGCTGTGAATTCTTTTAAGTTCCCTGATGTGAATGTTCCTCTCCTGCTCCAACTTTTCGAGCTCCATCTGGAGATCGGTGTCCTCCTTCTTCAGAGCAGCCTGTCTCAGCTTCATGATCTCGTCTTGCTCGTAGAATTCGACAACCGTCAACCTGTCGGAAGAAAATAAGTCATTGAATTATGTCGCGAAGAATAAAAACAGAAAGATGTTGAACGTTAGAAAATATCATATCAATACATACAAGTGATAAGCGTATTTGTCCTCATACGTGGCGCACCATCGCATGCCTAGGAAGACCATAAAAAAGCACGAGGAGATAAATAAGGAGATGTAGATATTTACATAATGACCTCAATAATTTTTTAAATGCATTTTACTAATCCAATTTTGTTTATTTATAAAGCCACGTCTTTGTTTACAACATCTCCAGGACTTCTCGGGTGCACGTTGTATGCGTAAAAATAAGGTAGTAACCTATTCGCTTTGATGTAATATTTTCTTAACATAACATCTTTCCGTTTATGCAAAAAGATTTAAGGAACATGATAATTATTATTATTATTGTCAATCACAACAACACGAAAGTTGAAAACGACATGAACAACAGAACATGTCAACTCACAACAACACGAAAGTAGAAAACCACATCAACAACAGAACATGTCAACTCACAACAACACGAAAGTAGAAAACCACATCAACAACCCTGCAAACAACTAACGTGTGAGGCTTGTCGTTCGGTTTTACGAAACCGTCGTTTTCTTTCGAATTTTTACTGCTCCTACTGGAATTTCCCGAGTTGATCGCAGCGTTCGACGGTTTCCTCTTTCCGAGTACCTTCCTCTGTCGTTCAATCTCGTCTCGTTCCTGTCCTATCCGCTCCTGTTGTCTGTTCATTTGAAGGAAAAAATTTTAAAAATAAGTCACAAAAGTTTCATTTAATAATAACAATTATATATAATATAACAGCCCACGTCTGTGTAAGACGTTTTTGCGTGACGATTCGCACAAATTAATTTATATATAACATTAATAAATAATTAATTTATATATAACATTAATAAATAATTATATAATTAAATTTTTTATATAATTTAAGTAAGGTAAATATTTTTTAATAATAATTTATTTAAATATTAAAAGTTATTTCGCAATTGTACACTGTCAGCCCTAAAGATAAAAAAAGTAGCGCTGCAATCGTAAAATAATAAATAATGAAATAATGAAAAATAATAAATAATAAAAATATAAAAAAATCCGTCATTTTTGACGGGATATCACTAGTAATACAAATAAAAAAGAAGCTTGCAGTACACACTGATCTGCATAAACACTAGCAGCTGAATTGCAAACGTACAATAAGATACGCTCGAAAGGGTCAATACGTTTAAACTACAACAACCGGTCGTACCCACGAAAAAAGAGAAACAACAACCACGTACTTCATGAGATCGGTGAACGCGTATCCGTCGACCCAATTCTCAACGAACGTCGCCCCCTGTCGTTGAGTCACGAACTGGCCGAGCCTCAACCTGTTCTCCATGCATCTCTGCCTTGCCGATTTCTTTTCCAGATTGCTCTGCGATTGTTCAAATTATAAGAATAAATAAAAATCCTCAAATCTGAAAAAAGGTAAAACTGGTACAAGTTGAATGAAATAAATACCTTTTCGATAAGAAGCATCTTGGTAATGTTGATGCACTTCTGTATCGTATCTTTTTGCTTTTCGAGCTGCTTCTGGTGAGCTTGTACCTGCTTCAACAATTCATCTTTCTCCTACGACGGAAACAAAAAACAAAAAAAATCTTTACGTTACCTTGAAAAACAACATTTTAATTATAATCCAAGTTTGATAAAACTACTTCAAAAAGTCACCTATATGAAAAAAATTATTCTTAAACTGGTAAAAGAAGCAATAGAGGAAAAAATTGATGATCAAAGAAACACATATTTTATTAGAAAAGTCTCAGATAAATCATAAGCCAATCATAACTAGAGATTTACTAAAAACATATTTGAAGGAACCACAAAGTAATATTTCTAATATCAATTTTATAGACATTTAATAAAAAAAAATATTCTTTGTGGCCTTGATGTCTACTGCCAACTCACACCAAGTTAAATAAAGATCGTCAAAATGAATTGAATTGAATCTACCTGTTCCAATTTCTCTATGAGAACTTCTTTCTTGGAAAGTTCGGAAGCAGATTTTGACTCGAGGCTGTCCAACTGTTGACCCGTGATCTCGGTCTAAGAATAAATCATCACAACAATTCGATTAACTTTTAACTGCATGCATCAAAATTTCAATTAATTACGATTATATAAACAGTTACAATAATAAAACCTCGGATATGCTAAATGTTTCTTGTCACAGGAATCGAACCTGTGACCTGTGACCTCTAGCGTACGAGCCGACACTGCAGCTGCACTGCCGCAGCTCTTAAAAAACTTATAAGACCCGTCAAAATCTTAACTTGGAGCCACTGCGGCTAGAGCAAAAAGTTGGGCACAATGACGACGAAGGTGAGATAACAAGCTATGACCGTATATTAATTATGATAACTCAATCTTATCCGAGCAGAACGGAATAAAAAAAAAGTTTTTAAACAAAATCCTCAAGCCACCTGAACAGTTTTTTGTAGATGAATAAATTGAGGAAAAGTCCCCATGGTGGCATTCCGCTGCATCACTCCCATGTTTCCGCCGCTCAACACCATGATGTTGTTGCTGGATGGAGATGCTTGTTGTTGTTGTTGCTGCTGCTGTTGTTGTAGGATGTGGCCGTCATAATTCACTGCGATCATTGTTGCATAGTTCGTCTGGTTGGTAGCGAGTAGTTATTGTCATAAGTTATTGTTAATATTAATTATATTTAGTATTATTAGATGCTGATATATAACACAACATTAAAAAGCAGATAAAATGCTTTTAAATTCAAAATCATTTTCAACAGTATTCGTCATGAATGCACAGCCAAAATCTCGACTTAACGTATTTTCGCCAGACTTTTTAAACGATTCACAAAAAAAATTAGAGAATAACAAAACCAAATTTTAGAAATATAAAAAACAACTAAAATAGAAATAAAGTCAGTTCAAAAATTATATAAATAAATGATTAATATAATAATAATAATAATAATAATACCCAGCTACAATGTGAAAAATTTAACAACAAATTCCAGTATCGTAATTAAAATAACCTCATCCATGCCCCTTTTTGCTTCTCGAGGTTTCTCTTGACCTGAAATAACAATAAACGTTATACAAACACGTAACGACATCACGTGAAATAAATACTACAATGACAACATTATAAAAAACACATAGTTACGTGTCTTAAGCAGCGGTTGATAATAACAAAAACAAAACTTTCATTTTATAAACTAATTAATGAAAAAAAAATAGAACTTGATGCAACAAGACACCAACACAGAGAAAACACACAATGTTGAAGACATTATTTTTATGTATGTATATATATATATATATATATATATATATATATATATATATATATATAAGATAAAAACATTAAAGAAAAGAACGCATGAAATTCATTAATATAGATAAAAAAACACAACAAAATCCTCACTGTCACTATTCATTTTCCTTTTCCTCTTTCTATCACCCATAGAAGGGGTCCTCTGTTTATCCTGATACAATGAAAACTAAACATTTTAAACAGTTTTTAAGAGAAACAAGAACAGCAAGAGAAATAAGTATTCTATTATATACAATGCAAAGCAATTCTGTCTGTTTAAAACATTATTCAGTGTCACTCCTTTGAACAACATATTCTGGACACACCTTTTTTTGTACACAAATCCACTCAGAAAAAACTCAAGCTGAAAATAACTATTTTGAGTGACAATGTGATCGCCATTTTTTTTTTATTAATCTGTACATTTTTCTACTGAACACACTTTTTGTCTTGAATTTTCAATAAAAAATGTTGATTACTTGATTAAATGTCACAAAACCTGAAGTAATGAAGAGCAAAAAAAACACACCCAGCCCGAAAAATAAGAGAAATTTATAATGTCTTAAAATATATTTAATTTTTTAAAATTTTAATAGCTGAATATTAATTGGAGCACAAAAATTAAATATTAATTGGAGCATAAAATACTGAATATTCATTGGAACATAAAAAAACTGAATATTCACCAGACATTTTATACTTAATATTCAGTAAAAAAAATCTAATAAAATCTACCAGAACCTGTTGGTCCATGGGATGATGGTTATGATCATCACTGAGATTTCCACTGCTGTGTTGAGAAGAGGCACTGAGATTTGAATCGGATTGATTCTGGTTACAGTTTGGTTCAACAAGACTCGACTGAAACCATAAAAATTTTCTTGTCAAATATATATATATATATATATATATATATATACAGATAATTTAATTTTTTACATAACTAACAGATAAATTTGAGTTTTTATTAAACATTTAACAGGACAACAGTGCGAAAATGTCAAGGTAAGCGCTTTCTCAACTTAGATAATAAATTAACTGTTATTTATAGCTGTCAAAATGGGTGGAGCATACCCAAGTACTCGATCAAAACATCCCCGGATGCCCGTTCGATCCTAATTTTTTTTTAAAGAGCACGAGAGAATTAATTTTCAAATCTTGTTGTTTCGTCCTTTTAAATATTACGTATTGCAACACACGATCATGAAAAAAAACAGCTAAGAAATACAAATGATTTGCGATTAATAATTATTGAAACTCGAAATATAGCTATGCATATTAGAAGTTAATGTAAATTGAAGAAAAAAAACTTTTAATACTTTTAAATCAATTCGGCTTAAACAAAATGTTGGAAAGAAGAACTAATCTGAAATCAAAAACATTTGATATATTCGGTGGGACTACCTGAATCAAAAATAGACATCATAGGTTTAAGAATGCTTGAAACACATTCTTTAATCAGACCGCTAAAAATAATAACACCTTAATATCTCTACTTATAATTCTTAGTTGAGATTTGAAAAGAAGAACCTTTCAGGTCATCGTTCAAATGATAAATAACCTAAATAAATAAATAAATCGATACAAATGCCTTTTTCATTTTACTTGATCTTAATTTATTTTTCATGTAAAAGTTCAATTTTTAAGTAATTTCTAAAATAAATAAGCCAACTAAAAGACAAGAAAATTGCTGCTTAATTGCCATAAACTAGCTGGAAAATTTACTGCTTATAAAAGTGCATGAAATGCAGAAAATTAGTGGTTTGACGAATGTTATAAAAGAAAAACCAGTCCAGCTGCAAATAGTCGAGTATAATACAGAGATGCTCAGAAATAAAAACCTGAATATGTACAAATTTATGCATTTGAATTTTGAACTTTTTCAAGCAATCAACTAACTAACAGAAATTATGACAAAATCGTAGTGGAACACAAACGCTGAATATAAAGAAAAAAACCGTGGAAATAATAAATCAAAATATGATTCACCTTGTCAGCAAACCTTGCTTCCAGTAGCTCTCTTCTTCTGGCATCCACTGGCAACTCAATTGGTCCCACTTTAAAATAAAATAAAAAAAAGGTTAATTAGACAGATATATTATTATTATAGAAAATTGAATCATTTCTGTACAATGTTATAATGGATTAATAAATTAGGGAACAGATCAAAATGAAGCATTTTCACCAATGATTGCCAAATTTATTATGATACTTATACTTTTATTAACATTTCTAACTACTCCATATCACATAAAGTTAGGATCAATTTTTCATTAAAAATGTATGGAAAAAATTATAAAAAAAGTAAACATCAACTAAATAATAATTTGAAATAGACTAAATTTCTCCAAGATTTTAAACTATATAAAATGGCGGTAAGCCATTCGGCCATTCTGAAAAACTTGAAATAAAAGCAAAAACTGGTGGTATCGTCATCGTATTTTCAAAACCTGTCATTCCGTCTCTGGATTGTTGTCTCGTGACTGCTCCAGACATAGAATTCATGCTTATCGGTGCTCCGGATATGTGATGTCCTTGCAACTGTAGTCCGGCAGAATTCCAACAAGATGTAATCGAAGGTTGGATCAACGTTTGTTGTCCACCGGAGCCGCTCGAAACCGAACCGAGCATATTAAACGATCCGGACTTTTGCATTTATTTAAAAACTCAGTTACTTAACCGTCGCAACAAGCTCCAAAATTTGTTTTATCAATTTTGGGGAATATTTGTAAACAAAGTTCAGAATTCCCACGACATATATAAAGCTATAACTATAGAAAAACTATACTTTAACTGTGGCCCTCACAGGAAGTGGCCAGCAAATCTCGTCTCCGTGATCATAAGGGGCTGCAATTTATCAAGCAAAAATATATTTCAAAAAAGAGTTTAGAACTAATGTTGTTAGATCAAGTATATTTTTCAAAAATTTTAAGCCATTGGGATGTTATGTGCATAGGCTACAATAGAGGATATTTCTTAATCGCGTTCCACTCCTCATTTCCAATTTTAATTAATTATGTTGAGCGCTAAACAATGTGTTTCCTTCCAACTAAATGGATTCTCCATCCCGTTCTTCTTCGTTCCGAATGAATAGGATATTGAGAATGGCTGGAACAAAATAATATGGCTAAAGAAGCCATTTGTTATTAATGTGGTTGAGGAATTTTGAGAATGAAAATATGTATTGTATTTCTATAAATATACAGCAGCGTAGCCAGGCCAAGCTTCCTGGGGGATTTGCAAGAGGGGACCCAACATTTTTTTGGAGAGGCTCAGTATTCTCAAGTAAGGACCCAAAATTGTTCAAATAGTTTCACACTTAATTCTCAGTCCAAAAACCTGATGACCAGGGTAGGGGTGTAGTCGTAGGTACTTTTCCCAAATTTTTACAAACTTTTATTACATAGGTACTTGTATTTAGGTTACAATCTCTGTTTGTGTGTGTGTTTGTGTTTGTGTATGTATGTATGTATGTATGTATGTATGTATGTATGTATGTATGTATGTATGTATGTATGTATGTATGTATGTATGTATGTATGTATGTATGTATGTATGTATGTATGTATGTATGTATGTATGTATGTATGTATGTATGTATGTATGTATGTATGTATGTATGTATGTATGTATGTATGTATGTATGTATGTATGTATGTATGTATGTATGTATGTATGTATGTATGTATGTATGTATGTATGTATGTATGTATGTATGTATGTATGTATGTATGTATGTATGTATGTATGTATGTATGTATGTATGTATGTATGTATGTATGTATGTATGTATGTATGTATGTATGTATGTATGTATGTATGTATGTATGTATGTATGTATGTATGTATGTATGTATGTATGTATGTATGTATGTATGTATGTATGTATGTATGTATGTATGTATGTATGTATGTATGTATGTATGTATGTATGTATGTATGTATGTATGTATGTATGTATGTATGTATGTATGTATGTATGTATGTATGTATGTATGTATGTATGTATGTATGTATGTATGTATGTATGTATGTATGTATGTATGTATGTATGTATGTATGTATGTATGTATGTATGTATGTATGTATATATGTATGTGTGTGTGCGTGTGTGTGTCTTTCTCTGTACGCAAATCTTGCAAGTAAAATTTTACCACCTTTTTGACTAGCTAGGAAGCTGAAACTTTCAGCATAGCTTTATATTGGATGACAATACATAATTCAATGAAAAAAAATAATTTGAACATTTTTCGTATTTCTAAATTGAGTGTATTTGAAATCAAAGCCACACACGCACACATACACATACACAAACACACACACATACACACACAAACAGAGATTGTAACCTAAATGAAAGTTTGTAAAAAGGGTTTAGTCGTTGTATTATTGCCGATGTAGGTACCTATATGATTAAAAGCTGACATGCTATGACATTTCATCTAGCATTAGGTTTACACATGGAATTCTAGATATAGCATGTTATATCTAGATATCCATGGGTTTACAGCCCTACTGGATACAACAGTAACTTAATTAGTTTCCTTACACTAGTGTCAGGTTCTGATGTAGCGGTCAGTTGCTGCTTTGGCTCATCGGACAAAAACACGTTAGCCTTTTTTGAATTACACAAGTGAATAAAAATCATTTGGCTTAATTGTGATTGTTGTTAATGATTTTAATATCATACCACATACTGTTTATGTTTTTGCTATGTTCTAAAAATAAGCAAATCCAAAATAGAAAAAAATGCAAAAAAACTTACTTTTATCGGTTTTGTAATTAGAGGCCCTAATTTTGAAAACGATTATTTGTCTATATTGCTTCAGATCACCGTTGATTAGATCTATATATATAAAAATGAATGTTTGTATGTTAATGGCCTTTATGCATTGCTACACCATTCATCCGATCGTAATGAAATTTTCACACAACCTTGAGAGTCAAGGGGAATCAAATATAAAAAAAAATTTTTTGAAATCCGTCACAAAATGAGCGGAGCGGAGCGGGTGAGCGAGCGGGAACTACATATATATATATATATATATATATATATATATATATATATATATATATATATATATATATATATATATATATATATATATATATATATATATATATATATATATATATATATATATATATATATATATATATATATATATATATATATATATATATATATATATATAAAGTACAAAACTATTTCCTTTAAAACATCGTCATATATTAAAAATTGGCTGAAAAAATACAATTTCAAATTTCAAATCTTTCTATCGAATTAGTTATGCCACCTAAACGAAAAGCTATTGATTCCACAGTTTATTCGCAATATATATATATATATATATATATATATATATATATATATATATATATATATATATATATATATATATATATATATATATATATGAATGTTTGTGGGTTAGTTTGTCTATTATAGAAACGGGAAAGCGACCCGGAACGGACAGCGAGCGGGAACGGAAAAGCAAGCGTGAGCGGGAATGGGAGAGCAAACGTGAGCGGGAACGGGACAGCGACCGGGAACGGGAAAACGACCGGGAGCGGGAAAGCGACCGATAGCGGGAAAGTGACCGGGAGCGGGAAAGTGACCGGAAGCGGGAAAGCGACCGGGAGCGGGAAAGCGACCGGGAGCGGGAAAGCGACCGGGAGCGGGAAAGCGACCGGGAGCGGGAAAGCGACCGGGAGCGGGAAAGCGACCGGGAGCGGGAAAGCGACCGGCAGCGGGAAAGCGACCGGCAGCGGGAAAGCGACCGGCAGCGGGAAAGCGACCGGCAGCGGGAAAACGACCGAAAACGGGAAAGCGAACAGGAGTGGGAAAGGAAACGGGAGAGAAAGAGACAAACATTAGAAAAACCTCTATAAAACCCGGGCAACGCCGGGTATCTCCGCTAGTTACCTATAAATTATCATTCTTAGAGCCTAGAAGTAATAAATTAAATAAGAAGCCCGTCAAAAATGACGGAAGTTTTAAAATACGGCGCCCGTTATTATAAAAATAGTCAACAAAAACAAAATAACATTTGATAACCATAAAAAAAATTTTATATATAAGCAAATCAAAAATATTTGCGCCCATGGAAGCGAAAGAAACTGCGCTGTTGTATGATCGAATATGTTGTCGAAAATTTTGTCTATCTGGATTGGCCGTGTCTGACATGAGGCTTTTAAGAAAATCGGGATATTCAAGTGAATTACCGTGAATGTCAATTGGTTTTGGCAGCATTACTTTGCCTTTTCGACAACATGAAGTAAATAGTCCATCTGATGGTTGCTCTGCAGCAAAATTTCTTGATCGACATGAAGTACATAAAACATCAAATTCACCACAATCATGTTGATCGAATTGAGTTTCGTTGAAGTTAATTGCTTCGTTACGAACTGCCTCACTCGCACGATCTCGTGCTAAACGTTGGGAGATCGCATTAGCAGCTCGATGTAGTTGCAATTCATTGGGAGACATTTGTTCAACTCGATGGCCTTGCGAGGCAGCATTGGTTTCTCGATGTAGATGCAATTCATTGGGAGACATTTGGTCAATTCGATGACGTTGTGAGGCAGCAATGGAAGTGTGAAGAGCTTCTAGATGTTGAGGAGTAAATCGATAGACATAACGTTGTTGTGATGCGCCATGAGAAGCATGAAAAATTTGCAATTCCTCAACAAACATTTGTGCAGTGCGTTGTTGATGAGCTTCTGCATCTAAAACTCGAGTTTTTGCTTCTGATTGTGGAGTTTGTCTTGCGCCATATCTCTGTTGCTGTTGTGATGTTTATTTGTTCAGAAATCAGGTATCGATTTACAGAATGTAACTGGATTTAGAATGATAAAAATAACTCTTGTAACCGGGACGTTACCGTTAAGGAAATAGGTTATCGATTTTAATTTATATACATATATATATATATACATATATATATATATATAAACATATACATACATATATATATACATATATAACACCTCCCTCCTAAGCTAGACACCGCTGGTGTATGACTTGCTTTGGTGATTTATTACAAGTCGAGATGGAGCGTGTCGTTGTCTATCAGATCGCCTCAGTTGTAATGATGACGGTGAACGTGGTATTACTGATTCTGAGTTTTCAGTAGAAGGGAATGACGTTGCTGCAAAGTCTTGTGTAGGCTGTTCTGGCTGGTGTTCGGTGCCTAGCTGAAAATGAACAGATTTTTTAGAACGGTCTGAATCCTGACCTTTCAGAATGCCTCTCTTTGTGTTAATGTTCTTTTCCACCGTTTGACCAAGTTTGGCAGTTGTGGCATTTTCTCCTTGTCTTGTATTCTGATAAGGTAAGTCAAATGTTTCGAGTAGTGTTGTTGTAAACTTCGATTCTTGACGTGGGCGTAACTGGTTGATGTGGCGCTTCCAGACCATTCCTTTTACGATAGTATCGTACAGAACTCTTCCCCTTCTACGGACAATCTGTCCTGGTATCCACGTCACAGGTCCCGGTCGATAATCGCGAACGAACACCAATTCACCGTTTTGGAACTGTCGAGGTCGTGCCCCATGATGGCGGTTGAACTGTTTCTCCATGTCATTTGATCGAGGTGTTGAATGTTTGATGTTTTTCGGATGTAATTCGCTTAAGACCGAACGTAATTGTCTGCCTAGGAAATTTTCCGCTGGAGAGAGACCGTTCGGCGATGAAGCGCAGGGAGTGGTTCTGTAGCTGAATAAAAATGTTTGAAGAGATTCTTTGTAAGTTCCGTCATTTCTTAATTTAATCAAAGCTCTTTTGAAAGTGTCTACAAATCGTTCGGCCTGGCCATTGGATTGTGGGTGAAATGGTGGTGATCTCACGTGTTTGATCGCGTTTTCTGCACAGTATTCCTGAAAAACAGTTGAGGTGAATTGTGTGCCGTTGTCACTGACAATTGTTTCAGGTAATCCAAATTGTGCAAAAATCCGCTGGAGTGCATTTATCGTGTTGGATGTGGTGCTGTTTGCCATCTTTATTATTTCTGGCCATTTTGAGAATGCATCTACTACTACGAGATACATTTTTCCATGGAGCGGTCCAGCATAATCGATGTGAATTCGACTCCAGGGTTTGGTTTCTTTTGGCCATGAACATAAAGTGTGTTTTATGGGTGATTTAGCTGCTTGTTGGCATGAAGAACAGCTGCGTGTCCAGTTTTCTATGTCTTTATCAATGCCGCTCCAATAAACGTGTTCTCGGGCAATTATCTTCATTCGAGTAATACCCGGGTGGCCTTTGTGAAGCAGTTGAAGTACTCGTTTTTGCAAAACCTGAGGGATGATTATTCGAGAACCAAAGAATAAACAGTCTTCATGTATCGTTATTTCTTTTTTTAAGAGTTCGAGTTTGCTGGTTTTCAGTGCTTTGTTTTCGTTCCACTTTCCTGTTTTGACATATTGGAGAAGGGGATGTAACTCATTGTCTGTTTTTGTTGCGTCACAGATTTCTTTATTTGAGACTGGAAGTTGTTTGACGGCATTGATATACAGGGAGTTTATATCTTGATTGATAGTTGCTATCAATGTGTCTTCTTCTGATATAAAATAGAAGACAATGCAATATTCAATTATTAGTTTTACAATAAGTCAATTAATTTAGTTAATTTTAATTAATTTCGATATTTCGATATAATTAAGATATTTCGACTTTAATATAAAATAAAAGAGTAATATAAGAAAAAAATGATTGCAAAATTTGTGTTTTAATTACATATAAGAGCATTGGTTTTAAAAATTCGTTTTTAATTTACTTGTTTTTCATTTGGTTTCTAGGACCTCAAATGTGGGGTGAAAATAAGAACTTGATTAAAAACTCCAAAAACTAAAAATGTTAAAGTTTTGCAATTTAGTACCGAGATTATTTTTACAAAACAACAAATTACATGTTTTATTAATTTTTGATAATTTGGTTTCCAGGACTATAAATGTGGAGGGAGAATAGGGTTATATTTTCTGTAAAATAACTGCGACTCTGAAACTAAAAATACTACAGATATACAAGTTATTAACTAGATACTACTTAGAAGATAAAGTTACAAATGTTTTACCAATTTTTTTTTTGTTCTGGCTTCCAGGACTACAAATGTAAAGCGGAGAAAAGGATTATATTTGCTTGAAAACTCAATAACTGAAAATGTAGAAACAATAAAATTCAGTATTAAGGTTTTTTTTTACAAAATTATATAATACGTGTTGCATTATTTTTTCGAAAAATTAATTTCTAAGTAACGGTTTTGTGCCCGTTGAAACTGGTTCAGTGCAGGCTTTGACCTTTGTGCTTATGCAACGGGGCAGTTCGGGCCTAAATAACAAGCCAGGCCTGAAATTTTCTGTCTATTAAATAAGCCGGACCGGGTCTAAAAAATCCGTGTAGGGCACTGTGGATTAGTGTGCTGCACGGACGGGGCCAGGCCGTGATTTTAGGGTCTTCAGACCGGATGAGACAAACCTGAAGTCAGGCCCTAATTACACTGAAAAGTACTCGCTGAAAATTCTTTGTGCTCGTACTCGTACTTGTAATTGAGACCTCAGTACTCGTACTCGATACGACGGTACTCGTTCTCGCACCATAAGTACTCGCAACATCTCTGCTTGCTAGCGTACCTAGTCAATCATAACATAATTATAAATAGTTTTTTAAACTATTATATATAAATTTAGAAGTATAAAAAATAGAATGAATTTGCTATAATAATTTTCCTAAAAGTAATTGTTTTCTTATATAAATTTTGTTTTTTGCCGTTTTTATGAGTATAACAAATAGCTCGTATTGTTTAAGTATTAAATAAGTTTACTTTAGTAGCAGAAATGAAGTATTTCACTTAAGTGTAAAAACTCCTTTAAATAAAATCAATTGAAATTTAAGTTTTATATCTTCTTCAACTGTCAACAAGGCAACGTCTTTTGCGGTAATAGCAAAGCAGATAACAATTAGCACACACCTTCCTAGGTTTGAAACAAATTTTATTTCATTTGAAAAAACTGAAAACAATAATGAGCACACTACTGCTGTTGATACTGAACTCCACCTGGACCACGTTGATATTCAAATTCATCAGATTCATCAGATTCATCAAATTCATCAAATTCATCAAATTCATCAGAGTTATCAAATTCATCAGATTCATCGGATTCATCAAATTTATCAGATTCATATGCTTCAGTTTTTTGACTGCGGTTCGAATCAGTATTTTTAACATCAGGATCATACTTTTGCATAAAGCAATTTTCGGCTTCGTCTAAAATTAAGTCTTCTTGGCGTGGGGGCAAATATTTTTCGAATTCAGCCAGTTTCTGAAATGGAATCCAATTGCTTTCTGGAAAAACGACATGAAAAAATATAATCAGGTGACCATTCTTCATTGGCTTTTTATAAATTGGCATACCTTCATTGAAGATGCATCTGGCGTCATTGTCTTTAATAACTTCTCCAGGGGATGATGACACAACTAAAAATCGACTGTCTAAAGTTTCAATTAATTTTTTAAAGCCACAAAGAGCTTCAGTTAAACTAATTTTCATTTTCATTTTCATAACTAAGTGTGAGTTATTACGTTCAAACACGTTATGTTCCAATTCTTTGAGAATAACTACAATGTCGCCTGGTTCTTGCCCCGGCATTTCATCACCTTCATTGGTAAATCTGATTTTTTGACCATCTTTCATGCCTTTTCCTACATAAACTTCCAACACCTTTTCAGTTATTACAGTTCTTTTTCCTATGCATTTGTTGCACTTATCTTTCGCTCTTATTTTTTGTCCACTACCTTCACAATCGTTGCAAATTATACGAAAATCTCTCTTAGTATAAGGGTCATATTTACTTTTTACCTTTACGCCAACGCCTTTGCACTGCTTGCAAATTTCAATAGCTCCAACTTTTCCACCTCGGCCCTCGCATTTCTGACAAATAACGTTTTTCCTCACAGAAAGTTTTTTCGTTGTGCCACAAAACATATCATTGAGCGAAACTTCAATTTGATAAAACATGTTTTTACCTTTTGAAGGACCAGATTTTCTTTGTATGCGACCCATAAAAATGTCAAAATTGTCTGCGTTATCAATGGCAGTTCCACAATCTTTAATTGCTTGCACGCTTCCTCTGTCATAAAGATCTCGTTTTGTTTGGTCTGATAAAACCTTATACGCTTCTGAAATAAATCTAAATCTGTGTTCTCCTGTTATGGATTTCCCTGGTTGATATTTCAAATATAAATTTCGGTAGGCTTTCTCGAGTTTGCTAAGAGTGGCATTAGGTTTGACACCAAGTAAATCATAATAACTTGTATTTTTTACCATGTCATCGATTAAAATAAAAACTTAGTTTAATTGCAAATAACTATTCGATTTAAGTTTGTATAATCATTATCTTCCGCATGACCGGAATGAGTGATATATAAATATATATATATCTATATATATATAATATATATATATATATATATATATATATATATATATATATATATATATATAATATATATATATATATATATATATATATATGTTTGAGACACGCTCTAAGAAACACAACTCGCCATTTGGCAGAAACAACTTTTCGAGCCAAATTCTCGACCTTTCGGCACAAAACTCTCTGTTCGAGACTACAATTAGCCAAAAACTTTTCCATTAAACTTTTATTGTCAGACCGACGGACCGTTTCAGCTATGTCAGCCATCCTCAGGGTCAAAAGTAAAACGAGAAAAGTAAACAAACAGAAAGAACCGAAATTGTCAAAGAATTAGCACACTAACAAAAGAAAAAACGAAAAAATACTCTATATGTATATATATATATATATAATTTTCAAAAAATGCTAAAACACGTATTTCATTATTTTTGAAGTATAAACTAAATACTAATTTTTACTCCTGTAGCATTCACAGTTTTTGAGTAGCAGCTACTTTAAAAACCAAATAACCCAATTTTCCAACCCACATTTGAGGTCCGGGAAACCAAATTTGTAAAAAATGGTGAAACACGTATATCTTTATTTTTAGAAAAGAAACTAAATAATAATTTTTACATCTGTGGTATTTACTGTTTTTGAGTAGCAGTTACTAAAAAAGACAATTAGCCCTATTTTCCACCCCATTTGAAGTCCTGGAAACCAAATTTTCAAAAAATGCTAAAACATGTATTTAATTATTTTTGGAGTAGAAACTATATTCTAATTTTTACTCCTGTAGCATTAACAGTTTTTGAGTAGAAGCTACTTTAAAAACCAAATAACCCAATTTTCCAACCCACATTTGAGGTCCGGGAAACCGAATTTTCAAAAAATGGTGATACACGTATCTTTTTATTTTTTAAAAAGAATCTCATTTTTGGTTTTCGAGATATACATTGTTTTAGAAAAAAGTTTGTTTTCCAGTTTTTCCCCTCAGGAGCAAAATTTTCAAAAATCCTTTCTTAGCGGATGTTTACGCTATAAAAGTAATATAAGTTCCAAATTTCACGTTCCTAGGATGAGGGTTTGAGCTCGGCGTTGATTATCAGTCAATTACCTTTTTTTTTTTTTTTTTTTTTTTTTTTATAGTTTATAGTCTTTTACACCATGTGTTTTAAGACGCGAAAACAAAATCAAAATGAAAAAAAAAATACTTATTTACACTAAATAATTTTTCTCTATATTTACAGTTCTTTAGGATTATTTTGTATCCATTTATAGATGATGTCGTGGCATATTTCCGAGTTCAGTATGGTTTGGAGTGTAGTTGGTTTTTGGATCCTTTTACAAAAGTTCCCAAGTTCCATTCCTAGTTGTGTCATTTCTTTGCAGTGCAGCAACCAGTGCTCGATTGTTTCCTCTGTTCCGCAGGTTTCGCACAAACCTGTCTCATGAAGATTCATTCTCTTCAAATTTTGTTTCAGCCGACACTTTCCAAGTCGGAGTCGGGAAATGATGACTTCCTTTTTTAACAATGCTTTTTACCAATGCTTTTATTAACTCGTCGTCTCTGTTTCTCTGTCTGTCTGTTTCTCTGTCTGTTTCAAATCTTGCAATCAATTTTTGAGTCACTTCCTGATGATAGATTTTTTTCAAATTTTGCATACATGCTCAAAATAGAAGACAATGCAATATTCAATTATTAGTTTTACAATAAGTCAATTAATTTAGTTAATTTTAATTAATTTTGATATTTCGATATAATTAAGATATTTCGACTTTAATATAAAATAAAAGAGTAATATAAGAAAAAATTGATTGCAAAATTTGTGTTTTAATTACATATAAGAGCATTGGTTTTAAAAATTCGTTTTTAATTTACTTGTTCTGTTTGTTGTCTTGAATTTAATTTTATTTGAGACTTTTTTTTCGACAGACCAGTAGTGTCGACTTTCTTGAGCAGAGTCCCATCTGGTCTGCCATTCGTTCAAAAGCTCTCTGCGTATTGTTCTTTTTATGTCAAATATCTCTGGCATAATCTCAATCTCTATTTCGGGATGTTTGGTAGCTTCTTTGGCAAGGCAATCTGCCATTTCATTTCCACGTATGCCCACGTGGCTAGGTACCCAAATCAGGGTAATTGTTTTTTCTTCTTTTGAGAGGCTGGATGCTAGTGTTAGGACTGATTCCACAAGAGCAGATTTTTGAGCATTTGCGGAATTTTTCAATGATATCATAGAGCTATATGAATCCGTAATTAAGGCTATTTTATGTGGACCGTTTGGTTGTGCCATCCACTCCAAGCCGCATTTTATAGCCGTTAGCTCAGCCGTATAAATACTAACGTCATTCGTGACTCTCTTAGCTATTTTCATATCTTTTTCCGGGATATAAATTTCCACAGCTGCTACATGGTCTATCTTAGATGCATCTGTGTACATATGTGTCGAATCTGTATATGTAGCAATCAGTTCCTTAGCTCTTTGGACAATTGACGGATCATCCTTCTTTAACCCCACCAGCCCTTCGTTAAAAAGATCTATATACTTGGTGAAAAACCTCGGCCCGTCCCACTTTGATTTAAGGTTTGGCCTGGCCCGTGTGAAGATTCTAAAATAACGGCTTGGCCCGGCCGGTGACAAACTGGACTTAGCTACTTTTAACCGGCACAAAACTTCAAAATACTAATTTTTACATTTGTAGCACTTACAGTTTTTGAGTAGCAGTTATTTTGAAATCAAATAACCTTTATTTCCACCACACATTTATATATATATATATATATATACTAGCAGTGCCCGTAGCGGCTTCGCTCGCATGAAATTAGAGAGTTTGAACCGTGCATCCATAGTAGAGATCAATTTTTTAGGTCTCGGCTCGGCCCGTCGACAACTTAGCCCAGCCCGTTTTAAAAACCCAAACTCCTGGCCCGGCACAGCCCGTCTGAATTAGGCCCGGCGCATTCTTACAGGCTTAGAAGTTCTATATACTTGATGAAAAACTTCGGCCCGTCCCACCTTGACTTCAGGTTTGGCCCGGCCCAACTGAAGACCCCAAAATCACTAAAATATCTATATACTTGGTGAAAAACCTCGGCCCGTTCCACTTTGATTTAAGGTTTGGCCTAGCCCGTGTGAAGACTCTAAAATAACGGCTTGGCCCGGCCGGTGATAAACTGAACTTAGCTACTTTTAACCGGCACAAAACTTCAAAATACTAATTTTTACATTTGTAGCACTTACAGTTTGTGAGTAGCAGTTATTTTGAAATCAAATAACCCTTTTTTCCACCCCACATTTGATGTCCTGGAAATAAATTTAAAAAAAAATGTTGAAACACTTATATCATAATTTTTTGAGTAAATACTAAATACTAATTTTGACATCTGTAGCATTCACAGTTTTTGAGTAGCAGTTACTTTAAAAACCAAAGAAACCTTTTTTCCACCCCACATTTGAGGTCCTGAAAACCAAAATTTCAAAAAATGGTGAAACACATATATCCTTATTTTTAGAGTAGAAACTGAATACTAATTTTTACTTTTGTAGCATTAACAGTTTTTGAGTAGAAACTACTTTAAAAACCAAATAACCCAATTTTCCAACCCACATTTGAGGTCCGGGAAACCAAATTTGTAAAAAATGGTGAAACACGTATATCTTTATTTTTAGAAAAGAAACTAAATAATAATTTTTACATCTGTGGCATTTACTGTTTTTGAGTAGCAGTTACTATAAAAGACAATTTGCCCTATTTTCCACCCCACATTTGAAGTCCTGGAAACCAAATTTTCAAAAAATGCTAAAACACGTATTTCATTATTGTTGTAGTAGAAACTAAATACTAATTTTTACTCCTGTAGCATTAACAGTTTTTGAGTAGAAGCTACTTTAAAAACCAAGTAACTCAATTTTCCAACCCACATTTGAGGTCCGGGAAACCGAATTTTCAAAAAATGGTGAAACACGTATTTTTTTATTTTTCAAAAAAAATCTATATACCAAATTTCAGAAAAAAACTTTAGAAAAATTTTTAGAAAAAAGTTTGTTTTCCAGTTTTTTCCCCTCAGGAGCAAAATTTTCAAAAATCCTTTCTTAGCGGATGTTTACGCTATAAAAGTAATATAAGTTCAAAATTTCACGTTCCTAGGATGAGGCGTTTGAGCTCGGCGTTGATTATCAGTCAGTCATCTGTCAGTCAGTCAGTCAGTCAGTCAGTCAGTCAGTCAGTCAGTCAGTCAGTCAGTCAGTCAGGACATGTTCTTTTATATATATAGATATATATATATATATATATATATATATATATATATATATATATATATATATATATACATAAGCGTTACAGAATCAGTGAGTGACGTGGTCTACTATTATATTAATTAAAAGTATGAAAAAATAAAATAAATTTGCTTTAATAATTTTTTTAAAATTTATTGTTTTCCTATATAAATTTTGTTTTTTGTCGTTTTTATAAGTTTAACAAATAGCTCGTATTGTTTAAGTATTAAATAAGTTTACTTTAGTAGCAGAAATGAAGTATTTCACTTAAGTGTAAAAGCTCCTTTAAATAAAAGCAATTAAAATTTAAGTTTTGTATCTTCTATAACTATTAACGGGGCAACGTCTTTCGCGGTAATAGCAAAGCAGATAACAATTACCAACACACCTCGCAAGGCTTGAAACAAATTTTATTTCATTTGTAAAAACTGAAAACAATAATGAGCACACTACTGCTGCTAATACTGAACTCCACCTGGACTACGTTAATATTCAAATTCATCAGATTCATCAGATTCATCAAATTCATTAAATTCATCAAATTCATCAGACTTATCAGACTCATGAGATTCATCAGATTCATCGGATTTATCGGATTCATCAAATTTATCAGATTCATATGCTTCAGTTTTTTGACTGCTGTTCGAATCAGTATTTTTAACATCAGGATCATACTTCTAAGCTGCTGCATCCCGTTATTTTTTTGGAACGATACGATACGATACGATTTCTGAACCTTGCCTCGAATTAAACGATACGATACGAGACGCCTCGAACAATAACGATACGATATCGATACGATACGATACGATATCGGGATCTCGACTGAAGTGGAAATTTTGTCTCGAAAGAAGCGAGATAACATAGAATGATGAACTATACGCGACAGACAATATTAATAACTACATTAAAGAAATTCATTGAAAAAAATATATAAATATTAAAAAATTTCAAAATTTATAAAAATTTACCAAATTTAATTTTTTTTTACAACTTGAAATAAGTTTCATTTGTTTAGTTTCGGTACATCTATTTGTCTAAATTTAGACTCTAAATAAAACGCTACCGCCGATAGTAAGTATTTATTTACTTTATTTAGTTCGCATTATGCGGTAGTTTATCAATTTAATTAAATGATTTTACTTGCCGATGAAAAGAAAAATTAAAATTATTTTTTCAAGTAATTGAAAAGTAGAAAACCTAGCACACCAAAAGAACGACATTTTTAGGCAATTCAATAATGAAAGTGAAAAAACCAATGGAGATAGAAATATATTGCAGATTACTGAGATTGAGATTACTAGATTACTAAGATTAGATTAAAATGATACTGTTTCCCGCAGTTTTTGCAACTGGCAAGATTTACTTCTACATCCTTGTCATTGACTTTCTGAGTGACCGTCTCTTCCTCAAAGTCCTCCCAGATTTGACCCCGGTGACGCGGCATGATAATGATGACAAACACGAGAAAGTGCCTCTATGCAAAAATTAAGAAAATGAAAAAAAAAACCAGCGTGTTTATTTATAGGCGATGGCGAATGCGGTTAGCAATAGCAAGAAAGAAGCTGAGAAAGTTTCGAATTCCAGCTGCAGACGATACGGGCTACGGCACTGTCGTGCACACTAGAGGTGGCACACACATACTCACACACAACCAAGAATATCATCGAGATTATAAAGATATATCTTAGATGAGCTACTATTACGGTCAATTACGGATATCGAAACACTAAAATAATCATTCCAATTCTATGTAACAAATTTGAAAAAATAAGTTTATGAAACAGACTAAACCAAAACATAAACATAGAATGATCATTACTATTACATTACTCATTATTCTCATTAATAATAATAGTCATCGATGTCAGCGAGTACGATTGCCTTGTAGGGCTTGTAGTATCAGTAGTATGCAGAGCTCCACTAGCAGCCTAACAGGAGCGTGGCTTTTTTGCTGCCGGTTCCCAGACTAAAAATAGTAAATAATGGGGCTACAGGCTGTCTGGAAAACCGAATTTAAAGTGGAGATGATAATAGTTATAAACTTCTGTCAATAGGTAGATTAATTAATCAATGTTGATGAATCAATTGCAAATATTCACAGTTGTGACAATCGTTAATTAAATATGTATGACTTTCGTTATTTATTGGATAATATTTTAAAAAAATATCGATATTTTTTGGGATTTTTATCGGGAATGAAATTTTAAGTATCGCTAATTATATCGATACGAGACTTCTTCCGCAGGCTGTATCGTTTCAATTGCGATACAGGATCTCCCGTATCGTTTTGAAATTTCGATTGAATTCGAGATAACAATTTCGGGACGCAGATGCTTACATACTTCTGCATAAAGCAATTTTTGGCTTCGTCTAAAATTATGTCTTCTTGGCGTGGGGGCAAATATTTTTCGAATTCAGCCAGTTTCTGAATTGGAATCCAATTACTTTCTGGAAAAACGACATGGAAAAATATAATCAGGTGACCATTCTTCATTGGCTTTTTATAAATTGGCATACCTTCATTGAGGATGCATCTGGCGTCATTGTCTTTAATAACTTCTCCAGGGGATGATGACACAACTAAAAATCGACTGTCTAAAGTTTCAATTAATTTTTTAAAGCCACAAAGAGCTTCAGTTAAACTAATTTTCATTTTCATAACTAAGTCTGAGTTTTTGCGTTCAAACACGTTATGTTTCAATTCTTTGAGAGTAACTACAATGTTGCCTGGTTCTTGCTCCGGCATTTCATCACCTTCATTGTTAAATCTGATTTGTTGACCATCTTTCATGCCTTTTCCTACGCAAATTTCCAACACCTTTTCAGTTATTACAGTTCTTTTTCCTTTGCATTCGATGCACCTATCTTTTGCTCTCAATCTTTGTCCACTACCTTCACAATCGCTGCAAGTTATACGAAAACTTCTCCAAGTATGACTGCCATATTTACTTTCTACCTTTACGCCAACGCCTTTGCACTGCTTGCAAATTTCAATAGCTCCAACTTTTCCACCTCGGCCCTCGCATTTCTGACAAATAACGTTTTTCCTCACAGAAAGTTTTTTCGTTGTGCCACAAAACATATCATTGAGCGAAACTTCAATTTGATAAAACACATCTTTACCTTTTGAAGGACCAGATTTTCTTTGTCTGCGACCCATAAAAATGTCAAAATTGTCTGCGTTATCAATGGCAGTTCCACAATCTTTAATTGCTTGCACGCTTCCTCTGTCATAAAGATCTCGTTTTGTTTGGTCTGATAAAACCTTATACGCTTCTGAAATAATTTTACATCTGTATTGTCTTGTTATGGAATTTACTGATTGATATTCTAAAAGTAAATTTCGGTAGGCTTTCTCGAGTTTGTTAAGAGTGGCATTAGGCTTGACACCAAGTAAATCATAATAACTTGTATTTTTTACCATGTCATCGATTAAAATAAAAACTTAGTTTAATTGCAAATAACTATTCGATTTAAGTTTGTATAATCATTATCTTCCGCATCACCGGAATGAGTGATATATAAATATATATATATCTATATATATATAATATATATATATATATATATATATATATATATATATATATATATATATATATATATATATATATATATATATATATATATATATATATATATATACATACATATAAATTTATATAAATATATATAAATATTTAAACAAATAACAAAATAATTAATAAACTTATATTAATCAAAAAAATGTATCCAAAGTTCATCGTAATTTTAAAAGATCCGTCTTTGGGACTGGCAAAACCACTAGTATATATATATATATATATATTTATATATATATATATTTATATATATATATATATACAGATATATATATATATTTATATATATATATATATATATATATATATATATATATATATATATATATATATATATATATCGTCGATACAGGCTCTGTTAAATTTTATTGACCAAGTTTTGTTGCAAACTTATTTTATTATATGAGATAGTTCACGTAATTTAACTCGCCCACGAAGTTGTTCAAAGAACGCCCGATTATACAAATCTTTATTACTTTTTAACTTGCAAGTTTCGGCTATTTTTTCAGCCATCTTCAGAAAAAGCAAAAGGCCGGGCGGTACAGGAACCGAACATAAACAAAGACGATTAAAAACAAATAATGGAATGTGGAAGTACGTGGATAAAAATCAAATATGACCAAAATAAAATCCGAGGGAAGGTATTAATTAAGGCTAAAATCAAAGAAGCAAATATAAATTAAATTTAACATAAGAATTGTTGGTGTTAGTTTTCCGTCGATACAGGTGTTAGTTTTTCACCGATAAGAAGTGTAAATAAAAATTGAAAGCCTTAAATGTCGAAGTATACATAGATATAAAGAAAATAAATAAATTAAATTAAGAGCAAAAATAAAACAAAGGGATGTATTAATTACCATTGAAATCATAAGAACAAATATAAAATAAATATGACCGAAAATAATACATAAACTAGAGTACCAAGAGCGAGAAAAATCTAAAATTAACGTCTACGTAATGTAATGTTTGGGTTATTAATTAAATGAGAAAAGAGGGTGTTATGGTCACCATTACTAGTCAAAGCAAACAAACGAGGAATGTACAAAGTTCGACTGGTAGGAATCATGGTGAGGGGCCGTCTCGGAGAAGAAGCACGTTCACTATGGCAGGTTCTAGGAAGTAAGTAGGATGGCGAAGGGGAGAAACCATGACCACAATTCTGGAAATGATATCTTTGGCGGGATACCATTGTATTTCCTGGTGACGAACTCTTAGTACAGAGTGCAGATCTAATACATTGTAAGGGACTTGGTCAATAAAATTTAACCGAGCCTGTATCGACGAAAAATTAACACCTAATTATTTGAATAATATATATATATATATATATACTAGCGGGGGTGCCCGGCGTTACCCGGGGTTTTTAGAGGTTTTTCTAATGTTTGTCTCTCTCGCTCAGGTTTCCTTCCCCGCTTGTTTTCCCGTTCCCGTTTGCTTTCCCGTTCTCGGTAGCTTTCCCGTTCCCGGCCGCTTTCCAGCTTCCGCTCCTGTTTCGTCTCCCGTTCCCTTTCCCGTTCCCGGTCGCCTTTCCCGTTCCCGCTCACGCTTGCTCTCCCGTTCTCGCTCATGCTTGCTCTCCCATTCCCGTTCTCGATCGAAAGGGAAAGCGACCGAGAACGGGAAAGCTACCGGGAGCGGGAAAGCAATCGGGAGCGAAAAAGCGACCGGAAACGGGAAAGCGGAGAAGGAAATGGGAGCGAGCGAGAGGTTTACCTAATGCGTTTCTTTTTCGCTCCCGTTTTTTTCCCGCTTGCGCTCCCGCTCCAGGTCGTTATCCGTTCCCTGTCGCTTTCCCGCTCATTTTTTCGCTCACAGTCCCCCCCCCCTAGATACGATTCTACATACATACACACATACATACATACATACATACATACATACATACATACATACATACATACATACATACATACATACATACATACATACATACATACATACATACATACATACATACATACATACATACATACATACATACATACATACATACATACATACATACATACATACATACATACATACATACATACATACATACATACATACATACATACATACATACATACATACATACATACATACATACATACATACATACATACATACATACATACATACATACATACATGCATGCGGGAACAGGAAAGCGACCGGGAACGGGAAAGCGACCGGGAACGGGAAAGCGACCGGGAACGCGGAAAGCGACCGGGAACGCGGAAAGCGACTGGAATCGGGAGAGCAAGCTTGGAAGGAAACGCGAGCAAGAGAGAAAATCGATAACAAAACTTCTGAGCGGGAAAGCGACCGGGAGCTGGAAAACGACCGAGAGCGGAAAAGCGACCGGGAACGCGACGAAAACGGGAAAGTGGAGAAGGAAACGGGAGCGAGAGAAACAAACATTAGAAAAACCTCTAAAAACCCCGGGCAACGCCGGGTAACCCCGCTAGTATATATATATATATATATATATATATATATATATATATATATATATATATATATATATATATATATATATATTCCATACATAATTGGGGACAATATTTTCCCGCAAGCAAGTTTCGTTGAACTTTGTCGCCCATTTTGCAATCAACAGTTTCTTGTATAAACCTTGCAAAACAACAATATCTTTCCTTTCTGAAACAACACCAAGCAACGTTTTAAAATTTTTATTTTTTCCAGCTGACTTGCCAGTTTCGGTTAATTTAACCATCTTCAGAGCTTCATTTTAAACTTTATAATAATAAAACGGTATATATTAAAATCGAAAAGGACACTTTCTCAAACTTATAATAATAAAGTTAATTAAACAGCAGTTAGTTTGTTTTCAATACATGAAGAGTTAGAATAAAATCAATAAAAGTAGCCGAGTATTAATAAACACGCTTTCAGTGAGTAAACAAGTGTCGACGCGTTCAGCCAAAGTCTCACTAAAATACAAATTAAGTACACAACCAGTCAGCCAAACAGCTGATTTCACGCTCACTTTTTCCGTAGTTTTTGTTTTCTACTTTCTTCTTTTTATATTAATATTTGGATTGCAAAGTAAATGTTCAAACACCGCAGGTGTCTCAGTATCACCTGCACTATTAATCAAAACATTCTCAATTTCTCCGATTAGTGTAGTTGCACAATTTTTAGCCGCATCGCCATCAACCGCAACTTCACTACCTTCACAGTTACAGAAAACATCTTCATCGTCGACATTATTACTACTTTTATGTTTTTCTTCCAAGTCATTTTTTTTCTTCAATCATTTCCCTGTTCGTCATCTCTGTTTTATGTTTATCTACTTCCATCAATCTATTGATATTCATTCCTTTATTGACGTTTGATGCAATTCCAAATTTTGGAACAATTGGGCCATCAAACAACTTCAAAATGTGAGTGAAATTGTTATCTTAAATGTTAATTGCCGGTTTTTGTTCCTGGATCAACAAAGCCTCTGCCACCCTTAATCGTCTCGGATTGTTAAAAGTTTCTATTATTTCAGTGTTATCCACAAGGATTTGTCTAGATAACTGCTTATGGTGTTTTTCAAAAAAATGTTTCATGATACCTCCACCTTGCAAATGCATAGTCAACCTTCGTGATAAAGACGTTCGGGTAGAGCCAATATATGTTGCATGATCACAGGGACATGTGAACCTGTAGATAACATTTTTCCGTTGCAAATTCTTGGAGTGGAAAATAGGGTTATTTGTTTTTTAAAGTAAAGGCTACTCAAAAACTGTAAATACCACAGATGTAAAAATTAGTGTTTAGTTTCTATTCTAAAAATAAAGATATACGTGTTTTACCATTTTTTAAAAATTTAGTTTCCAGGAACTCAAATGTGGGGTGGAAAATAAGGTTATTTGGTTTTTAATATAACTGCTACTCGAAAACTGTAGATGTTACAGGAGTAAAAATTAGTATTTAGTTGTTACTCCAAAAATAATGAAATACGTGTTTTAGCATTTTTTGAAAATTTGTTTTCCAGGACTTCAAATGTGGGGTGGAAAATGGGGTTATTTGTTTTTTAAAGTAACTGCTACTCAAAAACTGTAAATGCTACAGGAGTGAAAATTAGTATTTAATTTCTACTCTAAAAATAATGATATAAGTGTTTCACCTTTTTTTGAAAATTTGGTTTCCAGGACCTCAAATGTAAAGTTGAAAAAGGGTTATTTGATTTTAAAATAACTGCTACTCAAAAACTGTAAGTGCTACAGATGTGAAAATTAGTATTTTGAGGTTTTGTGCAGGTTAAAAGTAGATGAGTTCAGTTTATCACCGGACGGACGGGCCAAGCCGTTATTTTATGGTCTTCATACGGCCCTGCCCAAACCTTAAATCAAGGTGGAACGTGCCGAGATTTTAACCAAGTATATAGACATTTTAGTGATTTTAGAGTGTCAAGGTGAGACGGGCCGAGGTTTTTCATCAAGTATATAGAATTATAGGCCTGTAAAATTTCATGCGAGCGAAGCCGCTACGGGCACTGCTAGTTTTTATATATATAGATAGATAGCTAAATATACATATATATATATATATATATGTGTATATATATATATATATATATATATGTATATAAAAGAACATGTCCTGACTGACTGAATGACTGACTGACTGATAATCAACGCCGAGCTCAAACGCCTTATCCTAGGAACGTGAAATTTGGAACTTATATTACTTTTATTGTTTAAGCATCCACTAAGAAAGGATTTTCGGAAATGTTGCTCCTGAGGGGAAGAAACTGGAAAACAAACTTTTTTCTAAAACAATGTATATCTCGAAAACCAAAAATGAGGAGATTTTGAAATTTGGTATTTGGATTCTTCTTGAAAAATAAAAATATACGTGTTTCACAATTTTTTGAAAATTCGGTTTCCCGGATCTCAAATTTGGGTTGGAAAATTGGTTTATTTGGTTTTTAAAGTAGCTGCTACTCAAAAACTGTGAATGCTACAGGAGTAAAAATTAGTATTTATTTTCTACTCCAAAAATAATGAAATACGTGTTTCAGTATTTGTTGCAAATTTGGTTTCCAGGACTTCAAATGTGGGGTGGAAAATAGGGTTAGTTGTTTTTTAAAGTGACTGCTACTCAAAAACTGTAAATACCACTGATATAAAAATTAGTATTTAGTTTCTATTCTAAAAATAAAGATATACGTGTTTTACCATTTTTTTTAAATTTGGTTTCCAGGACCTCAAATGTTGGGTGGAAAATAAGATTATTTGGTTTTTAATGTAACTGCTACTCGAAAACTGTAGATGCTACAGGAGTAAAAATTATTATTTGGTTTCTACTCCAGAAATAATGATATACGTGTTTTACCATTTTTTGAAAATTTGGTTTCCAGGACTTCAAATGTGGGGTGGAAAATAGGGTTATTTGGTTTTTAAAGTAACTGCTACTCAACAACTGTAATTGTTACAGATGTAAAAATTAATACTTAGTATCTACTCAAAAAAAAAGATATACGTGTTTCATCATTTTTTGGGTTATTTGGTTTTTAAAGTAGCTGCTACTCAAAAACTGTTAATGCTACAGAAGTAAAAATTAGTATTTAGTTTCTACTCCAAAAATAATGAAATACGTGTTTTAGCATTTTTTGAAAATTTGGTTTCCAGGACCTCAAATGTGGGGTGGAAATAAGGGTTATTTGATTTCAAAATAACTGCTACTCAAAAACTGTAAGTGCTACAAATGTAAAAATTAGTATTTTGGAAGTTTTGTGCCGGTTAAACGTAGCTAAGTCCAGTTTATCTCCGGCTGGGCCAAGCCGTTATTTTAGAGTCTTCACACGGGCCAGGCCAAACCTCAAATCAAAGTGGGACGGGCCGAGGTTTTTCACCAATTATATAGATATTTTAGTGATTTTAGGGTCTTCAGTTTGGCCGGGCCAAACGTGAGGTCAAGGTGGGACGGGCCGAAGTTTTTCATCAAGTATATAGAACTTCTAGGCCTGTAAAAATGGGCCGGGTTTAATTCAGACGGGCTGTGCCGGGCCAGGAGTTTGGATTTTTAAAACGGGCTGGGCTAATTTGTCGACGGGCCGAGCCGATATCTAAAAAAATGATCTCTACTATGGATGCACGGTTCAAACTCTCTAATTTCATGCGAGCGAAGCCGCTACGGGCACTGCTAGTATATACATACATACAAACATTCATCTATATATATAAAAGAACATGTCCTGACTGACTGACTGACTGACTGACTGACTGACTGACTGACTGACTGACAGATGACTGACTGATAATCAACGCCGAGCTCAAACGCCTCATCCTAGGAACGTGAAATTTGGAACTTATATTACTTTTATAGCGTAAACATCCGCTAAGAAAGGATTTTTGAAAATTTTGCTCCTGAGGGGAAAAAACTGGAAAACAACCTTTTTTCTAAAATTTTTTCTAAAGTTTTTTTCTGAAATTTGGTATATAGATTCTTTTTGAAAAACAAAAAGATACGTGTTTCACCATTTTTTGAAAATTCGGTTTCCCGGACCTCAAATGTGGGTTGGAAAATTGAGTTATTTGGTTTTTAAAGTAGCTTCTACTCAAAAACTGTTAATGCTACAGGAGTAAAAATTAGTATTTAGTTTCTACTCCAACAATAATGAAATACGTGTTTTAGCATTTTTTGAAAATTTGGTTTCCAGGACTTCAAATGTGGGGTGGAAAATAGGGCTAATTGTCTTTTATAGTAACTGCTACTCAAAAACAGTAAATGCCACAGATGTAAAAATTATTATTTAGTTTCTTTTCTAAAAATAAAGATATACGTGTTTCACCAATTTTACAAATTTGGTTTCCCGGACCTCAAATGTGGGTTGGAAAACTGGGTTATTTGGTTTTTAAAGTAGCTTCTACTCAAAAACTGTTAATGCTACAAAAGTAAAAATTAGTATTTAGTTTCTACTCTAAAAATAAGGATATATGTGTTTCACCATTTTTTGAAATTTTGGTTTTCAGGACCTCAAATGTGGGGTGGAAAAAAGGTTTCTTTGGTTTTTAAAGTAACTGCTACTCAAAAACTGTGAATGCTACAGATGTCAAAATTAGTATTTAGTATTTACTCAAAAAATTATGATATAAGTGTTTCAACATTTTTTTAAAAATTTGGTTTCCAGGACATCAAATGTGGGGAGGAAAAAAGGGTTATTTGATTTCAAAATAACTGCTACTCAAAAACTGTAAGTCCTACAAATGTAAAAATTAGTATTTTGAAGTTTTGTGCCGGTTAAAAGTAGCTAAGTTCAGTTTATCACCGGCCGGGCCAAGCCGTTATTTTAGAGTCTTCACACGGGCCAGGCCAAACCTTAAATCAAAGTGGAACGGGCCGAGGTTTTTCACCAAGTATATAGATATTTTAGTGATTTTGGGGTCTTCAGTTGGGCCGGGCCAAACCTGAAGTCAAGGTGGGACGGGCCGAAGTTTTTCATCAAGTATATAGAACTTCTAAGCCTGTAAGAATGGGCCGGGCCTAATTCAGACGGACTGTGCCGGGCCAGGAGTTTGGGTTTTTAAAACGGGCTGGGCTAAGTTGTCGACGGGCCGAGCCGAGACCTAAAAAATTTATCTCTACTATGGATGCACGGTTCAAACTCTCTAATTTCATGCGAGCGAAGCCGCTACGACGGGCACTGCTAGTTTTTATATATATAGATTAATTTACTTACCAATTTTTAATTTATAGTGAGTGTCGGATAATTGTGAAGATAATTAAAAAAGTGTGAAGACTAAAAAGTAGATAATAAAAACAAATAATTTTTTTTAAACTAGTCTTATTATGCACTAAAAAGTAGAAAATAAAATCGTACGTCAAATTGATCATCTTGTTCTTCGCTATGATAAGACTAGGGTGATCGCTAAGTTATACAGATCTGTTCGTTAAATTCAAACTGGGCACCCTAGTTTTATCATGGCGAACAACAAGATGATCAATTTGACGTACGATCTAGAAGAGATGGGGGAATGCATCCTCCCCACAGAATTACTAAAAAACTTTGTATGTACAAAAAAAAGACTGCAGAGTTAAGATAGTCAAAAAAAATCTCGTTACGGCGGGTTTTCTTCTTTTTTCGAACTTCAGTACCTCCAGCTTTTTTTTTTGGTTGCGCCCTTGAACAGAACCACAGGTGAGCGCTTTACTGGCCTAACATTATTATACATCCATAACACATAGCTTTTAGAAACAGACGATGTTATTAATAGATTTGCAGAAAACAAGAATAGGCGTCTTCATTTTGCACTGTAGATTTTGTATTCTGCAAATTTAACTTCTGCTTTGAATGTTATCCTTGTGTTACTGTTTGTTTCAAAATTTGTAAAAAAAAAATTTGTTAAAAGGAAATGAGCGCTAGCGGGAACGGGAAAGCGACCGGGATTAATTTAATTTATTTGCAATCATTTTTAAAAAATATTAAATATTATATGATTTTACATGTGTTAATATGTTTTCACATATGTTAATAAAAATCATGAATGACAAGCAGCAATTGATGCTGGTTTCCTAAAAATATTTATAGTCAAACCGGCGTAACCCTGGTTTTTTAGAGGTTTTTTATTGTTTTTTTCCTTTCTTTCTCTCTTTCTCTCTCTCTCTCTCTCTCTTCTTTTTTCCTTTTTTCTTTTGGCTTTCTTCTCGTTCCCGAACGCTTTCCCACTCGTTCTCTTACTTCCGTTCGCTCTATCGCTCTTGCTCCCGATTGCTTTACCGCTCGCCCTCCAGCTTCATCTCTTTTTTCTGTTCGCTTTTATTTTCCCGCTCATTCTCCCGTTAACGCTCGTTTTCTAGCTCCTTTTTGCTTTTTCAATCCCGCTCGTATTTCCTCTCCCACTTATTTTTCTGCTCCCCCTTGGTCTCCCGCTAAATTTATTTCTTCTACTCCCTCCTAATTTATCTTTGCCCATAAAACATAAATGTGATTTGTTAAAAGTTGTTTGAAACTTTCTTCAAACTTTGTTACGTAAACTAAACTTGAATTTTGTTACACAATAATTTTTTTATGTTTATAGATAAGAACTATAGGGCTGGGAGGTTAAATGGCCATAAAAAAACTTTTTAAAAAAATTTAAAACTATTTTATCTTTTGGATTTGTATAGAAGACAAAAAGACATCCAATCAAACTTAAATTAAAAATATAGACAAGCTCCTCATAACAATGCATTCTATTAAAACTTAAAAATTTTCTGAAAAAGTATTTGTATTAGAAATAATAGTTAACTATATTTTAAAACAAAAACAAATAGAACATAATTCTATGGATGTTGTAAAAAGAAGGGTTTTAAATGGGGGAGACGTTAGTCGGACTTGAAAGCCTATCCGTCAACAAAACAAGTAAAGGAAAAAACGAGTTTTTTAACACAAACTTGTATTTCAAATACTCTCAATTTATAAATACAAGGCTGTTTAAATTAATTTTTTTAATTGTATCATGTATTGTCATCCAATATAAAGCAATGCTAAAAATTTCAGCTTCCTAGCTTGTCAAAAAGCTAGTTAAATTTTACTTACAAGATTTGCGTACAGAGAAAGACAATCAAACATACACAAAAGTTTGTAAAAACAGTCGGAAATGAAAGAGTAAATGTGGAGGTCGTTCGTGGGTATTACTACATATATATGAAAAGTCGACAAATTCTGAAGCATGAGGGATTTGTGAAAAAAACATCGTTTTACGGCCTATTTGTTAGCAGAGATGTAGTATTTGGTACTCGTACTCGCACTCCAGTACAACTCGAATACGTTTTTGAAGTACTCGTTCTCAAAGCTTTTGTACTCGTACTTGATGTCTGACTGTAAATGGTCGTCGTTAATTTTCCAGAAATGTAATAGTTTTATGATGTAGAATAAACTATTCTGTTGATGACTGTGTAACTGTTTTTAATATGACAATCATATTACAGACACATATAGTGGAAATATTTAATTTTGATTTAACAATAATAATAATAGGCCTACAATTGGTCTTGTGAATGTTAACTATGTTTATGATAGCCTAATGTGTTGTACATTGTGTATAGCAAAATTATTAAAAAGTACTCCAAAAGTACTTGCTGAAAATTCTTTGTGCTCGTACTCGTATTTGTAATTGAGAACTCAGTACTCGTACTTGATACGACGGTACTCGTTCTCGCACCATAAGTACTCGCAACATCTCTGCTTGCTAGCATACCTAGTCACAACAGTAATATAAATAGTTTTTTTAAAGAAACCATTATATATGAATTTAAAAGTATAAAAAAGTAAAATGAATTTGCTTTAATAATTTTGCTAAAATTTATCGTTTTCCTATATAAATCTTGTTTTTTGTCTTTTTTATAAGTATAATAAATAGCTCGTATTGTTTAAGTATTAAATACGTTTACTTTAGTAGCAGAAATGAAGTATTTCACTTAAGTGTAAAAGCTCCTTTAAATAAAAGCAATTAAAATTTAAGTTTTGTATCTTCTTTAACTATCAACGGGGCAAAGTCTTTCGCGGTAATAGCAAAGCAGATATCAATTACCAACACACTTCGCTAGGATTGAAGCAAATTTTATTTTCTTTGAAAAAACTGAAAACAATAATGAGCACACTACTGCTGTTGATACTGAACTCCACCTAAACCACGTCGATATTCAAATTCATCAGATTCACCAGATTAATTAGATTCACATACTTCAGTTTTTCGAATGATGTTCGAACCAGTATTTCTAGCATCAGGATCAAACTTTTGCATAAAGCATTTTTCAGCTTCGTCTAAAATTATGTCTTCTTGGCGTGGGGGTAAATATTTTTCGAGTTCAGCCAGTTTCTGAAATGGAATCCAATTGCTTTCTGGAAAAACGACATGGAATAATATAATCAGGTGACCTTTCTCCATGGGGTTTTTATAAATTGGCATACCTTCATTGAGGATGCATCTGACATCATTGTCTTTAATAACTTCTCCAGGGCATGGTGACACAACTAAAAATTGACTATCTAAAGTTTCAATTAATTTGTTAAAGCCACAAAGAGCTTCAGTTAAACTAATTTCCATTTTCATAACTAAGTCTGAGTTATTTCGTTCAAAAACGTTATGTTTCAATTCTTTGAGAGTAACTACAATGTCGCCTGGTTCTTGCCCCGGCATTTCATCACCTTCATTGGTAAATCTGATTTGTTGACCATCTTTCATGCCTTTTTCTACGTAAACCTCCAGCACCTTTTCAGTTTTTAAAGTTTTTTTTCCTATGCATTCGATGCACCTATCTTTTGCTCTCAATCTTTGTCCACTACCTTCACAATCGCTGCAAGTTATAGAAAAATCTTGCCCTGAACGGGGGCTGTAGTATACACGTTCTATATGTTTGCCTTTGCCTTTGCACTGCTTGCAAATTTCTAATGCTCCAATTTTTCCACCTCGGCCCTCGCATTTCTGACAAATAACGTTTTTCCTCACAGAAAGTTTTTTTGTTGTGCCACAAAACATTTGATTGAGCGAAACTTCAATATGATAAAACACATCTTTACCTTTTGAAGGACCAGATTTTCCTTGTCTGCGACCCATAAAAATGTCAAAAATGTCTGCGTGATCAAACGTTTCACTGGCAATTCCACCATCTTCGATTGCTTGCTCGCCTCCTTTGTCATACAAATTTTGTTCTATTTGGTCTGATAAAACCTCTTATGCTTTTGAAATAAATTTAAATTTTTCACCCTCATTTGGATTTTTGTCTGGGTGGTATTTCAAAGCTAACGATCGGTGGGCTTTCTTGAGTTCGTCTACAGTGGCATTAGGCTTGACACCAAGTACATCATAATAACTTGTTTCTTTTACCATGTTGTCGATTAAAATAAAAACTTAGTTTAATTGCAAATAACTATTGGATTTAAATTTGTATAACCGATATCTTTGGCATTACAGACGCATCCTATTTATCATTAACCGGAATTAGGGATAGATATGATTATATATATATATATATATATATATATATATATATATATATATATATATATATATATATATATATATTCTTTTATGCATGCTCCGTTGAAGATAACTGCCCATTTTTTGTTGATTATTTTTCTGAGGTACGACTCTAAATGCAAATGACGACTTTGTTTTTCATATAAAATTCTTTAAAATTCTTTATTGGTTTTGGAAACGGGCTTACTGTACAGTTTTAGCATCTAAAGCCATCATCATAGCTCTTTGTAATAAAGAGCAATGGCTTTCTCTGTACGCAAATCTTGCATGTAAAATTTAACCAGCTTTTTGACTAAGAAGCTGAAACTTTCAGCATAGTTTCATATTGGGGATAACAATACATGATTCAATTAAAAAAAATAGTTTGAACATTTTTTTTATTTCTAAATCGAGTGTATTTGAAATTAAAGTTTGTGTTAAAAAACTCGTTTTTTCCGTTACTTGTTATTGTTGTGCTACCTGAACCTCAAATGTTGGGTGAAATAAAAAGATTATTTGCAGGAAAACTCAAAATGTGAAAATGTGAATACTTTGTGAATTCAATTTTTAGATTCTTATAAAAATTAATAAGATACGTGGTTTATAATTTTTTTGAAAAATTAGTTTCCTAGCTTTGAGGAGTTGTGCCCGTTAAAGCTGACTGGTTCAAGTTTAGCACGGTCTGGGCCGGGCTTCGACTTTTGTGCTTATGAAATTGACTGGTTCGGGTCTAGAGTTGTCTGCCTATGAAATAAGCTTGCAGTGGTGGCTAAGCGGTAAAGCGTTCGCCTGTCAGCTTGTAGGTCGGAGCTTCGAATCACCGGCGTTTCATCGTATCTCCCTTAAGCAGGAAGTTTTCACGCATTGCTCGAGTGTCTCGCGGCGTTAGCTAACTACTTTCACTAACCTAAAGAAAAAATTTTTTAATGTTTTAAAAATTACAATTTTTTTGTAGAGAAATGAACTATCATTTTTTGGGTTTATTTATAAAAAAACGATATTCAAATTTGTATATTTAAAAATTTATAATAAAAATTTGTTTTTTCCATATTGATTCGATAGTTTCTCATATTTTCAATCTTCATATACTTCACATATCAAGTTTTAAGAAGACTGTGGTTATTGTTTTTCTATATTATATTAGGTTATCATCAAGAAATAATTTGCATACAAATATTAGCCGCTGAATAAAGGATTTCTAAAAAACGATGTTTTTTTAAGGTTCACTTGTTTGAATCTCACGTGCAGCTGGAGACAGTCTTTCATCTTGAGAGAATTCCTCCAAAAAAAAATTTTAAATTCTCCTTCCTTGTCATCAGCTATGGAAACTTGTAAAAGATATTGGAGACATTTTTGAATGTTTGAGTTTTTGAAGCTTGTTTTCTCACAAACGTTTTTCTGAAATCATGTTTCTGCCCTCCCTAATTTTCAAAGACCCCCCCACCAAAGTCGAAGGGTCTGAATGAAGATGAAGATGGCTAGAGATGAAAACGATTCAACAGATAATAGCTCCACCAAGCGAACACAGTTAAAACGTTATAAGCATTGTACTTAAATCTTAAACACAAAAAAACTGAGTGTTGTTTGTTTCTTTTTCTTTTCAAATACATGTAAATACAAATCATTGATGACATTGTACACTAGGCGTATACTTTGTGAATGAACACGTGGTGCACAAATGTATGCAAATGAATACAACCTGCATTGCCCAATAAAGGTAGAGATAATAAGAAATAAGAGAGAGAGAGAGAGAAAGAGAGAGAGAAAGAGAGAGAGAGAGAGAGAGAGAGAGAGAAAGAGAGAGAGACAGGTGAGTGACAAAGGTAAGCTGGCGGTCATACAGCGTGACTGAATGAAACATTGAAATGAGGACCATGTTTGTATTTAAGAGGTATTCGTAGTTTAATTTACGGAGACGAGTGTTACTGCCGTATATTTGTCGAGTTGTAATGAGCGCAGTTATTTTCATTTGGATAATCTCGGTAGGCATTTCGGATAGGATTGTAGCTGTAGAGTAGCATCTTCAATTGATGGAAATTTGTGGGATCTAAACAGGTGAGATGGGTATATTGTTTTGTTTCGATTTGTATTTCACGATAATTTTAATAGAAAAAACATGAATACCGATCGGGTTGTTTACTAATTTGTTGTTGATATTGTGATCATTCTTTAGTTTTCAGGTTATTTGAATATCATATTTTACATTCGTCTCTGTGAATAAAACGTTTTCAATGACCAACGAAAGCTCTTTAATATAGAAAGCATCATTTTTAGGAGGATCAATATGATCACAGTTTGTTGTATTGGAGTCTATCGTCTTTGTCTTCCAGTCCCAGCTGGCATTAAACTTTAATACCGTGCACTTGATTTAGAATTTAATAAACAACTTAGCAGTACAGTAAAGCTGCTAAAAAAGAAAACATTGAGGGGCGTTAAAACGTAATTTAAGTAATTTTTAAGCATCTGCGTCCCGATATCGTTATCTCAAATTCAATCGAGATTTCACAACGATACGGGATTCCCGTATCACCATTGAAACGATACAGCCTGCGGAAGAAGTCTCGTATCGATATTAATTGGCGATACTTAAAATTTCATTCTCGATTAAAATCTCGAAAAATATCGGGATTTTTTTAAAATATTTTCCAATAAATAACGAAAGTCATACATATTTAATTAACGATTGTCACAACTGTGAATATTTGCAATTGATTCATCAACATTGATTAATTAATCTACCTATTGACAGAAGTTTATAACTATTATCATACCCACTTTAAATTCGGTTTTCCAGACAGCCTGTAGCCCCATTATTTACTATTTTTAGTCTGGGAACCGGCAGCAAAAAAGCCACGCTCCTCTTAGGCTGCTAGTCGAGCTCTGCATATTACTGATACTACAAGCCCTACAAGGCAATCGTACTCGCTGACATCGATGACTATTATTATTAATGAGAATAATGAGTAATGTAATAGTAATGATCATTCTATGTTTATGTTTTGGTTTAGTCTGTTTCATAAACTTATTTTTTCAAATTTGTTACATAGAATTGGAATGATTATTTTAGTGTTTCGATATCCGTAATTGACCGTAATAGTAGCTCATCTAAGATATATCTTTATAATCTCGATGATATTCTTGGTTGTGTGTGAGTATGTGTGTGCCACCTGTAGTGTGCATGACAGTGCCGTAGCCCGTATCGTCTGCAGCTGGAATTCGAAACTTTCTCAGCTTCTTTCTTGCTATTGCTAACCGCATTCGCCATCGCCTATAAATAAACACGCTGGGTTTTTTCACTTTTTTAATTCTTGCATAGAGGCACTTTCTCGTGTTTGTCATCATTATCATGCCGCGTCACTAAATAAAGTAAATAAATACTTTCTATCGGCGGTAGCGTTTTATTTAGAGTCTAAATTTAGACAAATAGATGTACCGAAACTAAACAAATGAAACTTATTTCAAGTTGTAAAAAAAAATTAAATTTGGTAAATTTTTATAAATTTATAAATTTTTTAATATTTATATATTTTTTTCAATGAATTTCTTTAATGTAGTTATTAATATTGTCTGTCGCGTATAGTTCATCATTCTATGTTATCTCTAGGCAAAATTTCCGCTTCAGTCGAGATCCCGAAATCGTATCGTATCGTATCGATATCGTATCGTTATTGGTCGAAGCGTCTCGTATCGTATCGTTTAATTCGAGGCAAATTTCAGAAATCGTATCGTATCGTATCGTTCCAAAAAAATAACGGGACGCAGAAGCTTAGTAATTTTCATAAACTGGCAGACGCAAAGAATTTTCTGTTCAACACCTGCTAGCTATATAATATCTGACTCATGTTTCTTCTGTAAGCAAGCATCCCTTTCACTAATGGGCTGAATAACAATAATAATATATTTATACGACTTAACAAAACAATGAACAGTAACGGCGGTAATGATGATGATAAAGATGATGATGATTATGATGACAAGGATACAACAGATGTCCTGGTGTCTGGAAACCCCCTACCTTTCGTTGTAAAAAAATTGTCATTTAGCACTTTACAGGCATTTACATGGTCCAAAAGCCTAGGCCTAGTGGTTTGCTTTGGGTGCAGAGTAAAAGTTGTCACACGTTCCTTCATCTTTTACTTGTTTATCAGCCTCGTTACTTAACTTGTACAGAATGAATAAATCATGTTTATTGATATTTTGCTGTGAAATTTGATGAACCATTCAGTGGTTCTCTATTAGATCTAGTTATATTTAGAAGAATTACTTATCTGCCAAAGGTTGTATGTTTACATTGTTTACACAATGTTAATTTTTTTTAAATAGACCTAAGCATATTTTTATTGAGGTTTATCTTGGGTTGTAAAAACTTGACTCAAATGAAGGTCTATAAACTTAACTAGCTATACCATTTTGCTAAGAACTGTTACATACATTTTTTTAATGACTAATTTTTTTACTAATAGTATAGGTTGAAACCTATAAATTCAGCACAAAATGAAAACAAATCTCCTACCAACCCCGTTTTTGACCGCATCCGTTCCTGGTGATTTGATTCATCACCTGTTGACGTTGAGAGAATGTTCGGACAGATTATCACGAAAGATATTGTCAAGAATGTCCGTTATTCGCAGAGACATTTCACTTGTGGGGCATGCATAAATATAATGTCATTTTTTTTGCTCACTCACTCACACTTCACACTCACTCACTCACACTCGCTCGCTCACTCACTCACACACACACACACACACACTCACTCACTCACTCACTCACTCACTCACTCACTCACTCACTCACTCACTCACTCACTCACTCACTCACTCACTCTCTCACTCACTCACTCACTCACTCACTCACTCACTCACTCACTCACTCACTCACTCACTCACTCACTCACTCACTCACTCACTCACTCACTCACTCACTCACTCACTCACTCACTCACTCACTCACTCACTCACTCACTCACTCATTTTCTTTTTACATACACACACATACACAGTGTGTATTACACACTCTACACACTTATTCATCAGCAGATGTTTTAAAATTTGAGTACATAATGTTACTTTTATTATCACCAGTGATCGATATCAAAAGAGATTTTCATTATAGTTTAAATCTATAAAATGTTTGCTGTTCAGACTAATAAAATACAAATTATCTTAATTAAAATTTAACTAGTTTCTTTATAAGCTCTTAAAAACGATTTATATTTGGATGGCTTTGAGGACATGCGGGCTAACCGCATTTTCTAAAGTTCTGAGATAATCAGTATTTTGTATTTTAACCAATATATCACTGTTCTGCGCAAATTTCGAAATGGACATTTAATTAATATTAACTTGCCACACCCAGATAGCTCTCTATTTTTTTCTAAATCATCACATTAAGTGAATTATTGAGCAAATTAGTGGTTAGCCCACATGTGCTTAGTGACAGATGCTGCTAGACCAGAAGCGCTAATGGTTAGACCACTTGTGCTCACAGCATTATACTGTGTTAAGTAGTTAGACCAAAAATAGTATTCACTTTAAATCAAACGTTTAGTTGATTGACATCACAATGCAATACAGGTACATTATAGTTTGACATAGTTTAAAACACATAAAGTACTATTGTATTGTTTTCAAACAAAAAAAACAATGTTTAAACTTAGTCCACACAATATAACAAGCGTTTATAATGCAGCTTACAAAATACTGTGGTAAACAAAATAACGATTGCATCTTTTGACGTGAAATATTAACTTAAATTACGATGCAAATCAAACACAAAATTTCATCAGTCACAGAGCATTAAAGCATCCGATATTATCAAGTCAAGCATCAAAATGGCAAATGATTTCACAATTACAATAAAAAAAGATAAAACAATGAATTTTATATTAAAAATATTGATATAACAATACTGATAATAAGTCAGTAAAAAATTCTACCACAATAATGTGCTCCTGGTGCATTGCTTGACTACTTCACGCTGAGGCGTGAGGACATTCGTCGAACCACAAAAGACGCCCTACCTCCGCTTTTCAGTTCTTGCCCGGCCGATGTTCCGGTTCTGGCTGCTTTCGACGATATCACTTCCGAGGAGGTCGAGTGCCTACTCAATCGCCTTGGGACTAGACAGTGTGAGCTTGACACTGCACCTGTCTGGCTCATAAAAAAACTCAAAAGCGTGTTTGCTCCTATTATTTCCCACCTCGTAAACACTTCATTTCAAGATGCGTCACTACCAGCCAGTCACAAAAGGGCTATCGTCCGACCTCGACTCAAGAAAACGGGGATGGATCCCGTTGATCCCAAAAGCTACCGCCCCATATCAAACCTATCGTTCACCTCAAAATTTATTGAACGTGTCGTCCACCGTCAGCTTTTTTCACATATCGAATCGATGAATCTGCTTCCGCAGGTTCAGTCTGGTTTTCGCAAGTACCACAGTACAGAGACAGCAGTCGGAAAAGTTTACAACGACATTATTCTTTCACTTGACAGGGGCCAACCGAATGCGCTTGTGCTCCTTGACTTCAGTGCGGCTTTCGACTGTGTCGATCATGTTCTCCTTACTGATCTCCTCCACACTAGCTTTGGCGTGACTTCGGCCGCACTTGACTGGATTGGGTCCTTTTTATCAAATCGAACACAACTTGTCCGATTGGGCCGGGCGACGTCGAGAGTATCGGCCCTTGAATGTGGTGTGCCTCAGGGTTCAATCTTAGGCCCACTTTTCTTTATCCTTTACACAAGCCATAATACTCGGATTGCTTCTTCTCATGACGTGCAGACTCATCTTTACGCTGATGATACTCAGCTGTACATTCATTTTGACGTAACCGACCTGCACTCCGTTAGAGAGCGTCTTGTCGCCTGTTTCAGCGAGATTCGCGTTTGGTCCTCGTCTATGAGATTGAGCCTAAACCCCTCTAAAACAGAACTTATCTGGTTCCATAAAAGGGAACGCCTCAACGCGACACCTGGATGACTGTAGTCTTCAATTCAGTACTGACTGCTTCATCACCCCCGTGAAGTCTATTAGAAATCTTGGAGTGATACTTGCTTATGAATTTACATATATCAGCCGTGGAACGATCTTGTTTCTTCCACCTACGCCGCATCCGACAGATCAAGGGTGCCCTAAACCAGCACTGCGTGCGGATTTTGGTCCAGGCTCTCGTTGTTTCTAGATTAAATTATTGCAACGTGGTCCTCGCAGGCCTGCCGATGACTGCTCTTCGCCCGCTCACTGCGGTTCTTAATTCTGCTGCACGTCTTGTCGGTGGCATCTCTCGACGGGACCACATCACGTCTCTTCTCCGCCAACTACACTGGCTCCCCCTACCAGAAAGAGTGACCTTAAAACTTTGCTTACTGGTTTACAATATCTTAACAAATCGTGCCCCTGCCTACATGACACAGATGATAAGCCTGTGCTCCTCTAATTCTGGTCGTCGACATCTACGTTCGTTCTCCCATGGTGACGCTGTCATCCCAAGAACTCGTCGAAGTTTCGGTAAACGAGCATTCGCCGTTTCCGGGCCCGGTGCATGGAACCAACTACCTAAATCTATCCGAAGTGCTGTTCTAAATGAGGACTTCAAAGCATTGTTAAAAAAACACTTTTTTAATTTGACATATTGTTAATGGCATTCTTAGTGCAAGACTCTTGTTTTGTTTTAGATACAATAAATAATAATAATAATAATAATAACAGAAAACAAAGTAATCCCTGATACTGTTTAGGCAGAAATTATTGTTTTTAACTTGTTCAAAGATGCTTAAGGTGCTATAAACCAAGAACAAAATGTCTACTCTACGTCAAAATCAATGACACCATTATGCCCGTTGATGTCGTCTTCAGCCCCTTTACTGGCAACTTGTAGGTTCAGGAACACAAATAAATGCATTGACATGCTAGATTGTAGAAAAGTAGGCCATACAGTACATCGCGGCCAAGTGGGCTATACCGTTACAAGCAAAAACACATTGGTAACGCAAATAACTATTGTAATATAATTACTCGAACTTTTTTTTTGGTCGGTGAATATTCTTCTTCATTTATCATGCAAACTGCTTCTTGTAGAGTGAATAGTCGCTTTCTCGACGTCATTTTATTAGAATAATTATCGATTTACTTGCCGTCTGTTTACGTCAAAAACTGACAACGCCCACTTTTATTAGTCTGCGAGGACAAGTGGGCTATGAGGATAGACCACTTGTCCAGACAGCATATTCATCAAATTAGGTTAGCCCAATAGATCACGTGATAATAACTTTTAAATTCATTGGATATAAGCTTAGCCCATTTGTCCATAGACGAGTCAGGCATAGATGCATCGATTTCATAAAAAAAAAATTTTTATGCAAATTATGAGGTTAGCCCACATGTCCTCAAGGCCATCCATTTATAAACACCATTTCAGCGTCTAGTAATTGCAACCAAGGATCTTAAATTATTGGATTAGTTTTATCAGCATTTTTGTAATTGGTGTTGACCCAGATTTAAATAACACACAGAAATCTTTTCTGGAATCAGCGTTGCAAACCGATTCGCCGAGAAATTCACAACCTCGTTTGTTCGCTCTTTCGGTTCGATTACAAATTTTTTGAATTCCTATCGAATTTTTTGAGAGCCTACAATTCGGTCGGTCCGTGAAACTGTTGAATATTCATTAGACTCCTGAACCAAAAAAAAATTAACAAATAAACTAACGTATGAAGACAGTGAAGTTGCGAATATTTTTATTTCTTTAAATTTTATTTATTCATGATTGTCAGTGAATTCAAAAAAGCTCTTGTGTGAGCATAGAAATACCCACCCAGATTTCTATGTGATTTCAAAAAAGATTATTTTTGTTGCTAAAGGTGGTATCAAATGTCCTTATTTGCCGTTGAAAAGCTGATTAAAACACAGTTTTGAAACTGCTTCAGAAATCTCATAAGTTAATCATTGTCACTTTGATCCAAAAAGGAGTCTCTTTTGCTTCATCATACGAAATTTTACTATAACAACCGAGCTGCTAAAAATGAAAAAAAAAACAATCTCACAGTGTTCAGAGAATTATCAAGAACTTATATACACAATACAAATACATTTTTATCAACTCTCCAGTGAAATTATCAACGTTTACGCTATTCGAATTGGTATAGAACCACTAAAAATAACTCAGTAACTTTTTGGAAAACATTTTTTCGTAAAATACTTTAAATGTGGCTTTCACTCTTTTCTTCCTTCAGCAGCTAACATGGCCGTTGCAACACCATTTCCTGTTACAAGAGCTTCCGGTGAGATAATCAAATATGGCGATGTCGAAAAAGAAAAAGAAATTGAAAAAAGATTGAAAGAACTTGGACTGTGGGAAAGCAAGGTAAAATTATCAAAACTTGTTTTGGGTAGTTTTTTAAATGTGGCAATCAGCTCAAAGTTTGTGCCGCTGTAGTTCTCAAAGTAATGCGTTCAAGTTTTTAAAAAAATCAAATTTGCACAAGAACAATTGTTGCTTAAAAAGTCAAGCTGATGTTTTTTTTTCGAAAGTTTGTTAATAGAATGTGGTTTTGGATTGTTTGTAAGTTATTTTAAGTGAAAAGCATAAAATTATCTGTTAGATATTTTTAGTAGAGATGGGAATCGAACCGAACTTTTCGAACTCATATTTTTGCATTTAGAACCGCACTCGAACGAACCCATATTTGTATGCGCCGAACTCGAACCGAACTCGAACCCAACTTAAAATTCAATACAGAATATTTCAGGAGAAGTGAACCTAGAAAAAAAAATAAGGGTATGCTATGAAGGCAAAGCCTCTTTGGAAACACTTCTTTGGCTACTTTTCTTTGCTTGTGTATCTATGTAGAGTAATGTAGACAAAGGAAAGAATGTATTGTTATTTTTTTTATAAGTAACGGTATATGTTATTGCTGATAATTAATAATGGATAGTATCGTTATTTTTTCTCCATCGAAAAAGTTATTACATCTATAAGTAAAAATAAAACTAATATAATATCTAATAGCTCAGAATAAAGTGCTATTAGTTGATGTGAAGTCGACAGAGCTTATTAATTTTTAAGTTCAATTTTAATAAAATAGAAAATGAAGTAGCTGTCAATATTTGTTACAAATTTAAAACAAATGTTAAAAATAAAGTGAATGATATAATTTGCCGAGTAATTGAATTAATTGAAGACAAGTCAGTCATTACTGTTTACCAATAATGCCAACATTGCCAATGAACTCATAGCCATTCCTGCTACAAGAACTTTAAATAGAATTGTTTTTGTTGAAAAATACCATTTTAGATTTTAGTTCAAATCCGTAAACTCTAGAGCAACAATTATTTTTTTAAAATACAATTTCAATTTTACAATATGTTTCTTGTTGGAATAATCCTTTCAATAAATGTTGTTTGAATTAGTGTATTTTAAAATTAGTGTAGATAGTTTGTGTGAAATTAATTTTTAAAAAATAAACAGAACTCGAGTATTAACAACCACATCCCGTTTTAAGCTAAACTGAAACAAATCTTAATTGCTCAATTACGGAGAAACACGAAGGCAATAAAAGTCAAACTCGAACCCAACCAAACTCGAACTCAAAGGCGACCGAACTCAAACTTTCAATTTTTGGTTCGATTCCCATCTCTAATTTTTTGACGGTCGCCGGTCGTAGACGACTCCGATCTTCGTCTTCTGGATATCTCGTCGTGCCAGCTTCACGTCGAGCATCCTTAGGTGACAGATTCTTTAGAGTTATTGGCCACAAGACGTGGAATGATCTTCCGTTGGCAATAAAGCTTGAGCATCGGAAACGGAGTTCTGCAGTTTGCTCAAAACATTTCTTTTTACCGTCTCCTACAATTTTCCATTCATAGCCAGTGGCTCAGAAGCTTGCTCAACCGTGGGGCCACTTTAAAAAATTCTTCTAAAATTTTTAAAATTAAATAATATTCATAATTATTTTAAGGTTTATCAAGAACAGCAAGTAGAAAAGATGCTGGAGGAAAAGATCGACAGCTCTGACAAACTATCGCAAGCGATCAAAAGAGTCAGAAGACGAAGGCAGAGAAATAAAGAAAATGAAAACAGACATGAAGAAGAAGAAAAAGAAAAAACAACAGAAGAAGAAAGAAATAATAAAAATGAAGGAAAAACCGCGATGGCTGAAATAAGAAACATCGTCAAGCCAACCATCATACGAGACAAGTCAGGAATGCAAGTTGGTTGATAATTTTGATCAGGGTTTTTCAATTAAAACCAGTTAACGGAAGTTATAATTAACTAACTACGTGTTTGTTGTTATTAATCGCCTAAGAAGAATTCATAATTCGGCTTTTCATCAATGTTAACTTATACAGAATGGTCTTTGTTTAGCTTTTCAGCCTGCGCGAAGGAGGAACAGAGAAGAAATTATATTATTATTAATATTATAATTATATTATAAAATAATATAATATAACATAGAAGTAATTATTTTATTATTATATAATTATATTCTATTATATTATTATACAGAACTTTTCATTCATTTTATCAGGTTTGACATTTTCGAGATTGAAATTTTCCCGTTCCATTAGTGAGATATGTAAAATACAAATAAAGAGTTGAAAGCATCGCACACGCAGCGCCACTAATTCTAGAAATGCATTATTAGAAATATAAGGCCGGTTATTTCTCTGAACCAAACAAAGACTCATTCTGATTATGAAACCACTTCAAACAACACTATCTGGTTAATAACTATTTATATATTTATTTAGATATGAAAAATACTTTCAGTTGGCATACCTATAGTATATATACTTTCAATTGGCTAACATATATATATATATATATATATATATATATATATATATATATATATATATATATATATATATATATATATATATAATTTCAGTTGGCATACCTATAATATATATACTTTCAATTATCTTACCTATATATATATATATATATATATATATACTTTCAGTTGACATACCATATATATACATATATATATATATATATACTTTCAGTTGGCATACCACATCGACATCATGATGGGCTGCTTCACTCACGACGTCTCTCACAAAGTCACCAACAGCGGTTACATGGTTGTTGTATTCGGTGCCACAGCCCCTTCGTCACCGCTCGCTCTGTCGGGTTTCCTATCGTCAAAATCACTACCATCTCTTCTATCTCCCGCTCTCTCGCCACAGGTGGTCGATCCGAAAAATTCCGACAATGTCAACAGTAAGGGGGAGGCGTGTGCAAATTGCAGCACTCCTGTTGGCTCGACGGTGCGCTATGGGCGGCTCAATAAAAACTCAAATCGAGACGATTTAGAGCATCTTGAGAGAAAAACAGCCCAGCTTACCAGCGGTGGACATGATCGAGTTTGTGACGACAATGATGACGGTGGTGGTGATAATGATGACGATGATGATGGTGATGACGATGATGTGGTTGTTGACACGAAAAGGTTGACCAAAGAAATAAGCATCGAACTGCCGCAAACCGTCGACGCATCACAACTCGACGTCTCCTACAGAAAAGGAGTTTTTAAAATCAGAGTTCCGTTTTTTCTGCTTCAACAAAATCCTCCACCGACTCAAAACAAACAACAACAAGAAACGAACGGAACCGAGCCAAGTCGAAATCATCACGATCATCATTTCAGTTCAAATCACTCTTCTTCTTCTTCTCATCTTCCAACGAAAAACCACTCTGATCATCAAAAAACATCTGATCACTTGAAACCTCGGCTGCCCCCGACGTTTACGGGAAGTTCGTCTACTCCGAAAGTTTATTTACCTCAGCGGTTATCCGGTTCATCGTCTTCGCTATCTCCTTCACTCTCTCCGTCATTACATCAACCCGCCACCAACAAAGCTTTTCATTACTCTGCATCATCAAAACCAAAAGGACCACCGAAAGAGCAAACCAAACAAGGCCGTCAGACTGAAGCCTCGTTGAACTCATCACCTCCTACAAAGTCATCTTTTACTTCAATACCCCACACAACATCATCGTCATCGTCATCGCTGTCTCACCTTGCTCCTCAACCATCATCAAATTTTCTACCATCACCTTCAACTCAAACAAATCTCAAAACTCTCTCTGTTTCGACGAAACCACCAACTTCTACAACAAACCGGTCGCCAACGATATCATCGTCATCGTCACCTTGTGTTTCATCGATATCGCCGTCGTTGGCAACAACACAACTAGTTGAACCACTAGATGTCACACCATCTGCATTCCAGTCACCTCTCTCAACATCATCACTAAACGATTCTCACCCTATCTCCAAGACACCTTTCTTCAACGGGCTTCTAACTACAAGGCCACCAGCTAAGGATGAACCTCTATCTCTCGATCAACTTTCAAACTCAGGCCAATATCTTGATGTTTTTCAAACAAATGGCACTGAAATTAATAGAAAAACCAAAGACGTATTTGAAAAAGGAGTCAAACAAGATTTTACGGATCCAAACGTTCTTGCAAAACGACCTGTGAACGATACGAAGGTTGGCGTCGATCAAAACCCGAAGAGTTTTCATTTCTTTCAGGAAAACAATCGAAGCGACGAAACTAATTTCAGCAACGACCAGTATTTTCCTAGCTACGGCGGGAGTTGTCATGGAGACGGTGACAACAAAAACGACGCTTGTGACAATCAGGGCGCTCCGTCGAATCTTGACGACCGTTTTCAGGCTGGAAATGACGGTTAATGATATTGATAATGTTAGTCACGAGGGTTTAAAGTGAAGTTGTTGAGGTGGGGATGATGACGATGATGATTACGATGATGATGATGAGGAGGAGGAGGAGGATGACGATACTTATGATGATCAGTTGATATGTGTTGCTTATGCAGTACATTTTTGTAGATACTCGTTCGAGATTATAGTATGGAAAACGTGTGTGATACGAAGATGATGATGATGACGAAGAGGACAACAATGGCGATGATGATGATTATTACTTTGTTTTCGTTTCTGTTTTTTATACATTTCTGTTTCTTTATTACTCTTTTTTATTTGTTTAAATGTGAATTAATTTATACTCCACACAGTGTTAGGATTAGAATCGAATCAAGACAGCACGATGAACGAAAACACCCATGGAGCTGGTGACGTTGATTGGACTAATAATAAGAATAATAAAAATAATAATAATAATAATAATAATAATTCGGACCAGCTTGCTAAAACATCAACCAATGTATTATATATCGACCGACCTGCTAACGAAGGACCTTTAATAATCACTCGAGCTTCAAACAATAAACCTGCATTCAAGAACTGCGCCGCACTGAACTGCCGACGACACGGTCTCTATGGCAGCCAGAAGAATAGCACAATGAACGGCTCAACGGGCAGTGCTAACAACAACAACAACAACAACGACAATTACAGCGTTAACGTCTCAGCGGTTGGCAGTCTGAGATCTCTCGCAGAGACGAAGTCAATCGCAGATCCCACCAAAAATACAGACGCCTATGAAGTTTACGCCCATGAGAAAATTTTATCAACAGATACAGATGATCATGATGATGATGAGGAGGAGGAGGATGACTTGAGACAGTTTTCTGGTGAAACACGAAAGGATATAGAAAAGTGCGTCTCACCGAACTCTCTCGACGAGCTTGTACTTCTTAACTCCATCTGGTCAGATACTGAAGATCTGGATTTCCTGACGGGACGGAACGAAAGTAAATATCGAAAATCAACTCTTAGAAAGAATGGTTTTTCGACTTCGCAAAAAATTAAAAACAAGAAGAAACTATCCTGCAGAAAACAAGTGTCTACTAAAAGCGATTATTCGGCCAATCCTGTTGATGAAAATATTTCCATAATAAACCTCCCCGAGTATAAACTACATAAAAATATTGATAATAATAATGATGGTAAATTTAAACATACTGAAAATAGCACCGTAAATAATCCTGCCCGATCTTCCCATTTTGCTATAAATGTAGATTATCCTCCTTTCTACGATACACTTTCGGAACCGTTTGATATGGACGCATTACTCGATTCACTTGATGAAACACTTGTTTGATTAGCGAATCAATTTAAAAAAAAAATTAAATATTTTTTGATTTTTAATCTTTCTGTGAAAGATGTTTTGAATGATTATTTAAGTTTTGAACAATTGTTTTAGTATTTAACATTTTTTTTCAAATGTTTCAAAGATTCTATGCAACTGCATGCTATTGCCAATAAATGCCTTAATTTAATCGTGTGTTTTGGTGATATTATAACGAGTTATTATCAGTTGCATTGTTTGAGTAACGTTCCCCTCCCCCCCCCCAAAAAAAACAGGGGAAAATAAAAATTTATTTTGGATGAACTACTTGTAGTCAAACAGAAGTTATTGGTATTGTCGATTTACATAAAAATTTAAACAATTTTTAAGTGCTTATTACGAAGTACAATAAAAATTGTTATAAATTACATTAACTATATCTTTCAGCTTAGCATCATCAAATTTATATTTTGTTCCACTTTCGAAGCTATTTAAAACTTATCTCAGAAGAAATAGGAAACTAAATAAGAATTTCCGATGGCGGACAGGCCCAGATTGTTAGAATTTTTTGAAGTGGAAGATTTAATAGGACAATTTAGCTAAAATGCATAAACACAGGTGCAATTAATTTTTATTAATTTTTAAACAAATTAATTGAGTAGCGTTTTTTTGTTAAACTAATTATTTGAAACGTAATTTTATTGCATACGACGGTGTTCAAGTGAGACTTTGTTAAAAATATTGCTTTTCACGAGCTTTCGCTGAACTGGCGCCATTGGTTTAATGTATAACAAATATTATAATTCTATGTTTATACTGCTTAAAACATACTCTCTCAAACTGTTATTTCGGCTTGAACAAAATAAACTTTGATATGTATTCTCATTTTATGAGACAAAATATGAAATCCAAAATTTCCAGCCAAAAAAATCACTAAATAAAAAACGAAAGAACGTAGCAGCAATCACAAGGTTTCAATCAAAATATCGTTTCTGAAGACGATTGATGATAAAAAAAACTCCAAAATAATAATAAAAAGAACGTTACTGAGTCCTTAAAATTTGAGAAAAAGAAAAAAGTCTAAAATCCTGATATTCACTAAAAAATTTCAGCGACTCGTTCGCTCCCCTTGTCCTGTTTGATCGGTCGTGGTCAGCTGACTAGGACTGGGAGGAGGAGGAGGAGCTAAAGAGGCAAAGAAAGAATGATTGACAGCTTCGGCGAGGGTTATTCGGTCGTTTGGGTCGTATTCCATCATTTTCTCGATGATGTCAAACAGCTGTCTGTGCTCCAGCTGATCACAGACCATGTAGCGCTGATATGTGATAAATGTACAGTTTGATTTATTTTATCACACTAATCCTCTTATTAGTGTATATCTAGACTACCCTATTGTTTTAGTTGATGATCGCAAAATTGTGAACGATGATGACCCATAAATGTTTCTTATTAAATAACAACTATGATTTCTTATGCATTTGTATTTTACAACGCTTAACTTGCAACGTTGTTTGTTGTTTGTTTGTAAGTTGTTTGTTCAGCGCAACGTTGAGCTCGGTTAGTACTTCTGTCGTGTTTCGAGTTTATTAGACAAACAAAGTCCGCTGACAACGATATACAAACAATACTAAAACAATCGCGAGTACAGAACGAGCGAGAACAATGAGAACTTGACACCAGACCAGACTGTGTGTTGAATGATCTTGATTACCACAGCCATGCTAATCAGCTGTACAACCAAAGATAAGAAATACGCTGATAATAATAAACATAGACAAATCTAATTAATATAAATATTAATATATAATATTTAACAATATAATATGTAACAATATTACAACTTCGATGGGTGACATTAAATACATTAATCCGTTTTTAGATTTAAAAAAAATAAACACTAAAAAAAGAAAAATTAATAAAATATAAATAATATTTAAATTTCTAAAAAAAACCTAATATAAAGTAAAAAAAATATTTTTTATATCCATGAATGTTTTCATGTTGTGAAACAAGTCTAAAAAAGTGTTGTTACAGATAGTTTTTTTTTTTGCGAAACCACCAAAGTTTTCATTTTTTGTAATTTTATTTATAAAAAAAAAGATATTAAAAAAAAATTCTATGTAATAATTAATTCCTCACGTAAAGTGGTTGGCACATCTCTCTGACGTATTTTCCCGGTGCGCTGTGATAATTCCAGTCTAGTCTTCCGTGCCAAAAATAAGGCGTTCTGGCAGATCATGAACAATTAAATTTTTATTTGACGATTTGTTAAAATGTTAATAAATTGTATTATATTTTTGTCAAAGTTAGAAGCTCGTATGGCTGCAAGTGACGATAGTTATTACGAAGATACAAGGTTAATATAATCAAAACAAATTGTTTCTTATGCTAGTTATTAAATATTTGATTAGAATATAATTTAATTCATATTATTTTATATGATTTTAAAGTTTATTAAAAATCTACTTTGATCGTTTGGCCAGTCTGTATGGAACTGATCCGAGAATTCGTTCCATCATTGCCAGGTGTTCCCTGTTATCGTGGGTCTGTAATGTGTTAGTGTACAAAACATTAGATTATTAGATTGAATTACATAGTGTACATGATTGTATTCCAATATAACTTCACATATTGTACAAACAAATTGGATACTAATAATGAATAACATAATGTAAAATACCAAGGGTGTTTTGATATATATACTGCATAACAACCTACTCTAGTTGTATTGCTTATTATATCATGATTATGAATGAATTGAGGCAACAAACTACAAAAGCATCAGTAGTTATATCACACTTATAAAAATCTTGATGTAACTATAACGTAATTTGCTGTACTGTTTAGGCCTATGAGAGTAGGTTGTGGATTCAGTTGTTATATCAAGATAACATTAACAAAAATTGAAGGATTACATATCGAATTACATTGGTTGAATATCTGAGCAGAAAAAACTAAATAAAGAAAAAGTCGAATAAAACGTAGACAACTAAAAAATTATTTGAAAAAATTAAAGAAAAAACTACTTTTTCTAATTTGTTTTGTTTCTAGTTTTGAATTTTTTTATACAATTTTTTTGTTCATGTTACTTTGTTTTTTTTATAATTAAATTAAATTGATTGAAACCCAAAAGAACCTGAAAAAGTGTGTATCCAGTATAAAGTTCAAACATGATGCAACCCATACTCCAAACATCACACGAATGGTTCCAGCCAATCTCTGATGACAAAAAAATAATTACAACAAAAACAGTTAACAATCGAATATTCAAAATTTCCAATACGTCGCACTTTAATCTTTTAAATAAATGCTACCTGAGTAACCATAGATTGGTCAGAGGTGAAGCGAATGGGTGCAAGTAAAATTATACAGACATTTCCTGTTGCCCATTTACGGGGTTGCAAAAAATATGGATTAAAATTGACGCATTTTTTTATTCCCCAGCCCACGTTATTGACTTTAAAAAACTTGCCTAGTGTTTAACCCTGTTCATCAAATTATTTTGTAGAAAAGTCATTGTTGAGTACCTTGTCCCCAGGTGCCAAACTACCTCCTCCGCTACGCCTCTGAGTTCAGTAATCTTAGAATGGCTTAACCTCGCACAAAGATATGTCCTATGTTGAACGAAATAAAAACTAAATTACCTAAGATAACTTCTGGCGCCCTGTAATGCCTGGTTGACACAACCGTGCTGTGATGCTCGTGGTCGAATGTCGCTGAGCCGAAGTCGATGAGCCGAATTTCGGTATTTTTAACGACTTTTATGTTTTTTTTCTAAGTTGAAGTAACAAGAAAATCGCTGCAAACTTTACCTTTTCATAGTTATAAACAAGTATTTTGATTTTTTTTCTCAAATAATTTTTATTAATTAAATTATTAATTTGACAGAGTTATACAGTTACAGTAGAATAAGAAAGTTCAAAGAAATTACTTTTTTGGCACTGTACACCATGGAGTAGTCAGAATTGACAAAAAGGATGTTTTCTGGTTTCAAGTCGGTGTGAGTTAGCTGGTTGTCGTGGAGGACTGAAAATTTACGTTAATTTTATACATTTAATATTACTAGGCTGAAGAAAATAAATATTTGATGACATTTTCCAGACAAATTTTGTTTAAATTACAGCCAATTTATTATAGCCATTAGGAGATCACCTAGAGACCGATTTGGTTAAAAGTAGCTACATGACCACACTCAATCATTCACCCATGTTGATTTTATATAGCGCTTTTTATAGAAAATGCACGAACCACTCGTTCATAAACATTACAAACAGGAATGTATTTTAATCTTAGAAATGTGTTTTAGTATTTAAACAATGTAAATAATTATTAGGAAATAATTTAGGAAAATATTTTATAAAACAGTTTGGATAGAGAAAGATTTTGTTATCAGAAAAAATTAATGAATTGTTTTAAATAACAATTTTTCTAAATATGGTGTAAATTTATACAATTTTTTTCATACATATCAACCAAAAAGATATATAGTTAAATTAGAACAATAAACTGTCATTACTAAATTGAATCTTTTTAGCAACAAAATAAAATACAACAAAATATTGATAGAGCAACTTGAATGTTTGTGCCACAACTTAAATTTAAAAATATAATACCAGATTTAACTAATACATTTTACTGCTTTGATGAGTTGGTACGATATGTGTCGGACTTGCTCTAACGGATACGGATGATAGCTGTTGTCTTTCTGAAATGAAATGAAATCAACTGTAAAAATAAGTTTTAGTTTTTTTAGTAGAGGTAGTTACAATAAACAAATTTCTTTAAAAATAATATAAGCAGATGGGGAAATGTAGGTTATTATATGCTTTTATTAGCTTTCACTTGTCCGGATGTCCGCGGATGTCTGGAGATGTCCAAGGATGTCCACGATGATAACGACGACAAAAATTTTCAACTTCATAGTAAATATAAACATTTTTTTTAACAATTTGCCGGAACATTATTTTTATGATACGATTTTGCTATTAAATTTGCCACTGTTAGAGCATTTCTTCAAAGCATGCTTTTAATTTTTTGCATTATAATTACTTGTTTTTCACATTTTCAAATAAATTTTCAACAATTGGTTTTAAAACAATACTATTAAAAAATCTCATTTATATCAGTGCCATAAAACATTAATGTGAGTTGTTAGAAGCTGTGTACTTTTCTCCAATCTCAACATGGAAAAACAATTACCCCATTTTAATAAAGCTTAGAAAAATAAATACCTATTTTTACTTAAACATAGAAGAAAAATTACTTTATCCAACTTAAGCATGAAAAAATAAGTACCCTCGCTCATCCAAAAATGGGAAACATAGAGAAATAAATAATTACCCTGTTGAAACAACTTTCTATCCAGACATGAATAATAAATATCACAGTCTAAAAATAGAAGAAAAACAAACCAAAAAATCAAAGACGCTTTGACCAAGGAGGTCAAAACTTATGCAGATGTGACCGTAGTAGTCGAAACAAGAAATCATTTTAACGCAGAGACTGTGAAAAAAATATATGAAAAATTATTTTTACATATTTAATTCAAGTTTCATATCTTTAAAACTTTAATATCTTTACTCACAAAAAACTAACAAAATTTGAGCAAAACAACATCTAAGAGAATGTGAAATGCGACTTTTTAGCTTACTTTTCACCTCTCGGATCTTTTTCTAGTAGTTTTTGAAGCACGTTGATCTCCAGCTTGGCTGCTTCGCGGTATTTATCGACGTTCTTTATAATTTTCAGAGCTATTCTTTGCTTACTGTGAGCATTTTAGAGAACAAAAAATGATGACAGGCTATCAGCAAGCTATCAATCACTGTGCTAGAGTTATATATCTATAAAGATGTTTTTATAACAACAACAAACGTCTTTAAACAAGGGTGTTACTAGTTTAATTAAATCCTGATGAGGTGATGGATAATAGAGATTTTGTTAGAGTTCGTGTCTGCTGATCTAGCGCTGGTCCAGTTACGGTACGAATATGTCTGTTATTTTTTTCATCCGTTATATTAACTTCACCGCTGATCTTGCTTGCTAACTTATTTACTTGCTTGCCTGTTTGCTTACTTGAATGTTTGCAAAACTTGAAAGTGAAAACTAACTAACTTTCCGTCATCCAATCGAGCTGAAATTTGAAATATAGGCTCAATCCTCATGACAATACATTATATTGAAGTTTAAAAATAAAATACAAAAAATTTTATTAAAAAATCTTTTTGCCATAAATTAATAACCAGTAAATCCTAAAATCTAAGGGATTTGTGAAAAAACTTAATTTTTCACAGTTTATTTGATTACATCATAGAGATGTTGATATGACAACTGGATACACAACTTAATAAAAATACTCATTTAGACGATTTAGACCTAATGTTTTGTCACTAATCTTTACATTAGAAAAAAAATTTAATAATAATTTCTAGCCTATAGACGATTTACATTTAAGATAGTTTTTGTGAAAATAATTTATAGTAAATAGACGGTTCTCAATCTGTATATTAGAAAAAAATAATTGTAAAATTATTCTCACGTCTGGTAGTCTTTGCACTCTACAACTTTTCCAAAAGTTCCTTCTCCTAGTGTCGAAACAATTTCATCTGTAAGAAACATTTCCATGTCGATTAAATATCAAATTTTTAACCATGCAAAACTGATTGCGTAACGATAGCGGGAACAAGTTTAGAAATAAAATTCGGAAATTAGAACAGTAAATTGTTGCAGCTGACATTTATCAACAATGACATCCCTGATCCTGTACATGAGGTGTCCCTCGCTGTCATCGTGAACGTCGAAGCCACCTCGACTGCTCTCAATCTACAACAGAAATCAAAACACATATAAATGTATAAATTTATTCTGCAAATAAAAAATTTTTTTTTATTATTATTTTTTAAATGTATTCAAATAAATAAGATAACCAATAAAACGATTTTGTACAGAAAGAATTTAACGTTCAAATCAACGTACCTACCCATTATCGAATTAATCGAATCCGAGTTTTAACAGCTGACTAACCGTTGGAACAGTAACAACTCCATTTGTTGTTACGTTGTCGTTTCTCAATTTAGTCGAATTAGTCCGTCTGTTAGCTGCTCCATTAGCGATTACTGCTGGCGTTGCAGTAGTAGTAGTAGTAGTCGTTGTTGTTGTTGTTGTAGAATAGCTGGTTGTAGTTTTGTCGGTGTTTTCCTTTGTTTCTATTGGATCGCTCGACTGCGGCGAAACTGCAGCCGAACGCTTCTGAGCATTGGCATCCGAGCCGGGCACCAAGCTGACACTGAGATGACTCACGCACTTAGCCGTTCCGCCATCTTTAGCGTTACCGTTTTCTAAAGGGATGTTGACATTCGGCAGAGATCCTCCGATCAGATTCTGCGGGGGTGGAGAAGAGCCAGCTGCGTTGTTTTTGTTGTTGTGTGCAGCGTTCGAGGCCAGTAAGCTGTTGACGTTGCTTGCAACTGCGCTCGTTTCGTTGTTCAACTTTTGGCTTTCGTTGCCTGGAAACTTGTAAGGCGATATGTTCTGGAGATTCCGTCGGAGACTGCTGAAGCTGTTCTGTCCGGTTCTGCTGAAGCCTTGAGCGTTGTTGTTGTTGTTGCTGTTGCTGTTTGCGACGGAGGTCGAAAGAATCGACGTTGTTGCTGTAGCCGTTGATGTGGTTGTCGTCAGATTTGCACGTTCTTCCACATCCCGAATAGCCGGCTTTGTTATGGAGACTGTCGGAACGGCTACTGATATGAATTTCGGAGATGTGTTGCTACTGTTGTTGTTATTGTTGTTAACGTTGGTGGTTGTTGTGTTGTTGTTGTTGTTAGTGGCGTCAATGATGTTGTTGTTTGTAGTTGCAGAGCTGATAGTGCTGGCAGCGTTGTTGCACGTCGAAACCAGTGATGGGCCGGTGAGAATCGAACTGCTGTTCGACTTGGCCGCTTCTAAGAGGGTCATATTCGTTCCGATGGAATTCAACTTGCTTCTCAGTGAAGCGATCGTTTCTGTACGGGGCATTGTTGAATCGACGTTGATGGTTTCACCTTTGGAAAACTTTTATTATGAATGTATCTTCCTTATCATAGACCTGGTTAATAGATTCTTAAATTATTTCGAACTCAAAAACTCTTTTCTTCGCCATTCATGTTTAAACTTTTGATCTTTAAAACAAAGACTTGAATGTATTTATTTATTTTCTTTTTCTTCTGTGGTATTTTGCTTATGAAAACATGAACACAAATTTCAAAGTCGACGCTAGAATAAGCTGCTTAGTCTATTTTTTCCAGTTTCTCGCTTCCGAGAAAGTTGAAACGTAGATGCTGTTTTGTTTGTGCAAATAGAAATTATGTTGTTAATTCATTTCCTGTTAATCTTCTTCCTACAATTCGTTTATTCATTTGCTATTCAAAGACCATTGGATTAAATGCTGTCTTAACTTTTTCTTCGAAATTAAAAAATATGGAACATTTTTTTTTTAAAAGCCAGTATTTTGATTGATTGAAATTTCCTAGCTGTAAATAAAAATCAACAACTCCAGATCACCTATGTATTTATAATTTTGTTCCTCAATAATTGAAATCGTCGATCATGTTCATAATTGTATAATAAAGCAAACTAAAAAAAAAACATTATACAACGAAACAGCAAACCATCTAAGAACCATCTTTATTAAAAGTCCATACGCAATTTTGATTCAAAAATAAAGCTAACGAATAACAAATCAAAAAATTAAAAACCGTTTACCGTTTAAAATAATTTAAAATAATAAAAAAAATGAAATATAGAACGCGAACGGTTTATTCACTACTCTCCACCTCTCTGTACATATTCATCTTCCTCCTTTTTGTTCGTACTGGAGATGCCAGGAAAAGTTGAGTTCTTTCTGCTGCTCGGAGTTGTGAGGTTTTGAAAGCTGAGTGTATGTGTGCGTACACACTCACTACTGTGCACGTGCCTGAAAATGCGTAAGTGTGAGTTGGCGCACATGTGAGTATGCGTGTATGTATGTATTTGTGTATGTATGTGTGTATATATGTATGTGTGTATGTATGCGTGTGTATGTATGATTATGTGTGTGTATGTATGTATGTGTGTATATATGTATGTGTGTATGTATGTATGTATGTGTGTGTAATTTCTGTAAACTGTTTGAGGTCTTTATATATAGATGATGATGATTGTGATTATGATTGTGATGTTGGTGATGATGATGCTTCTCATGGTGAAGTTCGTTGGAAAGGTCTGCCAACGACCTTGAGCCAGTGATGCAAATATTCTTCTAGTAATAAGTTTCTGAATTTTGCACGCACGATTTCATGTAGGAGAATTAAACCGCATTTTCAGATTTCTTAGAAAGCGTCGTGTGTAGGCATGTGCACATGTGTGTGTGTGACTTCTGTGTACTTTTTCAATTTTTATATCAAGATATACTCACTCACACACACACACACACACACACAAACTTACACAAACATTCATACATACATACATACATACATACATACATACATACATACATACATACATACATACATACATACATACATACATACATACATACATACATACATACATACATACATACATACATACATACATACATACATACATACATACATACATACATACATACATACATACATACATACATATATATATATATATATATATATATATATATATATATATATATATATATATATATATATATATATATATATATAATTCAAATCCGTTCCAGAATGCCCTTGATAGCACTCGCTTGCTCACAGCTGATTACCAGTTTCCCATAATAATGACGTGGTGGTATCACTTACTACCCATCTCATCTAACCTATATATTCATTACAGGCAGCTTCTTTCTCTCCAGTTTCCCTGCATAGTTAAACATCTTCTGTTACTAAAGATGTCCAGGATTGTTTTTTTTTTCAATCAATTTAGGTGTCTTAGGTAACCAGAGTAAAAATTACCAGATTTTTTTTTGTCGAAAATGAAAAAGTTACGAAGTAATATAGTTGTTTTTAAATAACACGGTTTTTGAGAAAAAAACTAAATAGAGCATTTGAAAAATAATAATATACTGTTAGAAGTGAACCAACATCAGATTCACAACAACGCCACAAAAATTGAGCGCAGTCAAAGTGCACTAAAACAATTGCTCGTAGATATATAAATATATATTATGAAAAATATTGTAAAAATATTAACCAGGTTCTATTGAGGTTTATTGAAAAAATAATTTTCTAATTGATCGGCAGACTTTCAAATAGTCCTATGCCGTCGGTTGAACCGTTGAACCTTGAACTTTTGAACCTTGCTGTTACAAGCCGTGACGAACCAAACTTTCCTGTGCATGCCACAAAATTATGTCAACGCTCAGCTTTGTTCCAGATGCTCATGCTTCTACAGTTTTCAAAAAATTAGACGAGAGTTGCTCATTGGTATATTTTTAGGAAAATAATTACTTCGGCAAAGAACAAAAACGGGAGGCAGGTCCAGCCCAGGTTTACCGATCTGCCTTGGTGCTTACGTACATGATCCTTCTTTGACAGGCTTTTCACTTAAAATATCACGCAGTTTATACGTTTAAGTTTTTTCTAAAACATTCTGCTGGCTATCATTTTTTCAGCAGATTAAAGACCTGGCAACCGGCAAGCCTTTTTGGTCCAATTCTGATTGAATTCGAAACATAGTCGCATATCACATATCTCATTCGTCATTATTTTAAAATTTTACATGACTCACGTCATACGATCGGAGTTGTCTCTCCTTACACTACCCCAACAAAATTTGAATTATTCAAACTTTTTTGGAATAATTCACACTCATTTTTTAAATAATTTACTGTTTTTTTAGAGATCTTTGGAAGATAATCTACCAGAAGTAATCGACGAAATAATTCCATTTCATTAAATATCATTTCAATTGCTTAATTAAAACTTCAACAACTAAATACAATCTGTGCTGATTAGCTTGCCCAACCAATTAACATAAAAATATGATGAGATTATATGCTCTAAAGTTGTGGGTGGTTTGGCATTTATATCACATGTTTTCCTCTTGATGCGTTGCTTCTGAAGTCGATTGGCCGGAATAAAATTGATTTGCTATTAATAGACGCTACGATAAAAACTTAAAAACCTCTTATTTTGTTTACCATTATATGTTCATCGTTTGATCTTATTATGTGTAACCGTCTAAAAATGTATTTCCAATCGGATGATTGAATGTAAATAACGGTACTGAGTATGCTGATTTTAGTTTTCTTTTTTTGCTGCTATAAATAGAAAAGGTTTTTTTCGGTTGAGTCGGCTTGAACGACTATGCTGAGTCTCGAGTTAAAAAGAAATATAATTCCTAGAACAGAAAGACGTAACGGAAAACATTCAGATTCCAAAGTAAGAAAGTGTTGCTCTAGATACAAACTCAAATTGCTGTTTTATTTTGTTTCGATTTGTTACCACTTTAAAAAAGTCTTATTATATTGAAGAAGAAATAACGTTTATATATGAACCTATGATTTGATGGTTAAAAGCTTGTAGACTCATTTCATGGTTTTTGAGAAGTATGTAGTACCTACTAGATGTTGAACGCTCCCGTAATGAGATGACTATTGTTTTGATGTTCATTTTGACATTCAATTATTTTATTTTGTGTAAATAATGAAACATATTTTGATGAACATTGCTAAGGCAGTTTTTCGTCTCTGAAAATAAAAAAGTGGTTTACTTTTTTTTAATATACTTTGATTTTGGAAGAAATTGGTTTGAATAAAAAATGTTTTAACACAACACAAACGAAGTTTGAACACAAACTTTCAACACACAATTAGTTTTCAATTAAATTGATTATTCAAAATAATACTGCGTTCTGATCCTCATATTACGAAACTATTTATGTAAAAACTATAAATGTGTAATTACCCTAACATTTATTGTTTGTTATGAAATTGAAGACCATAACAAGGTTCAATTGATATGAAAATAAACAATCGCATCAAAAAATAAATTAATCCGACCCAAATTACTCATAAAACCACCTGGTTTTATACATATGTATACAAGTAAACTTTTCTAGCACCATAGCAGATAGCTGCTGAAAACTTTTAAAAAAAAAGCTCATTATAGTGAAGAAAAAATAACGTGTATATATGAACCTATGATTTGATGGTTGAGAGTTTGCGGCTTATTTCGTGGTTTTTGAGAAGTAGGTACCTACGGAACGCTCCCGTTGTGAAATGTTGAAATGTCTATTGTTCTGATATTCTTTTTCAATTATTTTATTTTGTGTAAATATTGAAACAAATTTTGATAAATATTGCTTAGGCAGTTTTTCGTTTAACATTTTTTACCAATGCTTTTATTAACTCGTCGTCTCTGTTTCTCTGTCTGTCTGTTTCTCTGTCTGTTTCAAATCTTGCAATCAATTTTTGAGTCACTTCCTGATGATAGATTTTTTTCAAATTTTGCATACATGCTCAAAATAGAAGACAATGCAATATTCAATTATTAGTTTTACAATAAGTCAATTAATTTAGTTAATTTTAATTAATTTCGATATTTCGATATAATTAAGATATTTCGACTTTAATATAAAATAAAAGAGTAATATAAGAAAAAATTGATTGCAAAATTTGTGTTTTAATTACATATAAGAGCATTGGTTTTAAAAATTCGTTTTTAATTTACTTGTTTTAATATTTTTTTGATTTTGGAATAATATAATTAAAAAGCACTTTTTAAAATACCACGTCTTTGTGAACTGAAAAGAAGAAAATAATTTTTCTCTGGCCTGTGTGAGAAATATCTTGATGAAAGCATGCATTAAATGTGGACATTCGTATAACAAACAAGCCATAATTTTTAAAACTTAAAACGTGGGGCGCCTTGTACTCAAACTAATCATCTGCTATTTTTTAAACAGGGTAGGACGCTTTTTTAAATATAAATGGCGCCCCACGTTTTAAGTTTTACAAAATTATGGCTTATTATTATTTTCTTCTTTTCAGTTCCCAAAAACGTAGTAATTTAAAATTTTTTTTAATTATATTATTTTCTTCTTTTTAGTGCATTTGAAAAACACACACACACATATATATATATATATATATATATATATATATATATATATATATATATATATATAGGTTTTTCTAATGCTTGTCTCTCTTTCTCCCGTTTCCTTCCCCGCTTGCTCTCCCGCTCCCGGTCGCTTCACCGATCCTGGTAGCTTTCCCGTTCCCGGTTTATTTATAATAAAATATAATATATATATATAATATATATGTATATGTATATATATATATATATATATATATATATATATATATATATATTTATATAAACATATATATATATATATATTATATATATATATATATGTGTGTGTATATTGTATATGTATATATATATATATATCAAGTAATTTCTATCAAGTGTTTCCTCTCAAGTAACCTTGTATTCATTACCAACAATGATACAATGTTAGTTTAGAATCGATTGCAAAATTTGACGACAGACAGACAGATAGACAGACAGAGAGACAGACAAAGAAGTCAAGTTAAATAAAAGTGTGTAAAAACTTTCAAGCTTAAATTTGGAAATTTGCACACACCAGAAACCATTTGAGTGAAACTGAGGAAAAGCTGCAAAAGCTGGAGGCGGATGAGGAACAATTTGCAAAACTAAGCTAACAAAGTTTTTTAATAGTTTATAGTTCTTTACACATTGTTTTTTAAACTTCAAATAGCACCATACTGGAAATACCGAAGTACCAACCTATTTCCTTTTCCCTCCTCCTTTATTCAGACTTGGGAGTGGCTCGTAAATCTGATGCGGAGTTTACCAGAGAATTTCTTATAAAGTATTAAGTACAATTGTTACAGCTAATAAAAATTCAAAAACCGAAAAAAACTTTTAAAATTCATCGCCTTTTCGCGAGTCATTCGTTTTTGCTACTTGCAGTTAAACAATCTAGAGCACAGCAAAACCACCAAACAAATTTCATAAAATAAAAAACTAATCAATCGTGTCAGAAAAATAACAGGAAAAAGATCTAACTATAAAAGAAATAACTTGCTACTACGCTTCTGGTAATGCAAGAGATTGGGGCATGAGACATCTTCAAAAATATTGTAGATCTAAACATTCTAAACTGTTGAAACTCGAATAGAGTAGTGAGCCAACAACTGAAAAGGATTGTGATGTAAAAAAAAGAACAGTAATGCGGTAAAGCGTTCGCCTGTCGGCCTAAGGTCGATGGTTCTAATTTCACCAGCCTCTGCCTCTAATTATTCAAGAGAAAGAAAACTGTGGCGTGGTGCGCCCACGTAGCTCCCTTAGGCAAGGTTGAGTCTCTTGGAGAGTTAAATAACTCAAGCATCCGTTCCTGCTTGTTGACATAGAAAAATAATGTTTGCAATGGTTTATTTTCTTAATACTTTTGTTTACATCCCGGATTTTACGGATTTAAAGTTATACCTGCATTTAATCACATCCCGGATTCTACGGAGTCTTACTTAAACTTGCATTGTCTATTTAAAATGTCGTTTAAAAAGAAACAAAATTTGAATTAAATAAAAAGCCAGCGATTATAAGGGATTTGTGAAAAAAACCCTCGTTTTTATATTTTTCCCCGTTATATAATTGAGCTGAAATTGTGTTTATATATTTGTCGTAAAATACCAAAAGCTTTCTGTTAAATTTTCAAATTTCCAGCTGATTTTCAATAAAACGTCAATTAGAAAATGTTTGATAGGTGGCTATTAATTCCTATAAAATTTTCTTCTCTATCGAGTGTAATATAAATTAATTTTATAAAAATTATTTTATGACAGTTTTTATTCTATCTTTTTTATCAATTTGTTTACGGTTACTTTTTCCATAACAACTTGAAAATGTCTTTTATTTTCATTCTTTACATATATAGTATTTAGAATACTGTTTTTTTTTTGTTTTTCTATATAAAAATGAGTTGCAAAACAAGTAAAGGAAAAGACGAGTTTTTTAACACAAACTTTAATTTGAAATACATTCGATTTAGTAATAAAAAAGATGTTCGAATTAAGTTTTTTTAATTGAATCATGTATTGTCATCCAATATAAAACTATGCTGAAAGTTTCAGCTTCCTAGCTAGTCAAAAAGTTGGTTAAATTTTACTTGAAAGATTTGCGTACAGAAAAAACCACACACACACACAAACAGAGATTGAAACGTAAATAAAAGTTTTTAAAAACAGTTGCTTCCGATTTAAAAATTATAAAGGATTTTTAACAAACGAGGTTTTTAAGTTTCACGTGTTTAAAGTTAAAAGTACATTCATTTTTTTAGTGCCTTGTACCAAACAGGCCAGCGCCCACTTTACAATGTTGGCTCCTTGCAGATAGGAGCATCGGCGGTATGCGATGCTTCACGGCGCCGCTGGCAGCCCCGCTTATTACTCACTAGCTCCACAAGCGCACAAAGGACTTTAACCCCCAATCGAAGCTGGTGCTCATTTATCGACCACTAAAAGATTAAAAGCTGAGTTGACGTGAGCATATGTTAGTTAGTTATTTGCTCAAGGAAATTACGTGCCCGAACCTAGAATCGAACCTGGGTACCTTGGATATCCAGGCCGTTGTCTAAACCACTAGACCAGAACGTCTACGGCTTACTTGTTAAAAACGTCTCGTTTTTGGTGTTCTTTGTTCTTATGCCACCGAAACTGAAAGTTCAAAAATATTACAGAAATTATGATGACGGTAAAAAAACTTTGTAGTCATATTCTTATTAAATAAAATAACGCTAGTCATACATTTGCTTTCAACTACTATAGCTTGCTTCCTTTGAAGCTAAAAATTATTGCTGGTTCCACTGAAGAAAAACAGTTTGATATTTTTAAATAATCATTTTAAGATTGGAAAAATTATTGGAAAACTTCCAGATAATGAATTATAGGCAGTTTATAGGATCTGTTCTTGGGTATGATGAAAATGAAAGGAGACTGTTTGAAAAACTGATGGTTCTGAGACAACATGGAGTTAACGATATGAAAACCCTGATCCAATGTATTGTTGATAAAAAACATTTTCTTCCTATAGAGATCGGAAAATTAACTAATGCAATTAGAGCAGGTAGGTAATTTAAGTAAATAAATAACAATGATAAATGGTTGTTTTTATGAAATTGTAATTTACAGTGGTTATAACTTAACTTTTACTTTAAATTTCCTTTATTGCAGCCAAAAAGCTGGATTAGAACAGCTTTCGTAGAAATAGAAAATAAAAATTAAATAATTATTAAAAAACTAAAAAGTCTGGAAATATCTCAGTGAGTAAGGAATGAAAGAGTTATGAAATTTTTTAGTCATGCAACGAGAAATTTGGTATGGTTTGGTTGACAAAAGCTTTGATATAAATTCAAAGTCACGGCAAGCTGGGATGAGATGGTGAAGGCAACTTGATTTGCTCAAGAAGAGGTTGGAAGAACTTTTTTGGAAGCATCTCACACCTGTCATGTAGTGTGGGGATGTTCGCCAACCTTATCGCCTCTTCATATTTCATAGATTAAATTAGTCGCATTGATCGACTCTGTTGTGATTTTATGGAAGATGACAGTTTTTTTTAAGCATACTATGCCATACTGAGCACGCATATTCCAGTATGGGACGAATGACTGACAGGTAGAAGCTCAGTGCGTCCTCATTAGAATCTTCAAGAAGTGCATCCGGAGTGCAGTCTTTGTGCACATCATTGTCACATAATCGTCCCACTTCAAACTGGATGAGACGATCGCACCCACCAACTTGAATGACGTCACCCGTTTGGTGACCACCCCGCTCAGTGTCAGGGGAGGAGAATGGTTCATTGTTGACGTTTCGAGGATAGTTTACTTTGGTTTTTTTGAGTTAATATTCATTTTATTCAGTGTAGACCAGCTGACCAGTTGCTGGATGATCTCCTCCATACAGCTTCTCTGACCTCGTTTAACAAACTCCGATGCCGTTGTGTCATTAATGAATTTATGCACCATGCATTCCAGCTTCAATCCATCAATCAAGATGGCAAATGTTAGAGGACAGAGCCAGGTTCCCTAAGGCATTCCTCCACTCAACGTCACCCAGTCCGATATAGTTTGGCCTATCTTTACCCTCTGCTGTCGCCCGTCGAGGAAGGAGTCGATCCATTTGACAATATAGGCAGGAACTTTTAGGGATATCAGTTTTGATATCAAAATGTTGTGATCGATGTGGTCAAAGGCCTTGGAGTAATAAACAAAATTCGCACGTACAGACGACCCAGCATCGACCCATTTATGGACAATATCTACGAGTGCGTGCAATGTTGTTCGTCTGTGGTCGTCTTGACCACGTTTTTTATAGAGACTTTGAAGTCGGTTTTTAAAATTTTATTAAACGTAACCAACAACAAAAGTTAACTAAGATAAACAATTCTACAAGAGCCGACAATGGCAAAAGGAAATTAAAACAAAGTTCGAACTCGAGGCTTAACTAGTAAATATGGCGGGCAACGAGAACCACGAGAGCAACGAGAACAACGAAGAAAAAGTCGCGAAAGGTGAAAAGGTTGCCACTAGCTAGCGCGAGCTAAGCGAGCTAAGGAGCGCTAACCTGTAACAACTGATGTGTGTGTGCGTGGATTTTGATTTAGGAATATGAACCACGTTAGATTGTTTCCAGGCATTGGGGACCAGTTTCTCAGCAATGGAGGAGTTAAAGATGGCTGTGACTGGCTCTCTGATAAATGGTTCCATATCATGAAGAATCCAATTAGGAATTCCGTCAGGTCCAGGAGACTTGAATACGCTTTGGTTTTTTTGAGTTAAATAAAACAAATCTTCAACGCTTATATAAGTCTTTAAAATTTTAAATAAATGCCATCAAGATATATAGATTAATATTTAATTATTATTAAAAATAATAAATTCAAATGTTGAATTTTATCAGATGCTGTATATAAAGATGTTTTTGATAAACTGATACGGAAAAAGAAGAAATTGATAATTCAAACAAAAGAACAGCTGAACCAAAAACTGTCTACAATTGAAAAGAATATAATACAACAAGAGGAAAAAATAAAAACACTTAAAAAAGATAGAGAAACCACAAAAAAGAATATTTCAGACTTAAAAAATGATCTTTATAAAGGTGACGGAAGAAATCATAAAATTAATGAATCAAGAGTTTTAGGAGGTGTAGCTGGTTCTGCTGTAGCTGGTATTGGAACTAGTATTGCTATAACCGGGTTAAATGGCAGCGTTATTGGTGCTGGCAGTATTGTTGGAGCTGGTGTTGGCACTAGTGTTGGTGGTGCTGCTGTTTTAAGTGCTAGTTTGGCAGGTTTTGCAGTGCCTTTGCTTTTTTTTGGACTTATAGTAGGGGCCGGAGTTTACTTTATTCACAGGCATTATTCCCAATATCAGTTTAGCAAAAATAGACGTAATATGGAGAAAAATCTTGAAAAAGAAGAAAACAATCTTTTGCAAATCAAGCATTCTTTAAAAAGAGCTGTAGAAAAAGTCCAAAAATTGCAATCGGAATTGAGTTGTGTTAAGCACGATATTGCAATTTTAGATGTTGATTGAACTTTCATTCATCTGAAAAAATCGTGCAACATTTGCAACATTTGCTTGTCTAACTCACTAACGTTTAAAAACTTACCTTCGCATTATGTGTAAACATTTTCAACAAAAATAAAAAAATAAAAAAATAAGCTTTTGTTAGTGTTTTATAATAAAAATTAAACTTGCCTTAAATATGTACGGTGTTTGTTCGTATGTAGTTTGTAATAATTTTCTACACTAGGTGTTGTAAAACAAAATAAAATATAATATGTATTTAAAAAATAATATATATATAAAATATAAATCGTGGACAAACAGACAGACAGACAAGAAAGCAAATTAAAAAAACGTGGTAAAAACTAAATGTGAATTTGGGAAAATGTTGATGGCAGACTGGCAAATTAGTAAAAGCTTTGTAAAAAAATTTGTTTTTGATAAAATAAATAATACATAGGCAAACTTTTTTACTAACTTACCAATTTGTGCTCATTTCGTGAAACACAAAATATTTGATCATTTAAAAAATAAACTAAATAAAAGTCACAAGTCACTTTTAATAATTGAAATTTTTATTCTATTATAAAAATCTAAATTTTAAAATTTTTTAAAAGTTATGGAGAAGTTGTATTTTAAATTTCTTCAGTTTTGAACGCGATTCTTTTCTTCAACTGTTTAAAGTTAATTGATGTCAAATTCAATACTAAATAAAAAGTTGTTAAATTTTTAAATACTTAAAATTTATAGTAAGGTTTTTTTAATACATTTTTAAGAAATAAACTCGAGCTAAAATGGCAAAACGCACCCACGCACGCAATATTAACAGAAATAGCCCCGACAAATGCGTATTGAAATTGTCTCGTGTGAGCCCTCACTGTCGCAAAGATGCCGCTACATTGACATTTGGCGCCAGCGAATCTTTGCTGTGTAAACGCGCCTTTAAGCCATAGACTTATAATATTATATTATAAGTCTATGTGTCAGGGACGTAAATTGCGGGGGGCAGGAAAGAGGCATTCCCCCCCTGATTTTCAAAATTTGAAAAAAAATTTAACTAGAGTTTACTATATATTTTTAAAATTTTAACCTAAGTTAACCTAGTGATGATTCAAGTCATATTGGAATCCTTCTGGCGTGTGTAGACAATTTGCTTCCATCTTGATTTCGTAAATTTAAATTTTTTCACCTAGAATTTATTATCAAAATTGTTAATTTCAACTTTACTCAACCTCGTGATAATTCAATGCGTATCGAAATCCCTTCAGCGCGTATAGACAATTTTATAACTGGATTTACTAATAAATGCAGAGTAATAAATTGTGTATCAGCGGTGGTCTAATATTTAGCTGTTTTTTGTGCTAAAATACAATCAGCAAACTTGTGGAACTTTACCCTATTAGTGGTATTGATACAATGTTGATTCCCTCACAGTTGTCTAAATCAAAGTTATTATTATTTATTACACGAAAATAAAACAAAATTCTACACATCCTATTTTGAACATCTTTTTTTTATCTTGTACTTGCCCTTGCAATGTGATTAAATCATTTACGCCCCTAATACCCAGTACCCAGTGGCGGATCCAGAAATTTCTGGGGGATGCACTTCAAACATTTTTCACATTCTCTTCAAAAAAGCTGATGACCTGTGATGGGTAGTCGTAAGTATTTTTTAATTTTTTTTCAAAGACTTTCACTTTCTCCTCCCAAAAAATGCTACGGTCATTTTCCAAAAGCCAGGTATTATACCTAAAAAATGTCAATTGATACTCTGGTGGCTGGGGATGCATCTCTAACCTCCCTGCTTGTACATTCGTATTTATATAGATATATCTTTAAATGTGTGTGAGAGCATTCGGTTATCACATCCAAGTCGCAGAAGCAGCATTTGGCATGCAGGCATGCATTGATAAGAAAATTTTAAAAAATTAAAAAAAATGTTATTTATTTGACGTTTCATTGGCAAAATACCAAAACAAAACTAAGCAAAAAAAGCCCGGGCAACACCAGGTAACCCTGTCAGTAAGCTATATAATGACGAGAAAATGTTGCCTCCCATGGAAAATGCTGAAATTACGTCCCTGCTATGTGTTGAGCCAAGACTTGGAATGTTGTTAATGCATATTCATGAGGACATCACGTGATGTTCCTTGCTTTTAAATAAAACGCTAGTGCTTGGGTGCGGATAAAAATAGTTTAGTACAGTGCGTTTGATTTGATTTGATTAAAACACAAAAGTTGATTCCGATTTAAAAAATTATAAAGGATTTTCAATAAACAAGGTGTTTAAGTTTCACGTGTTTACGGCTTACTTGCTAAAGACGTCTCGTATTTTATGTTTTAAGTTCAATCCACCGAAACTGAAAGTTAAAAAAAATGACGGTAAAAATTTTTGTAGTCATATTCTTATATTCTTATTAAATAAAATAACACTAGTCATACATTCGCTTTCAACTACCTTTAAAGCTGTTGCCTACTGTTAGAAAAACAGAGTATGAATTTTTTTTTAAATAATCATTTTAAGATTGGAAAAATTATTGAAAAAATTCCAGATAAGGCAGTTTATAAGATCTGTTCTTGGGTATAATGAAAGGACACTCTCTGAAAAGCTGATGGTTCTGAGTCAACATGGAGTGAACAATATGGAAACCCTGATCCAATGTATTGTTGATAACAAACACTTTCTTCCTATAGAGATGGGAATATTAATTGATGCAATAAACGGAGGTAGGTAATTAAAGTAAAAAAAACTAACAGTGATAATTGGTTATTTTATGAAAATGTTATTTACAGTATTTTTAAATAAAACAAAACTTCAACGCTTATATAAGTCTTTAAAATTCTTCAGTCGCACAATTCAAGATGATAATTTAAATAAATGCCATCAAGATATATAGATTAATATTTAATTATTATTAAAAATAATAATTTCAAATGTTGATTTATATCAGATGCATTGTATAAAAATTGTTTTGACAAACTGAAACGGAAAAAAGAAAAATTGATAGTTCAAAGAAAAAAACAGATGAAACAAAAACTGTCTACAATTGAAAGGAATATAATAAAACAAAAGGAACAAATAAGAACACTTAAAAAAGATAAACAAAAAACAGAAAAACGTATTTCAAACTTAAAAAATGATATTGATAAAGGTAATACAGACAATAATAATATTAATGAATCAAGATTTTTAGGAGGTGCAGCTGTCATTGCTGTAACCGGGTTAAACGTTAGCGCTGTTGGTTCTAGCAGTTTTGTTGGTGGTAGTATTGGAGCTAGTGCTAGCGCCTGTATTGGTGTAACCGGGTTAAGTGGTAGCGCAAGTATTGGTGTAACCGGGTTAAGTGGTAGCGCTATTGGTGCTAGCAGTTTGGTTGGCGCTGGTGCTGGCGCTGGTGTTGGTGCTGGCAGTTTGGTTGGCGCTAGTGTTGGCGCTGGTGTTGGCGCTGGTGTTGGCACTAGTGCGAGTGCTTCTGTTGGTTTAAGTGTTGGTTTTGCAGGTATTTTGCCTGCACTTCTTATTGGGTTGTCAGTAGGGACCGCAATATACTTTGGTCACAGGATTTATTCCCAATATCAGTTTGACAAAAATAAACCTAATATAGAGAAAAATCTCGAAAAAGAAGAAAAAACTCTTCTGCAAAAGGAGCTTTCTTTAGAAAAAGCTGTAGAAAAAGTCAAACAATTGCAATCGGAATTGAATTCTGTTAAGCACGAGATTGCAATTTTAGATCTGGATTAAACTTTCATTCAACTGAAAAAGTCGTGCAACATTTACGATAATTGCTTATCTCACTGACGTTTAAAATCTTACCTTTGCATGATGTTTAAACATTTTCAATATAAAATAAGATTTTAAAAAACAAACTTTTGTTAGTGTTTGTTTTTTGTTTTAATAAAAATTAAACTTGCCTTAGATCTGTACGGTGTTTGTTCCAATGTAGTTAATAATAATCTTCCAGGGACAGGATTGATTTTGATAAAATTGTAACAACAATAACTGATAATGCAAGAAATTTTGTAAAGGTTTTTTCAGAGTACATGGTAGTTGAAGATGAGATAGAACAATTTGAAGAAATTTTATCAACAAACAGAGATTTGGTACATGACAGGAAAAAACACAGAACATGGTAATTCTGAAATTGTTTTAGGTAATATTGGTTTAATTTTTGATAGACTAGACACTTCGGGCCAGCAGATACAGCTTCCGCAACACACTAGATGTGTCTGTCATACACTGAACCTTATTGCTATCAAGGATGCTGATAAGGCATTATGCATTGGACAGTATAGCAGAATGTATCATGCTGCAATGAGAAAGTGTCAAGCACTATGGAATGCAGTAAATCAGAGCAGCAAGGCTGCAGACAGGGTGTCAGACATATGTGAAGGAAAGAAACTGTTAGTGCCTGGACAAACCCGATAGAATGCAAAGTTTGATGCTATTAGTAGAATTGTTGAACTGAGGGAAAAACTGGCACAATTATCTGATGCTCTCCAATTGCCTCATTTTAATAGGAATGAAATGGATTTTCAGAGTAAATATAGAACTGTTATGCAACCATTAGCTATGACACTCGATCAGCTGCAAGGGGATAAGAATAAGCTACTATGGGATGCTACTTCCTAAACTAACGCAGTTAAGATACAAACTTCAGAAGATGCAAACAGAAGGGGGGCATGTTGGTGTGTAGTGCTTTAGTAGGATCCATACTTTCTGGTATAGCAAAAAGGTTTGGCTCATTTTTTAATTTTGATGCTAGTGAGCCTTGTGTTTGACAAGCAATAATGGCAGCTGCTTCACACCTTTGTTACAAGTTGAGATGGGTTGCACCAGATAATAGTGAAAATGTTACTCAAATGTTTCTTGGAGCAGCTAGGCGCTTTGCTGAGCAGTCAGTTGAAGTTACTGAAACAGATGTTAACCAGTTGACAGATTATGCAGCTGAAGAAGACTATGGGTTTGATCAAGCTTCAGCTCCTGCAGAATCAAAAAAATTCCATACAAATGCAGGTACTAAAATGATTTTTTTTTCAATAATTGATAAGAGAAAAACAATTGTAATTTAAATGTGCATTTTATTAACATACGTGTTTTAATTTTATAATTATGACAGTAACTTTCAAAACGTAAAATTAGCATTACTACATGCTCTGCATTAATGATAATTTACATGCAGTTAATTTTTTATCTTCACAGGTATTGTCATATCTGTAAGATACAGACTGCACTTTGCAGCACCTTGATTGATACCAGATTGTCAGGAAGATGTTCGTGTACTACAACACACCTATTCCTTCATTTGCACCTGTTGAGCGTGGTTTACTATCAAAAGGGCGAAAACATAAGGGTGAAAACAAAAAGACGAACACAAAAGAGCGAAACTAAAAAGGGCGAATGCTAAAAAGAGCGCACGATAATTAGAGCGAAAATGAAAAGGGCGAAACTAAAAAAACTAACCCATAAAAACAAAGTTTTTATTATAAATCCTTTATATACGATCCTAGATTTTTATTTTATTTGAATTTTTGAAAAAATTTGAATTTTTTGAAAAAAATTTTTGAATTTTTGAATTTTTTGAAAAAAATTTTTGAATTTTTGAATTTTTTGAAAAACTTAATTATACAATATCCGATCAAACTGAAATTTTGATAGATTCAATTGTCTCGCAGCCCAAGTCGATGTGCCAAATTTCAGCTCGATCGGATAACGGGAAGTGAGTTAATTTTGAAACTCAAAGTTTGTGACCGACAGGAAGACAGACAGACAGACGGGAAGACAATCGAAAATAATATAAAGGATTTAAAAAGGCGAAAAATAAAAAAAGCAAACATCGAAAAGGCGAAAATAAGTTTGTATTATCTATGTTTCAAGCAATTTTTAAGAAATCTATTTGAAGTTTTATGGGCAAAAAAATAGAAAAAAATGAAGCGGGAGCGGAAGAGCGAGTGAGATTGGGCAAGCCAGTGAGAGTGTGAGCGAAAACGGGAAAGCGAGTGGCAGCGGGGCATTCAGCAGCCGTGTGTGTGAGAACGGGAAAACAAATAAGAAAGGAAAAAAACAGAGGGAGAGAAAAACAATAGGAAAACCTCTAAAAACTCCGAGCAACCCCGTTAGTAATTTTAGATTTAGCTATTTGAGATACTCGCCATTACCGGGTTCTCTTTCTATCACACACACACGCACGCGCGCACGAATTAAGTCTCTCTTTTACTCTTTTTTTCATTCAGGTACGCACACAAACAAATAAAGTTTTCTCTATCATTCTCTCGGTTTCATGATCAACAGAACAGTGATCAATGGTGTATTTTATTTGCGTTTCTTTTTTCATTTTTTAGCGCTATGTAAAATGTCCGCGATCAAATTGTTCCTAGTTGAAATGTTCAAAGTTATTTCAACCCATTATTGTATAATTAAAATTTAATTTAACAATGTAATTTATAATATTATTTTTTTTTTAGAACTCTCCATTGCTGGATATAATTTGTGCATCACTTTTTGTTCAGAAACTGTAGAATTAAATAGGTTTTTACATGAGCAAATTTTCCTATAACCAATTTCGTACCAAAAATACTTATCTATAAATTTAAGTTTGAACTATAATTAAGTAGGAAGTTTTTTGACCGTGACATTGGCATCTGCCACTAATGTGTTTTTAATGTGTTCCCATAAAGATTCACATGAGTGAATCTTCATGGGAAGCTATGAGAGAAAAAAAGAAAGGGAAAGAAAGAGAAAAAGAAGAAAAAGATAAAAAGACGATTTATTGTTATAATATGTACTAAACATTTAAACCACCCGCGCCACAATATCATCATCATTTAGGAAAAGGGAGAAAAGAAAAACACAAACAGAAAAAAGAAAGGAAAAGAGAGACAAACAAAACAAAAAAAACACAATAGATAAAGAATTATAACGAGAAAAACATTAAAATGAAAGAATGAAAAAAAAGAAAAATGCATTTTACTAAGGACAAAGAGCGAGCGAGATAGAGAGTAAAAGAAAAAAAGAGAGAGGAACAAAAAATAAAGTACCATGCGTTTCACTAGGGAGAGAGAAAGAGAAAAAGAGAGAAAAGAGAGAAAGCGAGATAGCAGAAGAAAGAAAGTTAGTTTGTGCTGCTAGTGTGTGGGTAAAATTATAAATTATAATATTTCATGTTTTCGCTTTTTTGACGTTCGCCTTTTTTATTGTGCGCTCTTTTTAGTTTCGCCTTTTTCATGTTCGCTCTTATTATCGTGCGATCTTTTTAGCATTCGCCCTTTTCAGTTTCGCCCTTTTATGTTCGCCCTTTTGTTTTCGCTCTTATGTTTTCGCTCTTATGTTTTCGCTCTTTTGATAGGATACCGTTGAGCGTCTGTTCAGGTGTTCAGTATAGCAGGTTTGATTCACACGCTGAAAAGAAACAAACTTTATGATGAACTTTTGAGAAATTAACACTCTTGAAACTAAACCAAAGCATTTTTTTTGAAATAATGATTTTTGTGACTTGTAATGACTTCTAGAAGAATTGTCATCAGTAGCAATTTTAATAAGCGCAAACTTTTTAGTGATGATTTCATGATTTTAAATCATCAAAATTATGATTTTGATTTGAAATCATTTTTGGTGGAAAGAAAAAATGATTTTGATTTCAAAATCATTTAAAATGTGATTTTACCCAATACTGTCTTCCACACTAGGTAATATGATAGTGACCATTAAAACCATTAAACCTGACAAAGCAAGTTAATATAAGACTAGTAAAAAAAACTAACTGTGACTGTGGGAAAAATGTTGGTGGCAGACTGCAGATTGGTAAACTAGTAAAAGCTGACATTACTGTCACATTACGGTTGACTACGCGGTTATTCCGCTCCCTTGATAAACCTAGTTTGCAATTTACCACTTTAATGAACACATTTCAATCAGAAATTTCGGTTTTTTCGGAAATCCGAACAAAAATTAAATTAATGGCCAACTTTTGTAAGTGAAAATTAACAAACTTTCCGTCATACAATCAAGTTGAAGTTTAGAATGTAAAAACTTGCTACTCGTGACAGTGCATTCCTGTGAATTTAAAAATTTCTTTAAACAAGTAAAGATACAAAATAAAAAATGCTTTTGTATGCCTCTTTATCTGAGTCAACGAACTAAAATTTTTGAATCTAAAACAACCGTTTTACACACACACACACACATATATATACATATATACATATATACATATATATATATATATATATATATATATATATATATATATATATATATATATATATATATATATATATATATACATATCTGCATATACATAATTTGCTAAGTATGTCTGTATGTATGTTAGCAATTTCGCGTAAAATATATATATATATCTTTTTTTATATTTATATTAATGTTTTTAAGACTACCAGAAACAGCTAAAAATGTTTAAAATTAAAAATTGGTACTTTTATAATGCTTCTTCGAAATTCAAACCAAAGAAAAGGCTTGTTAAATGGAACGCGACTGGTAATCAGAAGTCTCCTTAAAAAATTGCTTTTAAGCTGAAATTATTACAGGAAGTAATAAAGGCGATGAAGTTTGCCTGTCTCTAATTGATTTGGAACCGAACAATTGATTTGCCATTCAGAATGAAACGGCGACAATTTCCAGTAATATTAGCTTTCGCAATGACAATTAATAAGAGTCAAGGACAGTCTTTTGATCACGCCGGTGTATATCTTCCTGAGCTAGTCTTCGCTCATTGTAAACTGTATGTTGCGTTTACTCGAGGAAGATATCACGAAAATATAAAGACGGGGCGAAAAGCCGGGGGCAAACTTTCCGTAAACCAGCCGCTTATGCAGCAATAAGAACGTCCGCCGTATACAGGAGAAAAAGCAGAGGACCAAGTACACTACCTTGAGGAACGCCAGAAGTGACATCAGCGGTCAACGACGCGACCCCGCCGAAAATGACCTGCTGCGTACGTTCCCGTGAAAGGAAGACAGCCAAGCAAGGACCGACCCAGACAACCCAAATCACTCCTTAAGACGATGGAGGAGTATGTCATGGTCCACTGTATCGAAGGCAGCAGACATATCGAGTAACCCGAGAAGGGTTACATTTTTATTATCTGCAGCAGACAGGATGTCCGATAAAATTTTCAGAAGGGCCGTTTCAGTCGAATGACAAGCTCGGAATCCAGATTGGTGCCTCGGCAACAGACTGTGTTCATTAAGGAATTTTGTTAATCGTTTGCTTACAATTTTCCACCAGCTGGAAATGAAGGTGAGGATGGATATTGGCCGGTAATTTAGAGGGAGGTAGTTGTTGATGCCTATCGCAAAACTTCTCCAATATCTTTTTCACTTTTCTCCAAAAATAGCCGGATGACTGGGACGGGTAATCATGGGTACTTTTTTCTAAAAGCTTCGAAAAAGTTTTTACTTTTTTTATTCATAAATGGATAAAGAGTCAAATCTTACATAGAGCGTGAAGCTGGGAACTAATTTTTACAAAAGCAAAGGGTAATATCAAATAGTGAGTCATTCCAAGGACGTTCTAAATTTTTAGAGTGATGAAAAGTCAAGTGGAATGTTCTCGGGGTAAATACTACTGGAAAAAGAAAAAAAGGAAGAAAAAACTGAAAATGCAAAAACAAGAGAAAATTTTCCCAGTAACAAACGTTGGGTGCAAAATGTCTGGGGCAGAAGTAGAAGTAGCCAATTTTCCCAAGAACAAAAGCTAACATTCTCGGAATTGAGTTTTTGGTAAAATAAAATCAGAAGCAAAACCTGGGGACTAACTTTTACAGAGGCGAAAAACCGGGAGTAAACTTTCTCAGGATCAAACCACTGATGACAAAAATCAGAAATAAAAAACCAGTGGCAAAAAATCAGGGGCGAAAAACGAAAGATAAAAAACCGGGGGCAAAAAACAAGGGGGCAAATTTTACCAGAAGTGAAAAACTAAGAGGAAAAACTGGGAGCAAAAACCGGGGACGAAAATCCGGGAGCAAAAAACTGGGGGCGAAAAACCGGGGGCCAACTTTTCCAGGGGCGAAAAGCGCAGGAGCAAATTTTCCCAGGGGCGAATCTTCCAAGAGCGAAACTTCCCCGGGGGCGAAAAGCCGGGGGCAAACTTTCCGCATCCCGGCTGCATATTTTTAAATGGTAGGACGATTAGCAGCCTAAGAGGGGCGTGGCTGAACGCTCTGCTTTAGATATTTATGATTGCTATTCTCAATGTGGCACTAAAAAGCTATAGAACAGAGAGACGAGCTGGTTTTATATATGTTATTATATATAATATATATATAAAACCAGCTATATTAAATCAGCTACATATAATATGGTCGCTTTTTACAAACTTTTATTACAAACTTTTTACCAACTTTATTTTAGGTTACAATCTGTGTGTGTGTGTGTGTGTGTGTGTGTGTGTGTGTGTGTGTGTGTGTGTGTGTGTGTGTGTGTGTGTGTGTGTGTGTGTGTGTGTGTGTGTGTGTGTGTGTGTGTGTGTGTGTGTGTGTGTGTGTGTGTGTGTGTGTGTGTGTGTGTGTGTGTGTGTGTGTGTGTGTGTGTGTGTGTGTGTGTGTGTGTGTGTGTGTGTGTGTGTGTGTGTGTGTGTGTGTGTGTGTGTGTGTGTGTGTGTGTGTGTGTGTGTGTGTGTGTGTGTGTGTGTGTGTGTGTGTGTGTATGTGTGTGTGTCTGTGTGGCTTTCTCTGTACACAAATCTTGCAAGTAAAATTTAAACAGCTTTTTGACTAGCTAGAAAGCTGAAACTTTCAGCATATCTTTATATTGGATGACAATGCATGATTCTATTAAAAAAACGTAATTTGAACATCTTTCGTATACATACACACAGACACACATCGAGTGTATTTGAAATCAAAGTTTGTGTTAAAAAATCGTTTTTTTTTTACTTGTTCTTTATGTGGTTTCAACTTCAATTTCAATGTGTTTCATCCGTCAATAGCCGTATTAATTTGTTAAGTGAAAGTCGATTCAGCTTAGCTCCTATTCAATGTCTCTGTCTAAACAAAACTTATAACTATTTCTCATTTTTAACTCAACTATTTCAACTTTTATAATATACTAGCGGGGTTACCCGGTGTTGCTCGGGGTTTTCAGAGGTTTTTTATCATTTTTCTCTCTTGCTCCCGTTTCCTTCCCCGCTTGCTCTCCCGTTTCCGTTCCCGCTCACGCTCATTTTTTCTTTTTCATTACTTATTTTAGCCCATAAAACGTAAAATAGATTTGCTAAAAGTTGCTTGAAGCCTTCAAACGTTGTTACGTAAACAAAATTTGAATTTAATTACGCAATTACCTTCGATGGTCGTACATAGGAACTTTGGCCTGGAAAGTTAAGAAGGGAAAAAAGTTAAGTAGGTTTGGACTCCTTCTCCGATCCTCCGGCTCAGGGGGCCAAAAAACCTTCCGGGCCAAAAGTGCCTTTACATGATCATTGCATAAGTTTTCGAAGCACTGTTTAAAATTGCGTAACAGACATTACTTGCTAATGGACTTCTTAATATTAAAAAGTCCATGACTTGCTGACAGTGTTATTTTAGTTCAGTAAATAATTTTAGTTCTTATTTTTATTCTATTCTTAAATTTTATTTATTATTATCATTTTATTTTAGTTCATCAAATAATTTTAGTTCTTATTATTATTTAGCTCTTCAAAATTAAATTTAGTTTTTATTTTATTACAATTCTTGAAATAATTTTCGTTTTTATTCTTATTTTATTCAGATAAAATAAATTTCGTTTTTATTTGATTTTAGTTCAATTTTAGTTCATGCTCTAATTATTTTTCTTACTATAGCCAATTTCATGCAGTATGGAAAAATAATAATTTTGTAACACAGGAAGATGGTATGATCAAAATTTCAAACAAAAAATATACATATAGAGTCACCAATTTTTATTTTAAGAGCAATTAAGAAATAATATTTTTATTGAGTTTAAGAAAAACTCTCATTTCAAGGGATTTCTTCATTCGATTACGACGGCCTGCTGTCAAGATGCCACACACAGAAAAATTCTTTCAACGTATGCCTGGGAGGCTGGGGCAGTAAGTAAATCTTCGGCAAGCATAAATAATTTAGTGTAGCACCCTTTCTTTTCTTTCCAAAAATCCAGTGCATTTGACAGCTTTGATCATGTTGGTTCCATTGTCTGTCACAACCAACAAGACCTTCTCAGAAGAGATGCCCCATTTTCTTAAACACTCATCCAGGCAGCCAGCCAGTTTTTCACCAGTGTGTGGGTGCTTGATTTCCATCAAAATAAGGAATGCATGGACTGGCTTTTCTGACAACTTATCAAAAAACATGCTGATATCCCTAAAAAAGAGGCTGTGAGACCTCTCTTTGTCCAGCTATCAAGACATATTGTGACATGTCTTGTAACTGCAAAGAGGTTCCTCAATTGCTCTGATTTTAATTCAAAGAGATCATTCATGTGTTTTGAAAATGAAGCAGATCCTAAAGCAAAGTAAAATGTTTAAAATTGAAAATGATTCAGAAATCATAAAAACATAATATGAATTAAATATTTAGTGTAACTTTATTGTTTAAAAAATAATTCTAAAACCTCACTACCTGGCAGATTGAATTTCGAATCCCCAACTTTCCACATGTACCGAAAGGAGGGTTTATCGACGTGCGTCACCGGATTACAAGTTTCGATTAACATGTCGACGATGCTGTTAACTCGATCTTTGTGTTCTATTGAATCAACATGCCAATGCCAATCAATTGAATTCCGTTGGAAACACTGCTTGATTGTTTGCTGGTCTCCTTCTAATTCAGCCTCGGCTTTACGTTTGAGGCTTGATTTTACATTTCTTTCTTTCTTCATAATCTCGAGCTCAACAAATTCAGATTTATGAAATCTTTAGATGCGAACTCAAATTTGTGGAATTTTTCCCGCTAAGTTGGATTCCACATTCTTTATTTTGAGAATCCATTGCCTTACATTTAGATTTGCTGGTGCTGGAATCGTAAACAAAAAATTCCCACACGGAACTATCTTTTTTTCGTCCAGCAAGCATTTTCGCAAGAGAACTCATAATTATTTTCAATGATTACAACGTTTATGATAACACGAAAGTTAAGAAAGAAATGGTTGTGTATTTCAACTAACAGTTGCACAACCATAGAAATCTAGATCATAGAGATTATATATCCACAGATATTGGTTATCTAGGCGAACATCTATGTACACAACTTTCAATAATTTTCGTTCGAAAATTAATTTTTATTTTTATTTTTATTCAGTTTGCATGATTTAAATTTTATTTTTATTTTATTATCGTTCAGAAAATAATTTTCGTTATTATTATTATTCAGTTTGTACTATTTAAATATAGTTTTTATTCTATTTACGTTCTTTAAATAATTATAGTTTTTTTTTCGTTCTTATTAACGAACACAATAAAATATTCCGTTTTTATTCAGTTTTCGTTAACAAAAATATCACTGCTTGCTGTCCAGTCTTGCATAATGTGACCGATTGCGCGTTATTACAAATTATTAAAAGATAGATGGGGCGGGAAAGCGTCCGGAATCGGGAAAGTGACCGGGAGCGGGAAAGCGACCAGGAGTGGGAGAGCAAGCGGGAACGGGAAAGCGACCGGGAGCGGGAGAGAAAACGGGAGCTAGAGAAAAACGATAAAAAAACTCCCGAGCAACGCCGGGTAACCCCGCTAGTATATATATATATATATAGTTCCCGCTTGCTCACCCGCTCGCTCCGCTCATTTTTCTATATTTGATTCCCCTTGACTCTCCAGGTTGTGTGAAAATTTCATTACGATCGGATGAATGGTGTAGCAATGCATAAATAACATACATGCATATATACATATATACATACATACATACATACATTCATTTTTATATATATATAGATAATTTATTGTTTTAGCATAGGGTTCTGAAGATGGCTTTATATAGCTGGAAATGGCCATAGTTAATCCTGATTGTTTTAATATTTATCTATTTTTTAACTAATAATTTCTTCGATTACAATTCTCGTCATTTCAAATGGATGAAAAGGGCTTTAAAAGAACATTTTTACTAGTGGGTAATAATATTAATAGTAATTATAACATGAATGTGAAGTCAAGGCATTTTACGAATTATAAGTAATTGAACAGATTAATTGAAACAAAAAATTTTTTATTTCTTGCTTTGGCAATATTTTATTATTTGTAATGGCAACACTGTCAGTTTTTTACTTCTTAACACAGTCTAGCGAGCGTTGCGCAGTGTGTAGCACGTGTTTTGAGATTGCTTGAGGGATTTAATAACGACAGATGAAAGAGTTTATAAAAAATGTCATCTTGTTTCAAATAATCTGTTCGATACTGTAAGTTTTATTCAAATTTACTCAAACTAACTTTGAACTAACTAAATCAACAATTCATATTATTTGCGACACTTTTTATCAATATCAACAACATAACATTGAAAATGTGGAATTGAGTGCGATTTACGTCTAGCCTTAAGCCACGCCCCTCTTAGGCTGCTAGTCGACCTCTCTGTATTGCCACATACTACCATTTAGAAATATGCATCCCGGCTGAAACATACCTCGTTCGTGTGTGGATTGGAGCAGGACACAGGACTTCTTGTCAAACATTTGACCAGGCATGATTTGAAAGTCATATTAATATTAGTACGCCAAAGACACTGGCACAGTTGCCACCAACCTTAATTGTCATTAGGAATCATATACAGCCAGCATTTTACATCAAACGGAAGGTCCTCACTATCTTGATTGATGATGTTCCAATTCTCAGTGCAATAGATTATGTCTGGTTTTAGATGGTGGTACCATATTTCCTGTTAAAGGTCTTGGACCAATTCCAGAAATATGCTGATTTTGTGCAAATGTGGTGGTAAATGTGACACCAACCGATGTCTGTGTGCAAAAGAACTCCTGTGTGTCATATATTGTCACACATTACATTCAGTCTCAGATTGTCACAACAAATAATTTATAGGCATTATTTCTGCAAATGAAGTGCTTCTGGTGAAGTCGTACTAGTTTATTATTAATAAACATTATTAAATATGTTTTATTTTGTACCTTTACTGGTGAATTATAACAAACAATTTAATCTTGTCATTGTTCTTCTCATTGTTAAAGAATAATTCATACTTTATTGACAACATTTTCTCTGTTTTCGGTGGCCAATTTGGATTTTGTCGGCCATATTAGATTTTATTTGTCTCATAATTATCATAAAAAATGACATCTCTAGAAAAAGTTGTGTACACCAATTAAATATATTAATGTCTGATTTTTTTTTAAAAATTTAATTATCGGTCGCCATCTTGAAAATTCAAGATGGCGGAATTATGCCACCTAGTGCAGTTTTAGAGATATATGGGTCTGCTACTGAAACAAACTTTCAAACTCTGTCCTATAACAAGTGTATGCGGGTCTATATGGCAGGGCCAGGACTACTATGACCATGAATGAACGTCAATTCAACAAATGATGGATGAGCAAATGTTTTAAAGAACCCGCCCATTCCAAAATTGCTGATTCGTCAATTACAATTTTGCCATTTCTTATGTGATGAGCAATATTTTGATTTTTATTACAGCAGAAATAAAAAAAACAACAGGTTTCAATCTATTATTAATTATATCATTATCTATCACAGAATAATATTTATTATATTTATTTATTTATTTATTTATTTATTTATTTATTTATTTATTTATTTATTTATTTATTTATTTATTTATTTATTTATTTATTTATTTATTTATTTATTTATTTATTTATTTATTTATTTATTTATTTATTTATTTATTTATTTATTTATTTATTTATTTATTTATTTATTTATTTATTTATTTATTTATTTATTTATTTATTTATTTATTTATTTATTTATTTATTTATTTATATATTAAATACTTTAGACAGTGAATGAAATCAATTTCCAAAAGCACATTTAACTCTGTAGTAGAGAGCAAGTCCAAGAAAAGAAACAAAGTTTTTTTTAAAACACACTTTTATATTTTGCATTATGCAAAACGATTTCTAAACGCATTCATAGTTTTACCATTTTTTATTGTAATATTTTATTCAAAATGTATATTTTTGCATTATGCAAAACGATTTCTAAATGCAATAATAGTTTTACAATTTTTATAGTAATATTTTAGTCAAAATTTCAATAAGTTTTTGACTATCTTTTTTTAAGGTGAAGTACGGCAGTAAGACCAATGATTGTGAGATAGGCTTTGTATGTCGCGCCATCTATTGGTAAAATTCAATTCAAAAATTTGGCCACAGAGAAATAGAGAAGATCAAGTTAAGTTAAATAAAAGTGTGTAATAATAATAATTATTACGATAAATAAAACAGTTTTAAATACATTAATAACTATTATTTTATAATTTATAAGCTAAAGGTTTAACATTACGATGAACATTTATCGAAAAAATTTAAGTTATTTAATATTTTATTTATTTATATTTATATTTCGTAACGAAAGCATGGTACAATATGTAGTGATTTTAATTTGCTTGAACCAGGTTCGATCCAAAGTTTTTGTTTTTTTATAATAGTTTATAGTCCTTTACACCAAGTGTTTTAAGACTGAATGTAGGAAGCACCTAAGTACTTCCTGTCGTGGATCAAAGTGTGATCCTTTTAACTGTCCCTCCTTTATCCAGGCATGGGACTGGCTCGCAATTAGCAAGGCGGAGTTTCGATCCAAAGCATTGAGCTTTTTTTTTATATTGCTGAGCAATTAGAGCAACCACATTGTCTAATTACCACATTTAATCATTTAAAGCGATTGAGATCTTGACTTCATTGAACTTCTTATAATAATGGTAGAGAAGGAAAATGTGATTTATTTAATATCCTAACAGTTCGATAAAAACAAAAAGCCGTCATTTTTTACGGCTAACGTTATCATTTTGTCGTAAACGTTGTTGTGTCTTGAACGTTTTGTCGTGAACATTTTGTCTTTGAACATTTTGTCTGTGAACGTTTTGTCTGGGAACATTTTGTCTGGGAACATTTTGTGTATGAGCATTTTGTCGTGAACGTTGTGTCGGGAACATTTTGTCGTTGAACAATTTGTCTGTGAACGTTTTTGTCGTGGAATCGCGTGGTTTATTTACCCCACGCTGGTCAAAACGTTTTAGTGTAGTCAGACCAATATCAAGTTAAGATTTTTGGAGTTTAGAAGGCAATTTTTATGAATAGGTATTATAGTTACTCCCACGTTGCTGTCTAAAGCTAGGCTTAACATGCTGGGAATGAGAAAGTATTTTGCTACTTTTAGATGTGTTATATTAGAAATGCGATTTAGATCAAGGTTCTCACTACTTCACTACTCACTAAAATTGATACACACCCAAAAAGGCATTAAGCCTAAGCCAGGGGCTGTGCATCGGACATGGAGGTTATGCACCTAAAAAGTTGTATGACTGAATTCAATCACTCGTAACATACTAACAAAAATAATAAATTGTAAACATATAGCGTGGGACGCAATCGTTGCGATCATATGAATGCAAAAAAGCCGCCCCACGCTTTTATGTTTATAATTTATTTCGTACTTTTAGAGCATTTTATTAAAAAGTTTTTTTTTAATTTTTTAAATTATTATTTTTTCAATTTTTTAGTTTGTTAACTGACAAATCCAAACTGGAATATCACTGTTAAAGAGTTTTTTTTATAAGTGGTGAAGAAGTATCCAGCGGGCATTCAGTTAGAAGCATATACTGCAATGTGTCTATCACTATCTCCGGCTTCGGTAGAACGTCTATTTTCTGGACTCCTGTTACTTTCAACTTCTCTATGAAACAGATTTCTGGATGTCATGTTGCTTTTGAGAACGAATCAAATGTATTCATAACCTACACATTAAATTGATTTGTAACTGTTTATTCAACGAAATTAAATAATATATATTTGCTGCATTTGGATAATTGAGTCTAAATTGAACTAAATTCTATAGAATTTTTTAGTAGGTCACAACTTGTTTTAATTGTTAACTCCAGAGTTATTACTTATTATTTTTATTATTATTCAACTATTACCAGTGTTTGAGATATTATTCTAACAAAACTAATTTATTTATAACAAATAATTTGTTCATATCGGTTGTTTTACTTTTCATCTTGCTTACACTTTTTGGTGTACGCGTGTGAATAATAACATCGCCCCAGCAAAGAAAAATAGTTATATAAGTCTATTCTATAAGTTATATATCACAGTATTTATATTGTAGATGGTTACCAAACTGTGTGCTCTTGGCGCAATTGGTCTTGCGTGTGGTTATGGATTCACATATCTCATGCTGAAAGTTGAAAAAAGTTTTGAATTTCTTAATTCTTAATTAAAGTTTGTGTTCTAGTATAATAATTATAGTAATGTAATGTTATTACTTGTTAGTTACTAGTTAATAGTTAATATGTATTTTAATAAGATGTATTATTTAAGTACTGAAACTTAATTAAAGTTTGTGTTCTAGTTAATAGTTAATACCAGTTAATATTAATAGTAATGTAATATTAATACTAGTTAATATGTATTTAATAAGACATATTTAAATACTGAAACAGTATTTGGTTGTTTATTTGAATACATTATTTTCAATTTAAGCGTTGGAGTAAAGAAAATGAGACAGAACAAGAATACAAAATGACCTTTGCAGTTCGAAAAGATCTGACATTATCTGGGAATAAAATAGCACTCCTGGTGGGTTGGCAAAATATTAAAATTTAACTAGAATTTTTCACATTATTTATGATATTTGATTCAGTATAATGACAGTTGACAAATGTAGTTTGTATTGATGGTTTTTAGCTAGTCATTCTAAATGTAATACTCATCGGTTGAGGAATAACTTGTACCATGGTTGTTAAATAAGATTGACGTTCAGAGCCAATCTTGTTTTGAAAGTTGTCTTGTTTTCATTTAAATTCAGTGTTCTCATGCAGCAGAAATGGTAAGTGAACGCATCAGGCTTGATAATCCAAACTTCTATGCAGAGTACCAAACGTCTGGCCAACCAAAAGTTGTTCTAAAAGTCGACAATGAAAAATCGCTGTAAATTATTTCAAATTACTTATTTTTATAAGTTTGTCAACTTGATTTATTTCATTTTCGAATATAAGATTAGATAAACATCTTATCAAAAAAGCTGTTTATCATTTGAAATTATTATCAATGTTATGATAATTTATTAAAATGTTCTTTTTATTTTGATAACAGTGAAGAGGTTGCTGAAAATGCAAAGAAGCTCGGACTCATGGTTTCTGCTGCAAAGGATTTAAGTAAAAATACTATTCTCTATGCTATAGGACCTGGTAAGTTATTGTTACAGTTTTTAAATTTATTTCTTCATTAAAGTCTGCAGACATTAACTTTTTCTTATTTTTAGTTATTCTGGTGAAAAAATCTATTATTCAGATGAATCTGATTTTGATATTTTTACCAGGTCCGACACAACTTGTGAATGAAGCCACCTCTCATTTGAAGCTTTACTAAAAACTGAATATTGTATTTTTCATAGGAAATGTGCTTTTCATTGTGGTAGCAAAAATTATGGGTTACATTGAGATGCTGTAAATGCATAATTGGGTATTAAAACACTTGAACAAAAATTATTCGTGTGTGTGTATGTTTTTAAAGCAAGAAATCCATTTAAAAAACATTGCTTGACATTACCTGGAAGCAAAGATACTCTTAAGTTTTGCCATAATTTAATCTCTGTTATTCCAATTCTGGTTCCATGTTCAATACTGGGCATTTTATGAGAGCTTTAGAAAATTTGTTATCAATGAATAATTTCTAAAAGTTTCAGGTAGATATTTGAAATAAACCATTTTAAATTGTACTTAGTACTAGGTATATGTCGATAGTTGTTAGACACATTCTAAATGAGTAGGTGACATTTAAATTTTAAACACTCAACTGCATAGCCAGCTGAGTGCCTACTTGCAATAGGGGGGGCAACATTTCTAGAGGGTGCCCAATTTTTTTCAAAAATATTTTTTTTTATGACTGGGTAGGAGGAGAGTAGTAAGTCATAAGTACTTTTCTAATAAAAATCAAACACTTTGTTCTTCCTAAACAAAACCTTATAACCTGGGTAAGAGTCGTAGGCAGGTACTTAGACCAAAAAATTTTAAACACTCATAAGCTGACTCCTAAATAATATAATTTTAAAATTTTCGCGGGGACCCAATCCTCTCATGGCTACGCGACTGGAAGCATTTATGTTAGTAGAATATTATGAATTTTCAGTTTAAAGAGATTTTTTTTTATAATAGTTTATAGTCCTTTACACCAGGTGTTTTAAGACTGAAATGGCTGTATGTAGGAAGCACCTAAGTACTTCCTGTCGTGGATCATAATTTGTTCTTTTTAACTTTTCCCTCCTCCTTTCTCCAGGCTTGGGACTGGCTTGCAAATGCAAGGCGGAGTTAGTTTAAAGAGATGTGAAAAGGGGCCTTATATGGAGAAAGCGATCTAACCTCGTATAGCATTGAAAAGTAAAGTTTCTAAAAGCAATGGTAGTTATTTAATCAATCAAAAATTTCTATAGCGCTAATTCCGTAGTGTTCAATAGCGCTCGGTCGTGAACTTATTAAATAGATATGTTTTAAGTCCACGACGGAAAGCTGTGAGAGAAGTAGAGTTAGTAAGAGAAGAAGGAAGAGAGTTCCAGAGATAGGGACCAGAATATGAGAAAGAGCGTTTAGCAAAAGAATGCTTAATAGTGAAGACGCGAAAGTGACTAAGAGAAGAAGATCATTAGGTCGGCAGTTCAAGCCTCACCGGCGTCACCAGCGTAACTCCCTTAAGCAAGGAGTTCACTCGCATTTGCTGAATGGGTAGGCGCCTATAAATGGCTGCCTCTGCAAAGAACCCTTCAGTGGCCTTGAAGTCCTTTAGGATTTATGCCACTCTAAATATTGTCAAACATTATTATTATTATTAACGAAGACCAGACTTAGGAGGGATATGTATTAAATTAGTTAAGTAGAAAGGAGAAAGACAATTTTTTATTTTATACATTATTAAACAGATTTTAAAAATACCCTATATCTGAGAGGAAGCCAATGGAAAAAAACAAGAGATGTGAGAGGAGTAGGAGGTGCGAGAAACTAAGCGCGCAGCCGAGTTGAAGGCTTTAGAGAGAGGATAAAGGGTAGTGTCAGGAAGACCATAGTATAGTGAATTGCAGTAGTCAATTCGAGACAGGACAAGAGAAGAGACTAGAAGTTGCAGAGAAGGGTCATCCAAAAGTGGACGAAGCTGCTTAATACGGCGAATATGGAAGTAACAAGATTGAGTAACAGATGTAATTTGGGGGGCTAGAGACAAGGTAGAGTCAAAGAAAAAACCTAAGCTACGAATCAAAGGAGAAGGAGAAATAGAAAGAGAAGATGGTGGTGGCAAAACCAAAGGAAGAGGATTTAGGTATTTAGAGGACTTATTGAAATAGATTAGTTCAAACTTGTCAGGATTAAGTTTGAGACACATAGAAGAACTCCAGGATATAATAGATTGAAGGCAGGCAGCTATTTGATTAAGAACAGACTCAAGAGAAGAGTTAGAGAAAGTAGCATAGACATAAGAGTCATCAGCATACATTTGACTATTTGACTATTTTACATTTGACTATTTAAACTTCTAAAACCCAGAAAAATAAGTTATTCACCCACCCACTCAATGACTTTTTGAAAAGTTGATTTGAAAATTAACAACATTTAAATTGAGATAGCAAGTCGTCCTGGCATGCTCGCCTTGAGTAGCTGAAACCCGCACTAATACGCCACTGGGTTAATTAATAACTCACATTTGCTACAAGCTCTTTTTTTGTTCCGATTTTTTCTATGAAATCATCCATCCCATTTTTCTATTACTTCAAATGCACTTTTTCGACGTGGCCATAAGGCCCATAAAAAAAATATTCCTGCTTGAAAAGTTTATGGCCAAGCCCTCTTAAATGCCGAGGGTAAAGGTGTCCGGAAGATGATGCATGGAAAGTTCGTCGTGTAAAAATTCTAAGAACTAAAACATTTTTTACTTAAATGCATAAAAATATACATTTCATATATTAATGTTTCATTTTTTAACTTTTCTAGCGTCATTTCTTTTATTACAATATTTTCTTAACCTTGCATTGCAACTAGAGTCAATTTTTAAATAGCTAATAAGAACATATTTTGTTTATTTCATGGATGTAAAAGTGGAGTAAAGATATAAAATAAAGTAGTGTAGACTATAGTCTAGTCTAATTTCTGGATGTCTAAGTAGAGTCGTAGTTTCGGCTATATTTTATCTTGCCGTTTATATTAAGTCAAGTTGTGATGATGTCCGATTATTCAAGTTTCATGTCAACGTTTTGTGGTTTTGTTGTGGGAGTTGGGATGGCGTGGTTTACTTTTACTGGGACTAATAAGTCTAAAAAAAATTCTCAAAAAGGCCTTTTGTCTGGAAAATATGTTGTAAGTTGCTTACATACATTATTTATGTCGGCAAAGTTAGTAAATTATGTAAGATCCTTACAGTAAAAATGAACTACTGTTCTACTGTTGTAATAAATTTTTAATAACAGTTTGATGAACCTGGTCCCTCACCCAACTCAGAGTACAAGCTTGCCATAATTGCACGAGGCGATTTGAAAATGACTAAAGGCAAAGCAATAGCCCAGGCATGTTTTCTGATTTTTCTAAACATGGCATTAATTGATTAATTATTATTCCTTTGCAATGTAGTGCTGTCATGCTGCCGTAAAAGCCCCCAACAAGGTGCGAAAAACCGAACCTGAATTTTATGAAGGATACCTTAAAGATGGTCGACCCAAAGTTATATTAAAGTCAAACGATTCTACGAAACTGTAAGTAGTGTCTCAAATTTGAGAGGAGTTGCATATGTTTTTGCAACTGCGATTTTGTCATTGTTACTTAATTTAGTGTGATTGACATATGTTGCATTATCAACTGTTTAATAATAATAATAACATGTTCACTAATACTACAACTATACTTAACATATTCAATTCACAGAGATGAGATGATAATTCAAGCGACAAAAGTGGGACTGCAAATAACCTGCATAAAAGATGCTGGCCGAACTCAACTCGCTCCAGGCTCGTTGACAGTGATTGGAATAGGACCAGGTAATTATATTTTGTTTCGGTTCTTAGGTGTGCTGTTTCTGTGAGCAAAAATATTTTTGCCTGGCTGAGCCCCTATTCATACTTTTAAAAAAAAATTTGAAGTATAATTTTTCCATAAAAATCTTAAATAAAATTATCTAAAACTGAATAACGGCTTGTTTTTTTCTCAGGACCATCTGCAGCAGTAGACACAGTCATTTCCAATCTGAAACCTTTTTGACGACAGCCCTGTTCGTGTATCGTGAGTCAATCACGTTCAAGTTGTGCGAACAACGCTCATTTTTGTGTGTGGCATGGCGACTACATGGTTTGACATTCCGGACGTGTCATCTTTCTATTAACGTCTTATTTGTGCATACTTGAAACTACGTTAGGCAACAGTTTTGTTAAATTTATTTGAATGAAAAGATGAATAATGTTGTATTTTCATAACATTATAACTTGAATGATGATAATGTTCAAGTAAAGACCTTAAAAGATCAAAAAAGAAAATGCAATCCTATATTTCAATATTGAAATTGAACAAAGTGGCTAATAAGAACTAATAAGATTGAAACAGACAAATTAGAGTGCTTTAATACTTCGCTCCGAGCAACTATTCTAGTCGCAAGGGATCCGACACTACGAAATAAATCGCAGAAACCTTGTTACCTCCCTCAAACACTTCAATAAAAATTAACATCATTCCAATGATTGATTCGATTCAGAAAACACGTCTTCTTTCTTACAATTAACTCACGACTGTACATGAATAAATGCGTGCACGTAATTAAGAGTGTCTGATATTTACACGAGTGCATCCTACTACTGAATGAAGCGAAAGAAAACTAAACCAAAACGTCAGTTTTACAACCGATTGAAAGTCAATATGTGACAGTTAGATGTAATCATCGTCGGGTGGACATTCCCCGTTGGAGAGTCTGTGCTGAGCTGCTTGAGTGATGCCGTGGTAGTGTACGAAGGCCGCTGCTATGACAAACAAGTGGAATATCTGGTGGCTCTGGCACTTGAAATGGAAGAACACAATAAATAATTTTGATCAGCTTTCTACCTTTATTAACAATAAATAATTTATATCAGCTTTCTACCTTAACTAACAATAAATAATTTAAATCAGTTATCTACCTTAAATAACAATAACTAATTTATTTACATATTATATCAGAAAATGGTATGAAATGCAAATGATGTAACTTTCTAATTAAAAAAAGAAACACGTACCCAAATGTCAAACTTTCCTGGCCATATTCTTTCGGGAATTCGTGCAGCGTAAATGAGGGCGCCAACAATGTACAAGACTGCCATAAGGATCAACCAACCAAGACCAGCACTGTAGATTGCTTCCTTTTTGTAGATGACAACAAAATGCATGGCGGGCACGACACCACTCAGTCCCAGGGCTATGAATACACCTGTTAAAAAAGTACTGTTTTGGACTCGGTTTTGCGAATAGAAAATTTATGAATAATAAATATTATGGTGAACTGAGTGGGGGGAGTACAAAGAAAGCGGTAGGGCTGTTGGGGCCCTCTGGTATGGTACGTAGTACAACTTGCCCAAAACGAACCTCTTTATAAAAAAAACTTGTCTGTTATGAAATAATTTTACATTCCAGCAGAATACAAATGTTTATAATAGCCAAGATTTGCTTTATTATTGAACTTTCCTATATGCAACAAAGCCCCCAGTGTAGAAAATATGAAAAACAATCAGTAATTAACATACTTTGTACATATAATATATCATGACATTTTTATAATGGTTTCTCTATAATGAATAGATTTCTACAGCCCATTTGGATTTCATTGTAGATATACTGTATAAATATATTTTTATAGAATTATATTGGCGTCAGAAAACCATTAATCACCACTCAAGACAGCCACTCATTGTAACTGCTGGAATAACTTGAGAGACCCATGTTGTCAAAATTTAGCTCATCAAAAACCTTCTGCTTCCAAATATATTGGTGAATAATTGAATAAATGTCATATACATTATGCTAATAGAAATTAAATGCGGAACAAATTATAAAATCGTTTCATACGATACAAAATCGTTTCATATGACACAAAATCGTTTCATATGATACAAAATCGTTCCATACGATACAATATCGTTTCATACAATACAAACTCACCAGCCCGAACCGGTCGGAACTTGGCGGACGCAAACTTATCCCACATCGAGACAATGATGCAAGTTGATCCCAGGATGAAAATTAGCACCAGATAAATAATCCGTGCTATATTGTGGCAGTAGAAGCTGTAGTACAACCAGGGAACGAACGAGCCCATCGTCAACATGGATATTCCGCAGTAGTCGAGTCTGAAAAATGAAAATTTAATTAATTATTACCGATATAACATTTCATCTTGAGATGTTTGTATGTAATTCATCGAAGCTTGACGGAGAAAATTGTGGAAAAGTTTTATGTTGCATTGCATGGTAGTGTTGTCTCTATAATAACAGTAGCTACTGTTTCTAACTAACCGCATAAACTAGTAGCGGGCTAAATACAATTTTTAACACGTTCAAAAAATCTTACTTGTTGAAGAACTTTCCAACGCTTTCCGAGTGGCAGTAGACGGTGTGGAACATCCAGGAAAAGAAGAGACACGTAATCGCGCCGAAGAAGAAAGCCGAGAAAACGGCCTTTTCTTGGAATTGTATTTCGGTCGAAGGGCGGCTCAAGAAGTATGCCGCGACCGCCACAAAAGCGATGAAACCTACCGGGGTAAAAAAACGCATTTGATAGCCGCACTGCTGTGTTGTTGACGTGCCGTGAACTAACAAATCAGAGGCAAGATTATTAAACCTTATACTATAATTACATCTTAGGAGATCAATTAATCTGACGGATCATTAAAAACGACTCACATCACAAAATTTCATCACAGATGTTGATATAAATCTAACAAAATAAATAATTTTTGTTAATGGCTCTGAATGAATTAAATTTAAAAAACTGATTAAACCAATCTTATGGTTTACCTAACAAATGAGTCCATATGTTTCCTGTTTCAGTATGAACTCTGAATATTGATTTGAAGCACCTCCAATACGAATGCATTGGAGCCCGGTGTCCCTAATTTTCATAAATTCAAAACAACAATAAGAAATGATTTGGTTTTATTCGTAATTTCCTGATTTAATTCAAGTATCAAACTTGTAGCACTTAAATTTTAGAAAAATAGATAAAAATTCATGATATCACAAAAAATAAACAGGAACATTATATAACACATAAAATTATAACAGGTCTATGAGGCAGATAGATTTAGAACACTATAGAGATCCATTGTCATAAAAACCATGGTTTCGGAACACAACTCAAAATAATGAGTCCAACATAAAAAAAAAATGCACCATTTTAACTCAAGCTCAGGGACAGGTTGAGAGCAACTTCAAAGTCCGGCCTGCTTCTAATTTCCTATAAAAAACCAATCACCTGAATAGAAAAAAATAATTTTCACATTCTACAAACCTTAATTAGAAAATCATTATCTTTCAACCACTTTGGCAGATGTTTGTGGTGCACGACCATCCACCCGGCTGACCAAATCCTCTTCGCCAGTTCTTCGGCTCGACTCAAGAAGTGAAATCTAAGAATTTAAAAAGCGAAGAATTCCAATGGATAGCTATTTCTAAAAACACTTAGTACCGGAAAAAACCAGATGCTTACTGGCATTATGGGGTTTTTATACAAAGCACTAAATGTTTCATTCAAAAACAAGTATACGTGTTTTTCCATTAAAAAAAAAATAATAAAGTCAAATGACCTGCTTTGATCAGATGCCTCTGCCTGCAAACCACTAGGCCCAGCTTCCATGGTTTCTTCAACTACAATCTCACTTTCTATTTCACCATCATTTTCTCTCCTATTTCCTGCTCTCTTTTTGATAGATTCCGGCGTTGGCGGATTGGAAGAAGTTTCAAGTCCGACGTCGATCATGGGAGGCTGGAAAGTGGAAAAACGGGAATTGATTTTGTATTTCCTACCTGGCCAGCTACTTTCTTGTTTTAATTTTAATATATATCAAGTGTAAAAAAGTATAAATATTATATATATATATACATAAAGAAAATTAATGCGCCTGCCTATCACAACTTTCAATATCTGCCAAGAGAATGGATAGAAAAAAATTGATACTAAGTCGAGAGAAAGTTCAAGAAAAGTTTTTGTGGTTCGGTCAAAGAGTTATGGTAAGTGGATGCATAGTAACTAAAAATGACTCGTATATATGATGCAAATAATTTTAATTACTACATAAACATTAAACTCTTAGCAATAGCACATATCATGAATATTATTAGAAACTTTAGGCCACAGTACCACACATTAAACTCTTAGCAATAGCACATATCATGAATATTAATAGAAACTTTAGGCCACAGTATTATGTTAGTTTTAAATAAAATCATTTTTATGCAAAAAAATATTCATTTCACCTCAAATTCTAACATGGAGTCTGTCTCTTCCATTTCTGGAATATCAGGAAGGTCAAACTCTGGTATTTCTTCCTCCTCTTCTATCACCTCTTCCAGTTTTCCTTCTCTGTAGCTGACAAAGTTGTAATTTCATATAATAACAAAAATAACTAGATTTTTAATAGTTCAGCTTTAGTAGTTCAGTGCCATGCTCCCTGCACACTACTAGAAAGCTCTAGGGATTAGAGATGGATAGACTTAACAATTCATCTTATAGTGTTTTCAAATCCAGTGCCAAAGTGTATACATAAAAAAGTGTTTTAAAGTATTTCTTTCTTTCATAAAGATTAAACTTTATAAAGAAAATATTCATTATTTTAACTAGTTTAAAAACAGACTGAGAATTAATCCTTTACTTAAAAATACTTATAGCTTTAGCTAAAAAAGAAAACAGATCATTTGACTATCATGGCATTCAAAGGTAGCATAATAAAGCTTTATGCAACTAAAAACATCTTTATTAAAATAGATGAGGCAAAATACTGCTACAGTTTTCTAAACACTAGAAGAATGTATTGAGGTAAGCTCTGATGATGTCCTGTAATTCATCTGCTAGTAATAAAGGCAATAAAACAGAAGTCAGAGAAAAATTATTTCAATTTTGTAAATCAACCTCACTGTATGCACGTAAACAGCTGTACAATTACCTTTAATCAAACCACATAGAAAAAAATATAGCTTGCTACAATCAATCACCTAAAATTCAAATGCTTGCTAATTTAATGATATATTGGGGTAAGTTAGCATTTTCTGCTTTTGCCAGCAGTCAGATTGTAAATCACTCTGTAAAAGTCGTGGTGCTAATTCGTGTAATTCCAATAAACTATTTAGCCTGTTAACTTATTTATTAGCATTTTAAATCACCAGATCAAATAGATATTTATAAGATTTTTAACTTTAAAGATTACCAACAACCATACAACTACGATTATTCCCAAACAATGAAAAAAACTAACTTCCTGCTGTATCGATATCGAGTTTCAATTTCTTCTCCTTCTAGATCTTCTTCGCATGAAGGTACTGGAGGTAAAGGTTCCATTTCAGTAAGAGGTGGGAACTTCATTTTATCACTTCTACAAACGAAATTAAAAGCTTTAATTAAAAAAGACTAAAGACTAAATAAGTTCCAGCCCTAATAGTACAATAATTTTATATCAAACTAATTAAATAAAAAAATACAACCTCATAAACACAAAAGCCAACCTGTGTAATAACTTGACACGAAGTGAAAAATAAGAAGCTCTTCCACTCCACTGAACTTGAACTGCTAGCTAGAGTTGCTAGACTAGAATTAGTCGTCTGTTTTTCTTGACTCTATGAGCGCCCTTTTGCTACGTATCAATACAATTTAATACTGATAAAAATCCCCTGCTTTTTATCAAAAACACTACTTTTTGATTTAACAAAGTAAAGAATTTACTGAGCCTCAGTCGCAGATTATTGTTTACAAGTTAGAACTTAAAAATCATTTGGCGTATAATAATCGAGATTTTTAACCTGAATGATTTTTAATCTCATTGATGCTTTGAACGTTCAAAATTGTTAACAATTGCATTGTATAAATTTAGTTTACAAAAAAATCTTAAACGAGTCTTTTTGACAAATAATCCTTCAAAACTTAATTCATCCACCAGTCCAATCCCAGCTCTATACTTTACTTGAGTTTTTTCTAACTATTGTAAAAGTGCGATTTATTAATCTTATACTTTAGTTACTGAAACTTTATTAATCAAGCTGTACATAAAGATTTGATTCTACCGAAAAAAATATTTTATGTTCTGCCAGAGTGGTTGATTTTTGTGTTTATTGAGTGAAGAAGCGGAAACCAATTTACACTTCATGTGTTCTTTTCCATTATTTTCGATTTTTTACTTTATACTCTAAAGAGTGGTTCTGAAGACTGTATGAGAACCACTACTACAATTAGAGGTGGCAAGCACCTCCCCACACCCAAAACTACTTGACCAAACCTGGAATAGAACCCGGTTACTAAGGATACCCAAGGCGGTCTCTAAACCACTAGACCAACTTGTTGCTAAATCATTTTTACTGGTTAGCTTACTTATGTAAGGACCCAGCAAGATTGACAAGATTAACCTAACAATGTAGTTTATCGGAGAGTTGGTCACAGCTTAAAAATTCTTCGCCCAACGTGGGGCTCGAACCCACGACCCTGAGATTAAGAGTCTCATGCTCTACCGACTGAGCTAGCCGGGCAGATGTAACGTTTAATTATATATCTTAAATGTTAATGTGTATTGTCTAAAATTGAATACAGTTGAATACATCGGATGGTCGGTCGTTCTCTCGTTCCCACTTGCTCTCCCGTTCCCCTTCCCGCTCATTCTCCAGTTCCCGCTCCTGTTTCCGCTCGCTTTCCTGCTCCTACTCATTTTGTGACCGATCTCAATTTTTTTCACACATATATATATCGGTATAGTGGGGGCACCTTTACAATTTAGCGGTAAAATTCTTGACTCATTACTTGAAGCAGAAAACATTTTCTGTCATTGCGAAACTTTTTGGGAGAAAAAGTTCACTTTCACAGCTCAGGTAAGCTCAGGCATAGAGTACTAATTAAAAACTATAGCTACTCTATGGCTCAGGTCAGCTCAGCATTTCATCTGCCTTGCTTGAATATATCAAAGTGTTTTTCAAATCGATAACCTCGTTATTTTATAATCTAACTAAAACGTTCAAGTTTGTTTCAATAAGTTTATTTTCTAAGAAACAAATATATTTAACAATTATTTTTCCATTCAATTCAACGTTTTGGACACGGCTCTCGTCCTCGAAAGTATTTTGGGAATTCCTCGTAAATATTTTTACATTTACGACTTTTTCGGAAAGATTTATTCATTTTATGTTTATGGCCAATCACCGCTAAGTCAGTCTTCGATTTTCCACACATGTGGCTATCTTTATCGCAGACATTATCATCATCATCATTATCATTATGGTCATCATCATTAGCTGTGTTATTATTGTTATTATTATTTTTACTTTTTGTAGATGGTTTATTCTTTTTGTTATCTAGCCTCCTTGTGACAGTAGTAGATTTCCGTTTTCTGGTTGAGCGCTGTGGGAGATTGTCAACAACGGGACATTTTCTTTCAGTGTTTGCACTTCGTAAACATTCTTTCGTCACAACACTTGATGACATTTTAACGGAAGAAGTCTTGACATCTTTCTTAAAATTTCTGACAGTTTCACTGTTTCGAATTTTCTTCGGCGAGTTTTTCAACTTTGAGTTTGATTTTTTTTGGTTGGAACAGTTTTCTTTTCTTTTGCCAGCGGCAGACTTTTTTGCACCTTTATAGTTTTTCTTTTTTCCAGTAACTTTGTCAAGCATCTGTTTTTTTAAAGTCCGGCGACTTTGCGCTGAGTCTATGGATTCGCAAGTGGAACATATCCTACTAGGACATTTTCTATGAGAAGCGCTGATTTTAATAATGCCAGAAACATTAGATTTCCTCTCAACAACATGCTTTCCTTGGGGCTTGGCTGGAAGTGTTTCGTCTCCTCGCTGTGTTGTTAGAACGTCAATCGATTTTCCAGGCAATTCATGGTTTTTGTTGTTAATGTCTTGAGTGAATTGAAAGTTATTGTCTTGAGTTAATGAACTTTGGATACCAATTTCTACTGATGATGCCCTGACGAGGAGTTTTGCTGCTTCTTGCGGATGAGTTTCAGTTGTAAATTCACCTCCAAAAGCCATCCATCGAACTTTATTTTTTTCTTTCAACCTGAAACATTTGAAAATTTCGAGATGATTTTAATCAACGATATTGGTCTACGAAGCTCAAACCTTTAAAAGTTTTTTGCGTAATGCCTTAATCTACCCAATAGTGTCAACTCAAAAATTTTAAACGCTATTGACATTTTGAACAGAGATGTAGTACTTGGTACAACTCGAGTACGTTTTTAAGTACTCGTACTCGAAGCCTTGGTACTCGTACTCGTTTTCCACTCGGTACTGAGTAGCAGAGATTTAGTACTACTTGATACTCGAGTACAACTCGAGTACTTTTTTCAAGTACTCGTACTCGTACTCGATACCATGGTACTCGTATTTGATACCATGGTACTCGTACTCGTACTCGTACTCGATACCATGGTACTCGTACTTGATACCATGGTACTCGTACTCGTACTCGATACCATGGTACTCCTACTCGCACCATAAGTACTTGCAACATCTCTGATTTTGTAAACATACTTCTCGATGAGTCCTCGCAATTTCATAAATAATATCTGCCGTATGTGGCATTTATAAATAGAAACTCATATTTATACAGGGTACTGGGGATTAAATGATCTGAATTATTTATAACCCCTCGTTTTTTTAATCGTTCTCTTTTTAATTTGTGTAAGCCACCCGAGTAAAGTTTTGCAAAATGGTTATTTAGATAATTAGCCCAACCCAACCTACTAGCTTTTTAGATCCACAAGTAACAAGAGCTTCAACATAACCTGTTCCATGCATGAGCTGCCTGCTTGAGCAGAACCAAACCAATATTTGATCCACTTAGAGAAACATCATTGTGACTATCTTCACGCAATGTAGTTGAATGTACTGCATCATTGTTTTTCTCTGGAACTTCTTTGAAATTATTTTTTCTTTGTGCTCGTTTAAACTCCTCTCTGTACTTATAGTTAGATTTTAGTGAAATTTCGTTTGATGCCTTTTGCATCGTGAGTCCAGTAGTGGCCAAACTTAACGACCGTTTTTCTGGTATTTTTGGCAAACTGTTTTCAATGTATGCTTTAATAAATAAATGATATCCCATCAAATGCGAACTTCCATTGGAATTAGAATTCACTTGTTCGTTTTCGACGCTTATGGTTTTCAAAGGTTCCATATCATCAACCGTAAAACAAGCTTTTACATATTTGTGTACATCATAAGTCCATATTTTGTAAATATCTAAAAACCGCGAATCGTTACAAGCAATTTTATGACGTCACCAAAAATAACATCATTTATTCAGAAAAATACTTAAAATTATATACAATAAAACATATAAATTCTACTGCAACCTCTTAATCCATACACTCCGAACAGTCCTAATTTTGTCTTATCAAGGTCGGTGTTTATCTGTCTGTGTAATGAAAACTGCGGTCCTGGTCCAGGATCTGACTTCACAGGTGGTGATGGACAATTTCTGTTTCAAGTTTCTTCAACAAGCTGCGTGGTTTTATCGTTTCTCGGGACTTTTGGTGGTTGACGAAAAACGTAAGGTAGATATTAGAGTACGATTTTTTGCGTCCCGGCTTGTTTCATAAACTAAAATTTTAGGCCCGGCTTGTCTAATTTCGGCCCTGGCCCGTTTTTGCAGGCCTAAAGTCTCTATAAATGGCCAAAAATCCCGATTCGGCACGTGCAGTACTTTAGAGGCCGTCCATAAAGTATGTCACGATGCAAGGGGAAGGGGTTTAAGAAAGTGTAACAGTTTTTGAAAGAGGGAAGGGTTACAGATCATGTCTGATGTCACACATTTTTTAAATTTTATTTTGTATCATTATTTAATACTATTAGCGATATATCGTCTGAAATTGACAGTGAACTTCAACTTTCTTTTGTGATGGATATTTTTCCAGAAAATGAGAAGCGTGTGGAATATGGAAAGCAACCCAGTTTGAGCACCATATGTAGAAAATTTGTTCAATTTGACAGATTTTATGTACTTTTTGAAAAACTCAAATGATTAATTTTTATTCCTCATTTTAAAAAACAAAACATATAGTATAATATTATTATCTTATGGTGTAATTAGGTACTTAGGTGTCTCGAACTTCTTAATAAAAGTTCAAACGCTTACTTTAAACTGTTTTCAATACTTTTTCAATAATGCTGTTTAAAAAACTGTTTCTCCTTTCAAAGAAACCATTAAAGTTCAAAGAATAATAAACACAACAATGTCTGCGGTTATTTTTCAGTCTCAATACAATTAGCAATTATCATATTTTTAGTTCTGTTAAAGCTCGAATACTGGATGTTCGTTCTGTAAAAGCTTCAAAAGAACAGACTTGTCCATAGGCTAAATTCAGGTGATCCGACCCATACCCCTTCCTAATAAAGCCCGGTCTGACCGGATTCAACCCAGCTTTACCGCATACCAAAGAACTTATCAATTATTTTTAATTTTGTATAATTTTTTTTTATTTTATAAGCAAAACCTAATATTATAGAAGTCGTGCATGCAGCCCCTATCTCTTTATTTTGATCAAAAAACAAAACGGAAATTTTGTTGTCTTAAGGAGAAAAGTATTTTTCGAACGCTGCTGAACTCGCTGAAACGTTGTGTAGACGACGAGACTTTTCAGGTTTTGTGATCTCTATTTATTTGTAAAAAAAAAAATATAGGCTAGAAGTCTTTCTTCACAGGGAAAGCAGGTCTCTCTAACTTTTCGCTAATAGTCAAAGTCCATCTTTTTTAAATTTTTTATAGCTTTACCTGACTTGTCCTGACTTAAGTCACTATTAGGTCAAAAATCCGGGACCCGACATCCGACCCCTCTAGACGGTCAATTGATCAATCAACTATTTTTTAACAGAGCTATTTACAATACGTAGAATAATTTAGCCACCTTTTCTATTATTGCAGTTTTAAAAATGCATGGTTGGTCTAAAAACAGGCTTCCGATGTCGATGGTTATGGCACTTTCTCGTACATTATTTATCGCAATATTTTTGTTAATAATCTCCAATGCTTTAAGAAAACCATTAGCGCTTTTTTTATCTTTTTAATAATTAAAGACATGATTTTCTACGCATTCATAACAAATACGAATGTTCATTCAAAAATTATAAATGGCAAATGACTCCCATGAGATCACTGCAATTTTCTTTGACTGATTTGTCATAATATTCAATTTAGAATAATACTTTTATTCCACACATTATTTTGTGTTTTTATATTATGTTTTGCACAATTTAACCGTTATTAATGTCATAAAAAATTCTAAAATAACTGGTAGTAATGTAATGGGGAAAGGTTTACGTGAATAACAGGAGAAAAAGGCACAAAATGAGATATCTAGAGGAAAATGTCCAAGGTTCGAAATATCATAGCCTCAATTGCTACGGAGTCCACTGATGGATAAACTTCAGAATAAGTAAATAAGACACACAAAACAGAAAACTTCAACTAAAATAATTAACTTATTATTAAATTTATTCTTATGTAGTAAATAAGAAATTTCGCCCAGGAGGTTACTACAATGAAACTAAAAAACGACTTCTACATAACTTTTTATTTGTGGGGTCATTATACGAGATCTACCAAGGCTCCCCTTTCAGGTGCCTACCCTATCCATTTTTTACCTCCACGAGTGACCATTGATGTTTCTGATTACAAGTGAACGCCTCCCCAATATGCCGCAAACTTATTACTAAATTATATGAACAAACAGACCCGAAGTTCAATAACGTGTAATTTTGAATATAGAACATGAACATTGGTCTTTAGATATGATTGTTTAAAACACTCTATATATTACCTTATAACACTTGACATAAAAAAAAGATCTTGGCTACGAAACTGAAAGCAATGCGAGTATATAGTTCTTATGACATGTAGTTCATAGTTATCTAGAAGTATAACTTATAGACTGATAAATGTTTTTTTCGCATTTTGCATAAAGCGAGTTTTACAGCCTTCTTTACCCACTCTTAATACAAACAATAAATGCATACAGCAAGAAGCTTTATAATTAGGCCTATTGAGATCTACAACTGAAACGATATTTTCAGAGCTTTCGATATTACGAATAGAACGAATAAAGCAGGTATGTAAATTACCTACTTATGAAGACATTTTTACGAATTCTCCTCAGGTAGATGACGAATTGTGTGCATTTCTAATTGCATGTTCACAAGATAATGATAAAACATGCCTAATTCTGTAAAAACGTGCCCTAAATAAAACTAGACTGATATTATTAATAATAGGTATTTAAAGTAATTAGTAGTAGTAATAGAGGTCAATAAATGAGCATTTTTTTATAAATAATTTGTGACATTATTTTATTCGGGTCATTGGTTATCATGCAGAATTCATTCAAAGCAGCAAAAATTGGAATTTCAAAATCACAGTAGGCTAAGTTATTAACTTAAAGAACGACATAAGTTTTATTATGCATTGCATATCAAAGAGAAAAAAAACGTCGATTTATCACGTAAACTGGCTCATCGCGATAAAGAAACTTCGCCAAAATGGCAAGATAAGAACTTTAGAATTTGATTCCACGAGTCTAGTTGGGCAAAATGATGAAATTTAGAATCTCCGCCCCATACAAAAACTTCTTTAAACAATGGCCAGTAACTGGAGTAGCACAGTGGAAAAATAGGCGGATCAAGTAGGTGTCCAGCCTCGGGATATACTAAACACCTGGAATAGGGTACAAAAAATATATATAGTATGTTAAACATACAATAAAGTGAGTTAGTGTAATCAGCCTAAAAGACCTGTAATTTTTCTTTCCGGCTGCATTCAATCTATCAACCATGTAGCGAAGAGGGCGAAGTCCAATCGCAGCATCACCGGCTCCGTAAATGAAAAGTATTTCGGCAGATTCTATTTTTTCGACAGCAATTCCTATTTCCTTTTTTTCAGTTTCTGTCTTTTGAGCAAACCAATCGAATAGACCTTCACAAATTACTCCCTCATTCGTCCGCCCGAGAAATGGACTCTCGATTGTCCAGTCGTGGGCAACGTTTTTGTCGGAACCGGGTCTCCGAAACTGACCGAGATCGTTAAAACAAGGCGAGTTTATGGCTACAACGGCTTTGATGCTGTTGTGGTAAATGGCTGCTTCGAGAGCCAAGTTAGCGCCTTTGCAGAAACCAATGATTCCAAGACCTCGTTGAACATCTACTTTACCCGGGCACCGTTCAGAAAGCATGAAATTTGCTGTTTCCACGAGGTAATCTACGTCAGTGATCATTTCTTTTGGCAGATCATCGTAGTTACAATAAGCCAAACTGAGAACTATATAACCCTTTTGAGCTAACAGAGCGGCACGATGGTTTTTGAAGTTTCCGCCACCATATATTTCGATAATTCCGACGCCTTTCGAGTTTTTACTTTTATTTTCTGCGTCAAAATGTATATTTTCATTATTGTTTTCCAATTTCGCGTTAGATTTATTGGTTTCGTTTTTATTTAAGTGCTTTGGCAGAAAGATGATGCCCCTTACTCTCCCGTCCCTGACAGGTATTTCGTCGATATCGGAAGTGTAATAAAAATAACGTATGGACATCGCTTGAGCTAAGATTTTAATGTTTGAAACGTTAACTACTTTTCGGAACTGAGTGTTTTTTGTAGAGTTAGAATCAATGTTTTCATCTTTTTGTAATACACGCTGATCTTTGTTTTGCAAATTGCACGGAAAATTTACGCAGCTATCAACATCGTCATAAGACTCACTCGAACCGTTGTGTGTCGGTGCCGCTCTAAGACGATTAACAAGAGAAACAATAAAACTATCAGTTGTCGCGTCCATTTCTGGCAAGCCTCCCTCAACAACCAAAAGGTTCCAAGTGAGTGGTGTGCGTAGTACTCGTTTAATCAACCGCAATCCCTTTCTTTGTCCTGGTGCAGGCTTAGCACTCCAAAAAAGACCCATGGATTCGATTCCGACATATGTCCCTCTGAAACAGTAGGAACGATTGACGTCAAGACAACCAGCCGAGTCCGCCTGAAACTCTCCACAAGCGTAAAAAGCTCCATCGTCTTCATCATTTATTATGACTGCTACGATAGAAACCGTTTCCCCACTTTTTAGGTTTGATACCGTAATATCCACCGTCTCGTACATTAATGTATTTTTCGGAGTAACTACGAGAAACGGCACCTTTGGAACGGATTTGCGATTATCTTCGTGCATTACTGATTTCGACTTTATGAATTATCTTATGGTAAAAAATTGAACAAATTACAGCGGAATTTAAAACCTGCTACTGGTGAACCTTGGACACTTATTATACATGTATAATGACTTTCATGATTTTAATAACTGCTTGTGCCTACTAAATAACAATCCTAAAAATTGTATGATTTTTATAAAATCGCATAGCAAAATCTTTGTATCTTCTATCTTATTATTTAACACAAAAATCCTTTTAAGTCAGCCAATACGAGAAAGCAAACCGTACGAACAGCAGCAGTCCTCGGCTTCAATTGATATAGTTTAGCATTAGGTATATATATATATAGAGTAGCAAGAAAATATTTGTTTACGATGGTAAGTAATATAAATAGAACGACGATGTTACGTTTCAAATTATAAGTTATAAAAATTCATATTTATAAAAATCGTTTTTATATATTATTTAAAATAATTAAACTTAATTCTTCTATTTAGATAATTTTTAAAACACACACTACTTCACTACACCGCATGCATTCTGCTCTGCTTACGCCCCCTTATGCAAGTTAAAGTAAAATCTCAGGATCCAGATTGTATACAAAATTAAATATAGCTTCAGGGGCGGATACAGGTATTAGTGAAAGAAGGGGGTCAAAATCGTGTGTGTAAGAGAATTTTTTTTAGATTTAAAGGTTTTAGCATATACTTTTGTTCATTCAAAAACTGAATTTCTGTAACAGTTTGTAACAGAATAGTATAGTTAGTTAAGTTTATTGACCTTCTTTGGAGTTAAGTTTTTTACATATCATAATAAACCATAATAAAAGCATGATCTTTTTAACAAATTGGTGGGCCCTCAGAAGAAGTTGCCCCATAAAGGTTTTGCTGTAATGACGTCCCTGATGACAATTTCTATGATTTTGGACAGCGAGATTTTTTCATTGTTCTAGTTTTGAGGCTAAGACATGGAAGAGTCTCGGTTAGTCACTCTTGCAAAAACTTCTACAATTCTACCAAGGGACATAAAAAAGATATTCTCATCGAAAAAATAGTATTTTGCCGTCTGTGATAAGTAATAACTTTCTTCGTCTGATTGAAACGATCAAACTATTTAATAATTTAATAATTGAGGAGGGGCTCACTGACACCGTATCAAAAAGTGGGGGGGTTCTCATACCCCTCGTCCCGACGGGCTTGATAGAAACTACTAGGTTTAGGTTGGTAAATAATAACTTATAGCTGGACGGCGACTAATAAGGCTGACGAAGATGGGCAGCGACTAGTTGGGTGGCGACTATATGGGCTGACAAAGTTGGGCAACGACTAGTTTGGCTTTGGTGACGAAGTTGGCTGGCGACTAGTTGGGCCGACAACTATAAAGCTGACCGACAACTATTTGGTTGGCAACTTATTAAACGGAGAATGATTGGGCTGGCGACTATCTGGACTGACAATTAGATGGGCGACGACTAACTGGAAACGAATAGTTAGGGCAGGCGCAGTCCGTATTATTTTTCTGTAGCTGGTTACATAACTAGACGCAAATTTAATATTTTGGTAAGGCTGTTTAAGTTAAAATATTTTTTTTTAAATAAACGGTTGAAGTTAAACCAATTATTATAATAAACAGTTTAGGGTAGAATAAAAAATTCGAATTAAATAAAATATAACCAAAAACTGTACACTCTTCCATTATCGTTATATAATACTACGTTGTAATTTTGTGCCGTGTTTGCCATGTCTGGAGCTATGATCCGTATTGTTCGTTCCGATCTTGTTAATAACATCAAAATTTTGAATAGGAAATCTCCAGTTGTATTCGCTGAGGCGCATTATCACGAAAAGGTTTATGCACTTACTTTTATTTATTCAGTGAATGGTGTTGTATGTAAACGAGTGTCACCTCTGAGACTCTGATTACCCACATATGTTGGTTTTGCGCAGCGTCAACGTTTTAGTATTCTAAAATATATCAAGACAGCAATATAATTTATAATAAATGTTATGTTATTACACACGTGTTTGTTAAATTAGTTAATTAGTGGTGTCATCCATTGTCTAATTTTTGAGCAGTTACAAATACAATGTATACAATTGATACTGCTGTAATGCTCACAAAGTTTTCTAACAGTAATTCCTGAGTCAGCTCTCTGCTATTAGCCAAATGAAATGTTGTGAGTCTTATCTGCATTGTTGCGAGTTTAAAACTTTTGGGTACTCTTTCACTTTAGAGCCTTTATGCCACTTTATGGGAATGAATTAATTCTGCTATAAAACAACAGGATATCATATGGAAATGATAAAAGAGATAAAGAAAATCTCTAAAAATTATTAACTAAGAAGTGTTGTCATGCATGAAATAAGCATGTTACATTTTGAATGATTGTCGGTCTAAAACCAGGAAAATAGATTTAAGCTTTCTAAACATAAATAAAACTTTTAAATACACAAAAAAGTCATAGCCTAAATTTATGCGATGCCGTGATAAAGTGTGTTTGAAAAACGAACGATGGTCCAAAACGGGTTAATTGACTAGGGCTTCATTTTTTTTTAATTGAATTGGTTTAATTTCTTAAGAGTTTCTGATGTTTTTATTAGCATTTATATTATGTGTGACAGCATTATCTTTTATTAGGTTAATCTGAAAATAGTTTTAAATTTTGACTCTTGAAAATATCGTATTGTTAGGTGATTGACCACTACGAAAACCCGAGGAATGTCGGATCGTTTGATAAGAAGGAAAGTAACGTTGGAACAGGACTGGTCGGTGCACCGGCATGTGGTGATGTCATGAAACTCCAGGTGTGTTTGATGGTTTCCGATACTCATAAGTTACATATTGAATAAGAATTAAGTCTTTACCATTCAGTGCAAATCTTTTATAACAGCTGTCTTATTTTCGCAAAGCAGTCGAGAACGGATATTTGGTTCTGTGCTCTTGCAGTTGTTTTATGTATTTTTTAGTATTTAATAATAAATTTATTTATTTTTTTAGATCAAAGTGGATGAAAAAACAGGAAAAATAATTGATGCAAAGTTTAAAACTTTTGGTTGCGGCTCAGCAATAGCTTCGAGTTCGCTGGCCTCAGAATGGGTCAAAGGAAAAACAGTTTGTATTAATTGAAATCTTTTTATGTTATGATTTTTTGCTGTAATAATTAAAATTCTTTTATATTATGATTTTTTTGTTTCGAGAGTTATGTAAGGTTTTTTAACATTGCAGTTGGATGAGGCGAGTAAGATTACCAACGAAGATATCAAGAACGAGCTGGCATTGCCGCCGGTTAAGTTGCATTGCTCAAGTAATTATTATTATTTTCTTTTATTATTTCTGTATCAATGTGTGAAATGTTATTAAAAAAAACATGTTGCATTAAACACGCCATATGTAATTAATATCTATCATTTTTTTGTACAACTTATACCTACCGATTCATTACTGGCTTGTAATAAAATTACATTATTAATGTTATTTTCTTTATATGGTTATCAAATAAATCACGCAATTTTAATGTTTTTAATATTTAGTGCTCGCACAAGATGCCATAGCAGCTGCAGTGAAAGACTTTCGCAAAAAAAGCGAAACCAAGAAGGACGATGGATCGGCATGATTTAACATTTCCGATCGGTCGGAGAGATTTTGGATTAGTGTGTAAATCTCTCTTTATTTCTAAATTGTTGAACTTGCTTGTCGATTACACTTTCAAACTCTCATAGTTATAATTTATTGTCTAGCATCGCACATGTTCGCAAACCTCAATCACTCAGATGTGCCGGGTTTTGATCGAGGGATACCCTCACCACAACCGGGTCGCCCCTGAGAGGTCATCGTCTTGTTTCCTAGGTTAGACTGCGGCAAGTTTTTTTGTGAACTACAAAGTTTTGTTGTTGATTTTCTTTCTTTAAATAACTTGTATAGAACATCCCAGGTCAATTTCTCTAGCTCAGTTTTAATTTTATTTATTTTGGTGCTTGCAAAGCATGACCAAGATGTAATATATACTCTCTCTGTACAATGTTTGTAAAAAAAATCTGTTTTGAATCTAATAAAATATCAAGTTGCAATTCTGTGTTGAATCGGGATTTTTTTTGTTTTTTATTTATTTTACCTGACTTTGAAACTCCATAATTGGTGACCTCGACCTCTGATCTGTAATGGATTTTGTTTTGATATTCTCAACAATAAATGAAATTGGCTTGACATGATATTATCTAAATATGAAAAGTTGTCATAAAGTGCACATCTTCTTCAGCATAGAAGTTTTATGCTTTTGAGGGCATTTATTTTCCCAAGCTTTAGCTTTAATCTGTGGTTACATGCATTCTTGATTACATATATCAACAGGCTTGAGTAAAGAAATCCCATTGAATTTGGTCTTGAAAGAAAAGGCTGCAAGTTACTCGAGAATTTTCTTTCTTCTAATAATTCAAGCAGTCTGAGAATTTTTTTGCAATTTGCTGAAAACTAATAAGAACATTGAAAATATATATTCCACAACGAATTAGTAAATGAAATTAGTTAGAGTATAAGGTAGTACTTCTATTTTGACTAGGACTAGTGTTACGTCCAAGTGGCTCCAATTCTGACCTGGCAAGTTCTTAAACGAATGATAAAGTACCTATTTCGACAACAACAAGACAATTCTACACAAAAACAGCCCCCATTTTCACCAATCGTCATCAGAAGAAGTCAGTACAATAAACACTGCAGAAACGGTTTTTTTGGGCACTGGTGGCATAGCGGTAAATCGTTCGCCTGTTGATCGTTAGGTCAGCGGTTCAATCCTCACCAGCGTAACTCCCTTAAGCAAGGAATTTACTCGCATTGCTAAAGGGGTAGGCGCCTATAAATGGCTGCCTTTGCAAGAACCCTTTCTCGCCTTTGAGCAGGACTTGTCTTGATAAGGCGTGTGCTAAATGTTAAAAAAAAGAAAGAAATTGCTTCCAGTGTTTGATCTGCCATCTTGTTAGTTGGTACTCTTGACTTATGAGTCTTGACTGACCACTGAAATTGAATTTAAAAAAAATTAATATACAGAATTCTGAAATTTTAAAATATAACCATCTTAAGCAATAATTTTATTTAATCTTTACTACCAAAACTGTTATAACACAAAAAATATAATGGTTCACATTTTAACATGTTTATAAATCTGGTTCTAGCAATTGTATTTTTAAAGCACTGAAAAAATAGTGGAAATTCAACTAGCAAAAACAATGAAAACCAAAAATTATTTTTAATTAGATCACTGAAACGCTTTTCTAGACTTCCAAAAGATTTTAATCTTCAATCCAAATTTGGAACAATAAAATATGTACTCAAGTGAGCAATATTTTATGAGACCTCTCGGCAAAATTTATTCTTTGAAATTTAATTATACTCAAAAATAGATGATTAAAAACATTTTCATCTAAAAACAGCAAATTTAAAAAAAATCAAAATACCGTTTTCAGTAGCATTTCTTGCCATTACAAGCTTCTTGAAAGCAGTAGAAACTTTATTACTGCTACAGAGTACAGAGGTATCCGTCTCTAGAAAACCGTACTTGTGCGTTTACAGAAATTTCAGTTTTTTAAAGATTGATTACAATACAACCGATATAATTTGTACCTAATAATCAGTCAGTTAGCGTCGTTTAGACAAAAGTCAAATTGATAAATCATATTAACAACTTGGTCAGCATTTACAGCCGTGGTGGGTTGTGCGGGACTGCGGGATGCGTGAGAGTCAACGGTTGAAATGCGGGAAACTTCATCCAGAAGCGTGGGTTAAATGGAGGACTGCAGGAGAGAGGATATGCGTGATTTAGTATATATTTTAATAATAACAATAAATTTTAGTGCTTCTCGTTGTAACAATAATGGTTTTTGCTTTTGTGTTGTATCGTAAAAATGTAAATGTTAAAAGTTTTTATGTTTTCAATTCCGATTGTTTTTTTACCTTTCCCTTTTGTCGGGTTTTTGACGCCTCCAGTCTTTAATTTTTATCAGAAAAGTGCAAACATTTAAACACAGTTCATCTTTAAGCAGCTTATCATTCAAGATAGATTTGGTAAAATAGCTTTGTTGATGGGCGATGTTGATGCATTTATTGCTGTTTTTACAAACTTTTATTTAGGTTACAATCTCTGTTTGTGTGTGTGTGTCTTTCTCTGTACGCAAAACTTGCAAGTAAAATTTAACCAGCTTTTTGACTAGCTAGGAAGCTGAAACTTTCAGCATAGTTTTATATATATTGGATGACAATACATGATTCAATTAAAAAAACTTAATTTGAACATCTTCTGTATTTCTAAATCGAGTGTATTTGAAATAAAAGTTTGTGTTAAAAAACTCGTTTTTTCCTTTAATTGTTCTAATATGTTTTTTGGATTTCTATGTTAAAGATCAAGAAGTCCGAAGTAATTAATTGGATCTCTGGTTGTTGGTTGCAATTTGAGTTTTGTGCCAGCAGCAAACGAAAACCCAAGCTTAAAAAAATGTTTCACAAGCAGTAAGTTATACTTGATCATTGAAAAGGTAGACTTGAGAGGAATTGATAGCTTTGGGTGCTCTGGATTTCCAGAATCTGATTGTTTTTACACACTTTTACTTAACTTGACTTCTCTGTCTGTCGATCTGTAGTCAAAATTTGCAATCGATTTTAAACTAACTTCCCGATGAGCTAGAGACTTAAAAATTTAAACATACCTCCAAACTGATTAACAATGCATTCTATCAAATTTTCGGATCGATTGGACAAAATTTAATTGAACAATTATTTGTGATATTTACTTCGAACTATTTATTGTCTATGCTAATATGCTCGTTGTTTATGTAGTAAAAATATAAAAGTGTGTTTTAAAAAACTTTGTTTTTGCTTCACTTGTTTTGTATTTTCTGTCAGTAGGTAAAGCATAACAAAGCTGGACTAAATTTTAGTAACCTACGAGCGGATCTCTTGTTTTTAAAACTTTTACATAGAAAGAGATCAACATCAACCTATCTAGTCTGTTAGCTGAAATGCCGATGAAAATATCATCAGTGTTGGGAACATAATCTTCTTTGCTAATGCAAGAAATGATTCCTTTAAATATGTTAAATTTAAGAACACTCGCTTGACCATTGCAACAAACAACATTTGAATTTAGAAATATTAGTAACCATAGTTACGCCTGACATGGCAAACCAGCTTCTTTTTTACAAGCTTTTCCTAAAAGAGTTTAATTATTTTTTATGAATAACACTACAAAATAATATTATAAAAAAACATGTTAATAAAAAATACACTAAAAAGGAAAAAAAGTATTTCTATAACCCATTTTTGCTACTATAAGCAGCTAAAAATACCTACCTACCAACGTGTGTGTCACTAAAAATAAAAGCGTGGGCTGCAATCAGCTTGTTTTTCATTGCTTTTAGTTTTGTTTTCTGCGCATTCATATTTAATGCTTTAAAAAATTTATACGAGTGAATGAATAAAAAAAAGTGTTTTAAGATTTTTCAAGAAAGCTCTCTAGGTTTTTATTCTGAGTGATATGCGCATAATCCAATTGTCGCTCAGCGGTTTCTAAAAATAATTAAATAGTTAACTTTATTGGCTTCCAATGATTCTATTTATAGTGATATACTCTCATTGCTCGTTGTTTTGCTGTCTAAAAAAATATTTTTCTGTTCGTCTACAAACAATTTACATTCATCTTTTCTGGTAAGTACATTCTTCACGAAAGAATAATATTTTAATATTTTTTACATCATAATTTTATTTTTCGCTCCACTTTTACTTCAAAAATCTGTTTTTGTTCTTTTCCTGCACACTGTTCTTCATCAATTATGGAGACCATCACGTGTCACGCACAAGTCTACGGTCATTCTACTACGCATATTAGTGTTTCACATTGAGCCTTTTGGGTACGTGTGTACCTAAAAATTGTTTATAAACAACTTGTTTTTGTTTGTATTACTCATTTCAAACAAGCTCTTATAAAAAAAATTAATTTAAATTTAAAAAAATAACCTTGATTATTATTCTTTTCAGATCTGGTTTCTACCGGTTTTGATCGGTTTTCCTAAACTTCTGCAACGTCAATGTCACATTTAAGATAAGCTTATTAAGCTGAAGCTTAGAGCCTTAAATTACCACAGATCTCCAGTCGAGGTACTTCAAAACTAAAAAAAATGATTAAAGTTCTAATTCATTTTTTGCCACAGACAAAGAGGTGTAAATTATTTTGTTGCGGAGTCTCAGTTTTTGTATTGTATAGTTTTTTTTATAATTGTTTGTGGGCTACTGTGAACAAAACATATTGAAGACTTACTATTATTAAAAAATACTTTGCAAAACATTTTTAGTTGCCGAATTGCAAAATTGTAAAGGGTTTAAACACAACAAAGTTTTTTACGGGGATCTTGTTCAGTTTATTCTACGTACTACTACTACTACTACTACTGCTGCTACTGCTGCTGTTACTGCTACTACTACTACTACTACTACTACTACTACTACTACTACTACTACTACTACTACTACTACTACTACTTTGACTACCGCTACTGCTACCACTTATACGACTACTACTGAAACTACAACTGTTGCTGCTGCTGCTACTGCTGCTGCTACTACTACTACTACTACTACTACGACTACGACTACCGCTACTGCTACTACTACTACTTTGACTACCGCTACTGCTACTACTTATACTACTATTACTGCAACTACAAATGTTTCTGCTGCTATGTAGTACTACTACAACTATAACTACGACTAATTCTGTTATTATTATTATATTAGAAATTTTATATTGCTTGTATTGTTTGAAGTAGTACTTCCATTTTAATTTTACTATTCCTTACTCGTTAGCATGGAGAGCATTTGTTTTCACGAATGGAATAGGCTATGGTCTTAATTTCTTCTAAATTCATTCGTCATAATTGTTTTTTTCAACATGCTTTGTTGCCGTATTTACCTTGTTGATTTATATACGTAAATATAAGCGAATATAAAATACATAAAATATTTAAAGAAATGTTTATAGAACCGGTCTAGCAACTCCTGCAGCAGTATAACAAGCATTTCTTACCATGCTTGGCTTAACAGATAGCATTTTTGTTTTAATGAAATTCCCTTTGAAGTCGCGTTCACAACCGGCCAATATTGGCTTAGTCGATGTAATACATAAATATAAGCGTGTATAAAACATATAAAACGTTAAAAAATTGTTTATAGAACCTATCTTGCAACTCTTGCAGCAGCATTTCTTATCATGCTTAAAAATGACGTTATTGTTTTAATGACATTTCCTTTGAAGTCGCGTTCTTAGTTAATATCTGCCAGACAGACTGGGTGCTGATTCTGCCCAATCAAAGACACCTACATGGAGAACATCTTCCCGAATTAGCTTCATTCAACAGGAAGTAGATGAACTCTGTGCAGGAATCCCGACCGGGATTTTTCCGCCCAACTCTTTTTTTATATGCACGACGTATTTTTATTTATTTATTTTCGAAATTTGAAAACGATATTCAAACTTTCCGGTAAAAATTATGGCATTCGAAACTTTAAAAATATCGTAATTATGTCTGCGACCGTAAAATATACGCCAATCGGCTTAATAATAATAATATTAGAAAATATTTAAAAAAAAAAAACTTTAAAATAACGTACAAAATATTAAAACAAAGTGACCACTCACTGACTCGAGTCAGGGACACACCGAACTTCATTCAGATTTAATTCTAACCAACAAAAAAAAACTTAAAGCAAAACTAGCAGACGACGAAAATCTTAAATATTTATTTATATGTTTTTTCTCAAAATTTAGCTGCGTGTCAGGACGCGTTCCGCAACGTGTCGCTACCCCTTTCAGATCGTTCTCTTATACGGCTGTTGGTTGGATGGAAGCTGCAAGCTCTCCTTAATTACTTACTTACTTACTTACTCGCAAGGTCGTCCTTGACATGCTTCACATATCGATGAATGCTGAAGAAAAACAAAAATAGAGCAACGTTGTTGTTGTGATGATGATGATGATGTTTGTTGCTCCTGAAACTAGAAGCGTCCTTGCTCTGGTATTTCTCAATGATTGAGGGACGCTCGCCAGACGGAGAGAGACCAGCCGGCTGATTTCATGATTCATTTTTTTCATATATAATTATTATTAATTATCATTCGGTCCTCGCTTGATATCATTTATTTTGTTGAGGAATCAATCGCGTTACCTTGCTTCGTAAATAGAAACATATTGTTTTTAGAATGTTCTGAAAATAATTTAAAACCAAAAAACATTTCAACGAATTTTAATATACCGTAAAATCCAAACTCTCGATCCACTACTGCTTGGCGGAGAACGTGGAGAGCGGTTAGATCAAACAAGAGCGAACGGGTTGTCGTCGAAATATTCGGACGGCCAAGGATATCTTGTTGTTGTTGTTTATTTGTGCGCCTTTCAACCTTGTAGTGCACGCAGTGTGGGGGCCTTCTTGCTACCGCGTTGTATTTCATTGTTTCGCTCCAATTATGAGTTCTGTTTTGTTTTTTGGTTTTTTGTAGCGTAGTTGAGTATGTTAAAGTACAAATAAATAAGTTGAGAAAAGGTTTGCTTTATCGGCAAAAAAGTTTTTTAATTAAATTTTTTAGCTATTCATTCATTCAAAAAGCGCTTATGTGATTTCTGACAGATACACATAAATAACGTTGTTGTTGTTCCCATTTGGCTCGGTATCTTCTATCTTTGGAGATCAGCAATTTATTTCGTGTCAGGTTTTTGTTGCTTAGTTTGTTTATCAATGTGTTGTTTTTCTTAAGGTTTTTAAAAATTTCAACGTTCGCATAACACGATGAATTAATATTATTATAAATTTAATTATTAAAAAATTTTTCAATATTTATTTAATAGCATAAATTAGAAATAACTCCTATCAACAATTATATATCGTTTAGATACAAAACGAATAGCTGGTAAATATTCACTTACGTTGAGACGACCCCTGTCCCAACGATGACGGTCAACATAGCCTGGATCGGTGCCAAGTTTTTTTGTTGCTATTTATATATTTGACTCCGCCCCCACTGTAGCGCAATATTTTTTCGTAAGTGACCGCAGCAAAGAGTTTTTATGATTTCGATGTTTAGTTTTAATACAAAATTTATAAAACTATTTTTTTATAGTTAATTTGCGTTTTTCATAAAAATACACTTCTGATATGACAAGAAATCGCTAGTTACACCGCCTGACCTAGAATAATTCAGAGCTTGAGAAGCATTTCTATATTGTAAACATCGCACCTACGCAGCTTTGGCACGATCGTGCTTAATGCTTCAGCGTTGCTTCACAATAAAGTTATGGTTGGTTTTGTGGTGCTGCCTGGTGCGCTTCTGAAGCTCTGAAAGGCTGCACGTCAGAGAAAAAAATTGGTTCAAGCGTGAAATTATTCTCATGAATATGCATATTAACGACAGCAGGTGTCAGAAGGTACCTGATCTATTTTTAAAGGAAAAAAATGGTGCATAACAAGAAATGAAAAGTGAATTTGAATAATTTTACAGACGAAATTTGAAAGTTTTAAAATCTTTGTGTTTTGGATTGGTAGTGCCGTTTAGCTCCGTAGTTTTATACTATGTTATACCTACAAATTATTTGGGGGCTGTTGTGAATTTCAGCACCACTTCACCTGAAAGATTAAAAAGTTTGAATAATAACCACCAATAATTGTTTGCACAAATCAAGAAAACTTTTTTTATGACATTGTGTCTAATGATTACTTTATTAATTAATAATATTTTAATTATTGTACTTTTAGCCACATTTATCGTATTTATTTTGGTTGTTGTTAATGTCTCTAGCACCAACATTATTATCGACATCGAAATTATAATGTGTGTACCTATATGTAAATCATTTTTAATGCTACTAAAAAATGCTTGTAAAAATGTAACATATGTAAATTTGTGCTTTGCGGTTTAGAAAAAATTGTTTAAGATAAACCAAACAAATAGTAAGTTAGAGTTCAAAGAGTCCAACATCAGGTGCACTTGATTAGTCTTCTAGATTACATCATGGCAGGCTTCTGAATCAGGGTTGTTCAATAATCGTCTTCTGCTTCAGGTGATGTTGCTGCTCATAGACACCTGTGTTCATCTTGGCCATGCAGCTAGTGGTTTTGGAAGCAAAAGAGAAAAACAATAAAAAAAACCTCTAACAGCCTCGGGAAATGCCTGGTAACCCCACTAGTTTTAAAATAAATTTAAGAATTTAAGAAACTGTAGATAGGTATACTAGTAATAGTACCTACTGATAACGATAATCCATCAAAAATGGCGGCTTTTCCACGTGCCTTTATTAAATTTCCCTTTTCCGGATGTCCTGGGATGTCCGCGGTGATAATGACGACAAAAGCTTTCTGCGTCATAGTATTTATAAACATCATTTGTTAACTATTACCCGGGATAATATTTTTACAATACGTTTTCGCTATGGAATTTTGTCACTGTTATAGCATTTCTTACAAGCATGTTTTCATTATTATTTTTAATTATAGTTACTTGTTATTATTACATAAAAGTAATTACCATATCATTGCCAACAAGTAAAAACATCTAGTGACGAAATGTTCTTGTTTCTCAATATATCTTATGAAAACTCCAAAAACATCAGCGGCGGATCTAGGATTTTCTGGTGGGGGGGATGATCTGATCAAAAGTTGACAGAGATTTTTTACAAGTTAGGAAACAAACAGAATAAAGCCCCTGTGCACAAAGACAAAAAAGACAACATTCAAAACAGAAGTCAAATTTCTAGAATAAAAAAATCTACAGTGCAAAATCAAGACGCCTATTCTTGCTGGTTGCAAATCTATCAATAACATCATCTGTTTCTAAAAGCAATGTGTTTTGGATATATAATAATGTTAGGCCAGTTAAACGCTCATCTGTGGTTCTGTTCAGGGGCACAAGCAGAAAAAAATGGTGGAGAGGCTGAAGTTCTAAAGAAGAAGAAAAGCCCGCCGCAGGCGAAAATATTTTTGACTATCTTCAGTCTGCAGTCTTTTTCTGGTATCTTTGATAATTATTAAATTATAATTTATTAATGATAGAAAAAGGAACAAAAGCCCGCCTAGTTGCGCCCCTGGTTCTGTTGCGCAATAAGCTTTTCAATATCTTCATGGCACTGAAACTCCGTTCAGCTGTATATATATACTTTTTAATAATTTTGCTATACACAATATACAACACATTAGGCTATCATAAACATAGTTAACATTCACAAGACCAATTGTAGGCCTATTATTATTATTGTTAAATCAAAATTAAATATTTCCACTATATGTGTCTGTAATATGATTGTCATATTAAAAACAGTTACCCAGTCATCAACAGAATAGTTTATTCTACATCATAAAACTATACAAATCCAAAAGATAAAATAGTTTTAAATTTTTTTAAAAAGTTTTTTTTATGGCCATTTAACCTCCCAGCCCTATAGTTCTTATCTATAAACATAAAAAAATTATTGTGTAACAAAATTCAAGTTTAGTTTACGTAACAAAGTTTGAAGAAAGTTTCAAACAACTTTTAACAAATCACATTTATGTTTTATGGCCAAAGATAAATTAGGAGGGAGTGGAAGAAATAAATTTAGCGGGAGACCAAGGGGTAGCAGAAAAATAAGTGGGAGAGGAAATACGAGCTGGATTGAAAAAGCAAAAAGGAGCTAGAAAACGAGCGTTAACGGGAGAATGAGCGGGAAAATAAAAGCGAACAGAAAAAAGAGATGAAGCTGGAGAGCGAGCGGTAAAGCAATCGGGAGCAAGAGCGATAGAGCGAACGGAAGTAAGAGAACGAGTGGGAAAGCGTTCGGGAACGAGAAGGAAGCCAAAATAAAAAAGGAAAAAAAGAAGAGAGAGAGAGAGAGAGAGAGAGAGAGAGAGAGAAAGAGAGAAAGAAAGGAAAAAAACAATAAAAAACCTCTAAAAAACCAGGGTTACGCCGGTTTGACTATAAATATTTTTAGGAAACCAGCATCAATTGCTGCTTGTCATTCATGATTTTTATTAACACATGTGAAAACATATTAACACCTGTAAAATCCTATGATATTTATTATTTTTAAAAATGATTGCAACTAAAATAAATTAATCCCGGTCGCTTTCCTGCTCCCGGATGCTTTCCCGTTCCCGCTAGCGCTCATTTCCTTTTGAAAAATTTTTTTTTACAAATTTTGAAACAAACAGTAACACAAAGACAACATTCAAAGCAGAAGTTAAATTTGCAGAATACAAAATCTACAGTGCAAAATGAAGACGCCTATTCTTTTTTTCTGCAAATCTATCAATAACATCGTCTGTTTCTAAAAGCAATGTGTTTTGGATGTATAATAATGCTAGGCCAGTAAAACGCTCACCTGTGGTTCTGTTCAAGGGCGCAACCAAAAAAAAAAGCTGGAGGTACTGAAGTTCGAAAAAGAAGAAAACCCGCCGTAAGCGAAATTTTTTTTTGACTATCTTAACTCTGCAGTCTTTTTTTGGTATCTTTAATAATTTATTAATGATAAAAAAGAAACAAAAGCCCGCCTATTTACGCCCCTGGTTCTGTTGCGCAATGGGCTTTTCAATATCTTCATGGCACTGAAACTCCGTTCAGCTGTATATGTAGTAATGGGATTCCCATGCCGGTGTGCACTTTCGTTTCACAGTAATCTAGCGAGGGATTCATACCCGCATTCCTACTGGATTCGTCGCTAAATCTGGTGGGGCTTAAACATTTTTTTTAGTAATCTGGTGGGGGAAGATGCTTCCCCTACCCACTGGATCGGTCGCTGAAAAACATATACATAAGGCCCTACAGTCATCGGAAATTATGTTAGTTTTCGGAATAAACCCAATATTGTAAAAAAACACAATTTGAATTGTTTTTGTTTTGTCCAATTCCTAATTTTAAAACTAAATATAATGTCTTTTATATTAACTTACTAGCAGTGCCCGTAGCGGCTTCGCTCGCATGAAATTAGAGAATTTGAACCGTGCATACATAGTAGAGTACTGCACGGATCAGTTTTTTAGGTCTCGGCTCGGCCCGTCGACAACTTGGCCCAGCCCGTTTCAAAAACCAAAATTCCTGGCCCGGCACGGCCCGTCTAATATAGGCCCGGCCCGTTTTTACAGGCCTAGAAGTTCTATATACTTGATTAAAAACTTCGGCCCGTCCCACCTTGACTTCAGGTTTAGCCCGGCCCGTCTGAACACCCTAAAATCACTAAAATGTCTATATACTTGGTTAAAAATCTCGGCCTGTTTCACCTTGATTTAAGGTTTGGGCAGGGCCGTATGAAGACCCTAAAATAACGGCTTGGCCCGTCCGTCCGGTGATAAACTGAACTCATTTACTTTTAACCGGCACAAAACCTCAAAATACTCATTTTCACATCTGTAGCACTTACAGTTTTTGAGTAGCAGTTATTTAAAAATCAAATAACCCTTTTTCCACTTCACATTTGAGGTCCTGGAAACCAAATTTTCAAAAAATGGTGAAACACGTATATCATTATTTTTAGAGTAGAAACTAAATAATAATTTTACTTTTGTAGCATTTACAGTTTTTGAGTAGCAGTTACTTTAAAAACCAAGTAACCCTATTTTCCACCCCATATTTGAAGTCCTGCTTTAAAAAAACATGAGAAACATGCTAGAAAAGAAACTAAATAATAATTTTTACATCTGTGGTATTTACTGTTTTTGAGTAGCAGTTACTATAAAAGACAATTAGCCCTATTTTTCACCCCACATTTGAAGTCCTGGAAACCAAATTTGCAAAAACTGCTAAAACACGTATTTCATTATTTTTGGAGTAGAAATTAAATACTAATTTTTACTCCTGTAGCTATAACAGTTTTTGAGTAGAAGCTACTTTAAAAACCAAATAACCCAATTTTCCAACCCACATTTGAGGTCCGGGAAACCGAATTTTCAAAAAATGGTAAAACACGTATCTCTTTATTTTTCAAAAAGAATCTATATACCAAATTTCAAAATCTCCTCATGTTTGGTTTTCGAGATATACATTGTTTTACAAAAAAGTTTGTTTTCCAGTTTTTTCCCCTCAGGAGCAAAATTTTCAAAAATCCTTTCTTAGCGGATGTTTACGCTATAAAAGTAATATAAGTTCCAAATTTCACGTTTCTAGGATGAGGCGTTTGAGCTCGGCGTTGATTATCAGTCAGTCAGTCAGTCAGTCAGTCAGGACATGTTCTTTTATATATATAGATAATTTATTTTATTTTCATTTATTGGGAGGATGAACACAAACAGAACACAAAACACAAGAAAAAGAACAAACTTCAACGTGTTTCTTGCTCGGTTGATTGATTGAAAGCGAGGGAATCACGTGAAGTTTTAAAAAACACAGTTCCAGTCATCCAATTAAGCTAAATTTGGCGTATTAAATTGCGTTCGATGACAATGCATTCTATCGAATTCTCGGATTGAGAAGAAAAAATTAAATGTAAAAAAAAGAAAAAATTGAAAAAATTAAAACGCCAAACACAAGTAAATTAAAAAAAAATTTTTTAATTAAAATTTAACAAAAAAGTAATTTACTTTTTTTAAACTACAAATTTTTATTATAGAAATAAACCCACCGGATTTAAGTTCATTCAAAGAAAGTCAGAATTAATTTGTCAAATGAATGAGTTAAAATAAAAACATTTGTATAGGTTGATTTTGTTTCTATTAATTTGTATAGTATTCATGGATTACTCAAATAGTTTTTTTAATCCCTTATATTAACTTCAGCGCCGGTCTTGCTTGCTTGGTTGCTTGAATGTTTGTAAACCTTGAAAATGAAAATTAACTAACTTCCCGTCATCCAATTGAACTAAAATTTTTAATATAAGCTCGCTCTTCTTGAATGCATTATATTAAAGTTTGAGAAATTTTTTAGAAATCAATTTTAATTAAAAATAATAATTGTCTATAATTCTTTAACAAAATGAGCTGGAGCGGGAGAGCAACCGGGAACGGAAGAACAAGTGGGAACTGGAAAGCGACCGAGAGCGGTAGAGCAAGTGGAGAAGGAAATGGGAGCGAGTAGTGAGAAAAACCTCTAAACACCCCGGGCAACGCCGGGTACCTTGCTAGTAACAAAAATAAAAAACTATTTAGTTCAAAGGATCTATTGAAAAGTGAACTACTATGAGTACTATGCGACTATGCGACTTTTGTCAACCTTTTGGGCTGACTCGGGAGTCTTCGCTCCCACACCGTTACCACGGCAACAGACCCTGCGCGCCAAAACTACTATTTATAACACTAACAGAAATTTTGGTTAAAAATATAACTGCTTACAATATTAAATATTTTTGAAGATCAGTGGAAACGAAATGCAATTTTATGGGATTCTGCTTGTCTGGATAATTCCAACTTTTCATTTCAAGTGAATACATTGAAGATTAAATTTTTCGTGATCTGGAAAATCATGCTTTTATAAAAAAAAACAAAAACATATAACATGAAATAGATCAGTATTTCCACTCAAGAAGCTTATCTTTACTCCTGTTGTAATTTCCAATTAATTTATTTTTTTTATAGGGCGTCCAGTCGGGTTGTTTCTGTGTTAGCGATTTTCCAAAAGCCTTGTTCGTGTTGGAGTGAAACTTGAAACGGAGTTAATTAAAATAAATACGGAAAATAACAACGGCTACTATGGGGAAGATTGGGGCTTAATATATCAAGTGTAAAAAGTGTACGGGTATGGCTAGAGATGAAAAATGCGGTACTACTGTGATACTGTGGTAATTTAAATAAAGGATTTTGCTGAGATCATCAAGAAACCGATTAATCATTGTGACTGCTTCTTTGCTGGAACAGGCCCTTGGAGGATTCGCGAACCCTCCAAGGGTTTGGTCAACAAATTGGTGACCCGACGCCTCGACATGTCAACAATTGTCATGGAAACAAAACGTTACTCTCCGCTAACTTTTTGAGAGAAAAACTATGATTAAGGGTATGAGTGAATTTAATGCTTAGAGAATCTTTTTATTCCAAATTTTCAGGTGTACCTACTCGTTAAAGAACAAGAACAAGTAAAGGAAAAACGAGTTTTTCTACACAAATTTTGATTTCAAATACACTCGATTTAGAAATACTGAAAATGTTCAAATTAAGTTTTTTTTATTGAATCAGGTGTTGTCATTAAATATCAAGCTATGCTGAAAGTTTCAGCTTCCTAGCTAGTAAAAAAGCTGGTTAAATTTTACTTGCAAGATTTGCGTACAGAGAAAGACACACACACACACATACATACATGCACAAACACACAAACAGAGATTGTAACCTAAATAAAAGTTTGTAAAAAGAAAAGACAAAACCAAATTGTTCTGACATTAGATTATAGAAATGAGTTGTTAATAATGTTCGAATGTTCTGTGTCCGTCGTGTGTAAAAGTTATGAGATTGGGATGTCTAAGGTAGAAGACACCTTCAACTTTTTAAAAGTGCCAAGAACTGCCTATGCATGATAAGACCAAACACAGCTCTACTCTACCTGATGGATTGTATGAGGTCTATGACCACTTTAAAAAGCATCACTTTCTGAGTTATAGGTACCTGCATGTGTGTCCGAGACCGGGATGTCGCAATAGAAAAAATTTAAGCTTGTTATTACAATTATTGCTTTATGCAAATCTAACTAACATTAACATGTCCTAAAAATAGAGTAGATAACTCCGAAAAATCTTGTTTGCAGAAAAATAGGTAAGCAGACTAAGTAGATTGTGTAGCCATTCCTATAACAGAAGTAGACTTGCAAGAAATCCGTTTCTTATCAATCATTTGTTTTTTTTGTCTAGTAGCACAATAACTAATAGTTGTTTATATGCTTTTACGAAGTTTTTGATGGTTAGAAGCGGCCAATTAGAATATAAAAAACTTTAGGACCGATCGAGTAGACTTATTAGTCGTCCGCCCAATAAGCTTCAATTGTTTGAGATATCTATGCTCAATCAATCAATCAATCAATTATTTCTATAGCGCTATTTCCGCAGTGTTCAATAGCGCTCGGTCGTGAACTTGGTAAACAGATATGTTTTAAGTCCACGACGGAAAACTGTGAGAGAAGTAGAGTTAGTAAGAGAAGAAGGAAGAGAGTTCCAGAGATAGGGGCCAGAGTAGGAGAAAGAGCGTTTAGCAAAAGAATGCTTAATAGTGAAGATGCGAGAGTGATTACGAGAAGAAGAACGAAGACCAGACTTATGCTCTAGCTGCAGAACACAATTTCCCATAGCTGTTTACAAAAAAAATATTTGATCGAAATAAATAAAAATATTTTATTCTGTCAGTTTAAATATCATTCAAAGTAGTTATTTTTGTGCTAAAAATATTGTTTAATTAATGTGTTTTCAAGTGTGATTATTTATTTTTGACAAAACTACTTTCAAATAATTTTGTAACTAATTTTGGCATTAAACATTAGTAATAAATAAATAATTAGTTTTTGGTTAGAAACGTTTAAGCCGAGTTAGCCATGCGAGTGGTCAATAGGTTGTAGGAAATCGAGGTATTCCTTCAGTAATAGTCTTACATTTAGGTAAAGCATCTTCTTATTTATATTTTAGCAGAGAGTTCTGATGTCTTGTTAATTCACGTAGTCTGGCTTCCACATACGAATATTTTATAGCTTCGGAAGTGCAAATAAACATGTCTGAGGGAAAATGGCGAGTCGCGAAGAATCGTTCTAGTTTTGCTCTTTAGATCTGGTTGATTACTTATGCACGCTAAAATCTACTTATTACTTGGAAAAATAGACCGACATGACACGTTTTTTTCTGATTTTGATTCTGCATCTGATTTTAGTGTCACTCACTAATGCAAAACGTTTTTACCAATGCTTTTATTAACTCGTCGGCTCTGTTTCTCTGTTTCAAATCTTGCAATCAATTTTTGAGTCACTTCCTGATGATAGATTTTTTTCAAATTTTGCATACATGCTCAAGATAGAAGACAATGCAATATTCAATTATTAGTTTTACAATAAGTCAATTAATTTAGTTAATTTTCTTGAGGATTTTATATATATATATATATATATATATATATATATATATATATATATATATATGTTTATTATATTTATTTGTTGTATATTGCGACTTTAATATAAAATAAAAGAGTAATATAAGAAAAAATTGATTGCAAAATTTTTGTTTATGAGCTTAATGGAAATCGCAATGCTCTTCGAACCATATTACGCCAGGCCAGACTTTAATATAAAATAAAAGAGTAATATAAGAAAAAATTGATTGCAAAATTTGTGTCTTAATTACATATAAGAGCATTGGTTTTAAAAATTCGTTTTTAATTTACTTGTTTATTGTAGGGTCAAAATTCATACTTAAGTTGTTGATTCTCATTATTGAGTAAATCCTCAATTTTAATTGTTCAGGTTGGCAAAATACATTTACTTTTTTTTCAGAATAATTAATGTGGCTTGCATTTGATTAAAAAGGAGCTTAAATTATCTTCATTCAAATATTCTTATGCAGACTTCAATTATTCATTACAAATGACAATGGGTTCAGTTACAAAACCAGAACAACAATCAACTATTCATAAAAAACGGTGACCATTTGTTTACTGCAATTTCATTTTGGGATAAATTTGAAGACTTGCACTTTTATTCAATGTATTGAAAATCTGAAACCTAACATGTTTATGCATATATTTATTAAAACTCATCAGAATCTGATTTTTTTCAATAAATGGATGCAAAATATTTTCTTCAATTTTGGAAGAAATATCAGCTGATGATTTAATATATTTACTAAAGTTAAAGTATGTATAATTCATAACAACTTTAATGCAATAAATTCACAGTTAAATAATACTAATATATGATTAATTAGTAATGTCATCATCAGGTTGAGGGATTTAATTTTATTCTGCTCTTGTTTCATGCAGCCAAAGCAACAGAATAGAAATAAGAAACGTTCCAGACCATGTCACTCAACAGGACCTTGAGGTACTGGTCAAGAATTGGGGAACTGTCAAAAAAGTCCACCAAGGTAAGTTATTCAGTCCCTGACTTATAGTGCATTAAAAATCTTAGATTCACTTTATTAAGAGCGCTAATTTTATCGTAAATATATTGCATAAGGTTAAGGTAATTTAGTCATCATTTAAAGATGTTATAAGAAATGTAAACAATTCAGATAAGGGGACCAATTTGTTTATAGACGGGATGTTATGTTTTTTACTAGTTCGATAAGTTAAGTTATTAACTTCAAATTATTTTTTTGATTTGTTTTTATTTTATACTTGCAGTAACAAACGACTCTGAACCTTACTACACTGTAATATTTGACACCCCTGAAGAGGCACAAAGGTTTGGCAATTGTTTAAAAAAAAAAAAAATTATAGTCCTCCACACCAGGTGTTTTAAGGCTGAAATAGCTGTATTTAGGAAGCACCTAAGTACTTCCTATTGTGGATCATAATTTGATCTTTTTTGGCTGTCCCTCCTCATTTATCCAGGCTTGGGACTGGCTCACAATTGGCGAGGTGGAGTTATGGCCAATCTACATACATAATTTCCTATGTCTGGATGTATGTATGTATGTATGTATGTATGTTAGAAATTTCGAATAGCATTTTTTGGCTGTCCCTCCTCATTTATCCAGGCTTGGGACTGGCTCACAATTGGCGAGGTGGAGTTATGGCCAATCTACATATATAATTTCCTATGTCTGGATGTATGTATGTATGTATGTATGTATGTATGTATGTATGCATGCATGCATGCATGCATGTATGTTAGAAATTTCGCATAGCATAACGTGGGTGCACTGGGTGCATTCTACCCTACTGGTTATGGGTGCAATCCCCAACACAACACTGTGTATGCATTCTTTTATATGAGTTATAGGTATATTTCTTTATACTATTTATTGAATTATTTTGCACACTATAGGTACATTCCTGTATTCCATACAACTAACTTAGTGCATAGTTTATAAATTATTGAGCAGGAGGAATACTACTTATTTAAGCAGAATACTTAATGATATCTGAACCTTGACCCATAATCATAGTGAGCCTTTCTTGTGTTTATCAATACTAGTAGGACTGGCCACTGTTGCTGGCCATTGAAATGATGATTCAGCAGTTAAATCTCCTTTCCCTCTTCATACCTTTCTTTTTCTTTGTCTCTCTCTCTCTCTCTCTCTCTCTCTCTCTCTGTGCATGTGCATGTATGTGCTGATGAGATATCATCACAGTTGTACTTTTGGGCTACATTTTTTGTATTATTGTTATAATACTTTAATTACTTGATAATTTTGTTGAAATGTAAAAAGTTCACTAAGATAATTTTATGTTTATTGGTTTTGTATACAATTTTGTAAAATTATTTGAAATTTAATTTTTTTGAAATTAGTTTTTTTATGACTTTTATTATAGTGCATGTAATTATTGGTTTTTAAAAATACTAAAGAACTATACCTCATTTTGATTACAGTGCATGTGAACACCTAAATGAATACGAATTTGAGGGCTGCAATCTCAAGGTTTGATTTTATTTTGAATGTTGTTGTTATTGTTTTATTCAGTGAGGTTTATTTGTATGCTTTGTGGCTCTGGTTGATAGAATTGGTGCATCATCTGGTCATAGAATTGGTCTGTGTTCTGGCAGGTGATTGAAATGAGACCTGCAAGAGTAATATATCTAGGTAAAATTTAGCTCTACAACCTGCAGAACAGAGAATTTGGGTCTCTTGATACAAGGATACGTCCAATTATAGCTTAACATCCAATCAAAAGGTGTTTTAAAAATGAATGATGATAAACAATTTTTTTTTATATAAATGATAATTATTACAGGTTGAAATCACAAATAATAATCCTGCCTCTGGTAAGCTGGTCAATAACTTCAGGGGTCCTAGAAACATGGGTCACAATCCTGCATCGAACCTCGTCGGGGGTAACAACAGGCCGGTCAGAAATGGGGGTGGATGCCCACTCAGGTCTGTTTTTTTGTAGTTGGAGAACTTTTTTTTTTTGTTAGAGTGTGTAATTTCATAAATGTTGGCACCTGAATCGCATGCTCTCCTTACTGTTACCATGTAAATGTTATGGCAGAGGTGTTCGTATCATATTAAATAGTTTGTGTTTTTTATTTGTATTTTCTGATGATGTTTTTGATTGATGTTCTCTATCTGTCTGTCTGTCTGTTTCTCTTTGATGTATCTGTGCTAATAAGTATAAAAACAATGCTGAAGGTTCAATTAGATTTCTGTTGTGCAGTGTGTGTTTATAATTATTTAATATATATATGTGTATTTAGCTATTTTTATGAGAATTAAATGCAGTCGTCTGCATCCATTTAATTCATATGAGCAATTTTTTAACACATCATTACAGAATCTTGGTTCCTAGTGACTTCGTTGGTGCCATAATTGGAAGAAAAGGCCAGACCATCAAGAATATCACTCAGAAATGCAAGGCCAGAGTTGACGTTCATGGAAAAGAAAACAATGGAGTGATGGATAAAATCAGTGATAAAGTGGTACATAGATGTAGATTTGTGTGATGAATTTAACATCGATATGTTACATATATTCATGTGATAAAGTGCTACATAGATGTAGATTTGTGTGATGAATTTAACATCGATGTGTTACATATATTCATGTGATAGTGTTGGTGATGATGCTGTATATAAATAGGTTTGTGTGAAAAAAAGTGGTATATGTGTGTTGGTTTGTATAACAAAGCTAGTGATAACCTTGTACATATAATTAGATTTGTGTATTATAAATTTTTTATAAATTATAAGGATTTATTTTTGTATAAATTATAAGGATTTATTTTTGTATAAATTGTAAGGATTTATTTTTGTATAAATTGTAAGGATTTATTTTTGTATAAATTGTAAGGATTTATTTTTGTATAAATTGTAAGGATTTATTTTTGTATAAATTGTAAGGATTTATATTTGTATAAATTGTAAGGATTTATTTTTGTATAAATTGTAAGGATTTATTTTTAATTCTTCATTAGCTTGTGGTTTCTGTGCGCTTTTTGCGTTGATAAGATTAGGTACAACATCATCAGTCCATGACAATTCAATTGCTTTTCATTTCATTGTTGAAAGAGTTTCATGCTAGGCAAAAGAGTTGTAAACTTGCCACGTACTTTTGGCAGGTAATTTCGATTTACGGCCAACCAGAGAATTGCACGAATGCATGCAAGGAGATACTACAGGTGCTCCAACAAGAATCGACCAATAACAACAGGGGGTTAGCTAACTTCCGGCTGCCTAATACAATATCATATATTGATTCAGCGTTCGTGTACAAAAGTCCCAAGTTTTTATATCCACTCAAATTGCTACATTGATGTGAAATTGCATGTGCTGATGTCTCCAAGCTTTATTGAAATGTTATAATTTATAATGTATGATTGCAGTGATGTGCTTTATTGAAATGTTATAATTTATAATGTATGATTGCAGTGATGTACTTATTGAAATGTTATAATTTATAATGTATGATTGCAGTGATGTACTTATTGAAATGTTATAATTTATAATGTACTTGCAGTGCCCGTAGCGGCTTCGCTCGCATGAAATTAGAGAGTTTGAACCGTGCATCCATAGTAGAGATCAATTTTTTAGGTCTCGGCTCGGCCCGTCGACAACTTAGCCCAGCCCGTTTTAAAAACCCAAACTCCTGGCCCGGCACAGTCCGTCTGAATTAGGCCCGGCCCATTCTTACAGGCTTAGAAGTTCTATATACTTGATGAAAAACTTTGGCCCGTCCCACCTTGACTTCAGGTTTGGCCCGGCCCAACTGAAGACCCTAAAATCACTAAAATATCTATATACTTGGTGAAAAACCTCGGCCCGTTCCACTTTGATTTAAGGTTTGGCCTGGCCCGTGTGAAGACTCTAAAATAACGGCTTGGCCCGGCCGGTGATAAACTGAACTTAGCTACTTTTAACCGTCACAAAACTTCAAAATACTAATTTTTACATTTGTAGGACTTACAGTTTTTGAGTAGCAGTTATTTTGAAATCAAATAACCCTTTTTTCCACCCCACATTTGATGTCCTGGAAACCAAATTTTTAAAAAAAATGTTGAAACACTTATATCATAATTTTTTGAGTAAATACTAAATACTAATTTTGACATCTGTAGCATTCACAGTTTTTGAGTAGCAGTTACTTTAAAAACCAAAGAAACCTTTTTTCCACCCCACATTTGAGGTCCTGAAAACCAAAATTTCAAAAAATGGTGAAACACATATATCCTTATTTTTAGAGTAGAAACTAAATACTAATTTTTACTTTTGTAGCATTAACAGTTTTTGAGTAGAAGCTACTTTAAAAACCAAATAACCCAGTTTTCCAACCGACATTTGAGGTCCGGGAAACCAAATTTGTAAAATTGGTGAAACACGTATATCTTTATTTTTAGAAAAGAAACTAAATAATAATTTTTACATCTGTGGTATTTACTGTTTTTGAGTAGCAGTTACTATAAAAGACAATTAGCCCTATTTTCCACCCCACATTTGAAGTCTTGGAAACCAAATTTTCAAAAAGTGCTAAAACACGTATTTCATTATTGTTGGAGTAGAAACTAAATACTAATTTTTACTCCTGTAGCATTAACAGTTTTTGAGTAGAAGCTACTTTAAAAACCAAATAACCCAATTTTCCAACCCACATTTGAGGTCCGGGAAACCGAATTTTCAAAAAATGGTGAAACACGTATCTTTTTATTTTTCAAAAAGAATCTATATACCAAATTTCAAAAAAATTTTTTAGAAAAAAGTTTGTTTTCCAGTTTTTTCCCCCCAGGAGCAAAATTTTCAAAAATCCTTTCTTAGCGGATGTTTACGCTATAAAAGTAATATAAGTTCCAAATTTCACGTTCCTAGGATGAGGCGTTTGAGCTCGGCGTTGATTATCAGTCAGTCATCTGTCAGTCAGTCAGTCAGGACATGTTCTTTTATATATATAGATGATTGCAGTGATGTGATTTATTGAAATGTTATAATTTATAATGTATGATTGCAGTGATGTGATTTATTGAAATGTTATAATTTATAATGTATGATTGCAGGGATGTGCTTCTGAAGATGCTTGCAAACGACAGGTTCTGTGGAAGGATCATCGGAAAAGAAGGAAAAATGATTAAGAAAATTAAAGAAGAAACCGGAACGAAAATTGCTGTGTCTAAGTAAGCACAAAGAATAAGATGGGTTCTTTTTTATATTTGTGCAAATATTTTATGAGTTTTTTTCTACTTTTATTGACTGATTACCTGATATAATTATTATCAATAAATAGATTTAAATATCTAGTTATAGCCTTATAGCAGTCAATTCATTAATATTACAAGAACCCAGCCATAACATTTGTATGTGATGGTAAGAATTTCATTCTATTGTGTATACGACATTAAAAATATAAAAATTGAGCTTTTCTTACTGGACTCACAAAGTTTTAATTTGCTGTATTTTTTTCAGTGCCCAGGAAATGGCAGCTCTCTTCCCCGATCGTGTCATTGCCATCAAGGGAACTTTGGAAGGCATGTCACAAGCAGAATCAGCTATTTCTGCCAAACTGGCTGAATGCATTGAACAAGATCAAGCTCAAAGTTTTGTAAGTATAAAAAAAAATTAATTAATCGATGGCACATATGCAATAATATACATGTTATATATAAATTTGATACTTAAACATGAATTTTATCACGTGTTATTATTGGTGTCTAATTTAAAGTAGTAAGTTACTTGTAACAAGAAACACATAATTATTAGAGGTTTAGGTTTAAAATTTTTACTACAAAGTTATTGTTATTACATGATGGGCTAGTTCATTAAATATTCGATTAGCTTCTCTGTTAGTATTTGCTATTTCTATTTTATGTTTTTCTTGTTCTCACTGTTGTGAAGTTTTTCAGGGCTTAGGAGAGTTTACTGAACATGTTTCCGTTCTGCCAATAAATTTGTCTTCTCATTTTTTCTCCAGCACGGGGGCATGATGGTCCCTCACGGACCCATGGGACCAAACTACTTCTACCCGAACAATCGCGTCTTCGATGTTAGTGAATCTTTAATCGTGAGGAATATATTTTTTTTTACGTAAAAAAGTTATTTTGAATTATGAGTATTTATTTATTTGTTTGTATAACTAAACTCCTTGCATTTGTTTTTTTTTGTATCAACGACTTGCAAAGGACAATTTTTATGATTTATTTGAAACTTTCTGTATTACCTCTTCAATTTATACTTCATATCGATCTACATTTGACCTTGTCTGCAGTTGGTTCTGTAAAAGAGACATTTCTTGGGGTTGATAAGTTATTATTATTATCAAAAAAATGTTATTATCAAAAGCTTTGACTTCATTTTTCGCTGCTCTGTATAAATGATTGAATGTCAATATCTTTCATCGAACATCATTATTCAACACTATTAGTTATAGTATTGTTTATGTCTCGAATTTCTTGTTTGTATTTATTTATTTATAATCTTAGTCATCTTAAAAATAGTATGTAATTTGGCTTCTCTATTTAATTGATAGATAAGATGTTTTAATGAAAATATCATTATCATTTTTAGGAGAGAGGTATTTTTGGTTAAAAAATACCTCTGAAATAGGTTTAAACTAATTTTTAACCATTTAAATTAGTTCATATACTTAAATAATAATTTTGAAACTTTTTAGGGGCCTGGGTTTTACAACCATCCTCCTCATCCTCTTCTCCACCCTCATCTCCACGGAGGAGGATTTCACCCACACCCGGGACCCAACTTCAACCATCCCGCTGCCGGTCCGGGAGTCATACAGAACGAGTCACTGCACATTAGTGTGCCCAACACTGCAGTCGGAGCCCTCATAGGGACCGGCGGTGCAACAATTAAGCAGATGATGAGGGGCAGTATGGCTTTCATCAATGTAAGCCAGTGATCATTACAGATACAGATTTCAATAAAGATAATATATGTATGCTCTAGTAGTATAACCCGTCAGAAATGACAGATTTTTTAAAATATAAAAATATGTAATAATCATTGTCTTGTGTATGCAGCTCCAGCCGCCTAGCAGTATTGCAGCAGGGTGTAACAAGTGTACATAAATAAGAAAATATGTAGGTTCATATGATGTGTCTGAATTATTTGAATATTTCTTCTTTTTTTTTTGTGATTGTGAAGATTGAATCAAAGAAGGAAGGTGACACATCTCTGGAGAGAGTTGTCATCATCAAAGGATTCCCTGACTCGTGTTGGAGGGTATTAATAATTAATTAATTTATTGTTATTTAAAATAATATACGATATAATATAATGTTGTATTAATAACTTTTTTTGCTACTTAAAAAAATATATACGATATAATATAATTCTGTTTGATTTAATAGACTTAATTTCTTCTCTTTCTGCAATTTTTTAGATTCGTTTATTTTATCGTGACTGTTGTTTTTCCAGGCAGCGTTCATGGTCTTCGAAAAAATGAAGATGGAAGGATTCGCCGGTTTCGATGAGGTGCGACTAAAAACCTGCATAGAAGTTCCGAAAGTCCTCGTCGGCAGAGTCATCGGCAAGGCCGGGAAGAACGTCCGAGAACTCCAGCGACTGACCGGAGCGTTGATCAAACTTCCCGAGGATCCGAATTCTCAGGGAGAGCAAGTTGCCGTTGATGTCTTCGGAAACTTCTATGCCACGAGGGTGAGTTGTTTCATTGAGCTGAGCTTATCTGATCATTCATTGGTGGGCTGAAACAGGGATAAAGTACACAGAAGGATCTTTAAGAAAGAGTCGAAGATTCATTTTTTCAGGAAGTTTTCATCTAACATGCACGCACACAGCGCTCATGTGACTTGGTTAATAAAGGGCTTAATGTAGATTGACTTGAAAAAGATTTGATGGTTGCTATCACAATAAACCTTAAAATGAACTAATAAAGTCAAAGTTATGTGTTCAATCCGCAAATCAGTTTAAGTCAAATTATTGAAGTATTGCGTTACGTACTTCCTCGAAAGAAGAACAGACTGTTACTGTGTTGGATTATTTTTTTCAGAACGCTGTGTCAAGAATCAGGAATATGATGATTCAGAGTCAAATGAAAGGTGCTTTCAACAACCATCAGCAACTGCCAAACTCGCAGTCGAACCTGCAACGCCAGGGCTCTCAGGAGCCTCATCAGTCGGAGCTGCAGCAGCCACAACAGCAACAAACAGGAAATTCAAGCAACGGCGAACCTCAGACGGAGGCGGAGGGCGATGTTGTTCCGAAGTGCTAACGTTGTTGTTGTTGTTGTTGCAATGCAACTGACTGTTTTCGTAATTGTCGCCAGAGAGAGAGTTTTGTGACTAAGATTGCACGTGGGAATCGTTTGCCGGGAATATTAAATTAATATAAGTAATATAAGTCTATTGTAAAGGGTATGAAATAGAAGTTCAGTCGACGGTACGTAATGGTATTGTAATTTATGTAAAGTTGAATTTGTAAGGTACTATGGGGTGGAAATTAATGTCTATGTATGTTTATGCTACAAGAGGTGGACCTTGATGTAGAGAGAAGATCAGGGTATTTGTATAATGTACGTGTGCAGGATACATCCACTGCCTCTTGTCATTTTTATCATATTTTTAATTATTTTTTCATCATCATCATTTATTTAATGAATTCTGTTTTGTATGTTGTCTACTACTATTATTATTGTTGTTATTATTGTTATTATTATTGTTCTTGTTTTTGTCTTGCCTTTTTATTCGTTCAATGTCTGTGTCGTGTGTGTGTGTGAGGTTTTCATCATTCTACTCTTTTGTGTGTAATAATTACAAACTTCATCGTCACCACCGTAACTTCGTCGGATCAATTCCGGACGTAGATATGATATTCGACACAACATCATCTGGAGGTAGTATCGTTGATTATTATTATTACGTGGGGTTTACAATTATTATTATTATTACGTGGAGTTTACAATTATTATTATTATTACGTGGAGTTTACAAGTCACTGACTGTGCACCGAGGTCTTCTTACGAGGCAACGTTCTTTCTCGCTGAGGAGCGCCTTAATTTGTATTATTATTATTATTATTAATTTCAATGTTTATAATAATATTAATATAAAAAGTGTATATTTTATACTTTGTATGAAATATAATCATGACGGTGCTCTCGCTTGTATTTTTATATCTTTTATATATATATATATATTTCTTCCTCGTGCGCACACGGACAGTGAGGCTTGCCATAGTTTTGATCCTCGGTTCATGACCTGAGGTGTGTGTGTATGTGCACACGTGTGTGTTACTCTCTTTGCATCGTATCGTTTGTACCTTCCTATGTTTTTTTTTTTTGAGTGTCTGGTGTCTAGCTAATTTCATGATAATTGTATGTCCGCGTTTCTGCAACTTTGTCTTCTTATCGTTACGTGGTGCATCATAAATTGTTGCTGATTTTACTGCTCTTTTGTAATCATTATCGTCTCTCTATTACAATTGAAGCATGTGCGTGCTCTGTATCTGCATGAGAATAGTGATGAATTGCATCTCTTATACAAGCTTTATCTCTTTTGATGACGTCGGAGTTGTTTTACATACCTGGGTGTTGTGAATGCAAGGCAGCAGCATACTATCTCAATGATTTTTGACTTGTCGTCGATGATGATGATGATGATTACGACTGCTCTATGTGTCAGTGAAACATAGTACGCTCGGGTGTTCCCGAGCTTCGTAACGCATAAACTACACACGCACGCGCACACACGTGAACGTTTCTCTTCGTATATGTATATATGTGTGTGTAAGTCATTTTTTTATCTTTTCATTTAACATTTCCGATTATTATTATTATTATTATTATTATTATTATTATTATTATGGTTTTGCACAACTGCTGACAGGTAAAAGTACAACTATCAACAGACTGACCTCTGTTAAGATGAGTTATGGCTCTACTACGATCGCCAATTGATTTTCCGTGCGACTGTGTCTCAACTCGACCTATTCAATTACCGGATTCGGGATTTACGGTGAGCTGGAGGGACAGTGGTGAGACGTGTTTTAGCTGCTGTTTTCTGCGCTGGTTTTTGTTCGTCGAGCAAGAATGAATTATCTCTATCGAAGAAGCTTCATTCTTTGCTGTATTGTACGAGTCAGGGATATCCTGCGTTTCCGTATCGTTCTATATTTTTGTGGAAACGTCGTGTGCACGTCCAGTGCATTTAAGCCAGCAGAAGTCGTAGTCGAAGTCATTGCCCGGACCCTATCAGAAGCCAGTAAGGGACTGCAGCCTTTTTGCCTGATGTGATGATCTTGCTTTTTATTATTATTATTGATGTCGATGCCAGATTATTATATTAACAATCAACGAGATTACTAACGCATCCGTAAATGGCGGATTAGTGATGCGACGATCGTTTGTTTCTTTCAAGTTTTTTTTTTAAGGGCGCAGTAACATTGATTCTCGACTGATTTTCTATTGGATGAAATTTAAAGTAGTTTTCTTTTCAAATTAATTTGGAAACTTTTCGATGTTTAATTATAAACAACGAGTCTTTATCCCACCTGCTGTCTTTGTATGTTCCTTATATGCTGTGTTTCGTTTAATCTCTTCTGTGTTGTGCTGTGAGACGTCTTATAATTAGGCCACACAAGTATAGAACTTGTATGGAAAATAGTTAATTCTTTTTTTTATATATATAAATAAAACTTGTATGTTTCAATATATATATATAATAAATATTCAGTGCTAGTTATATGCTTTTTTAGTAATATTTGATTTTGTGCTGTATTTTTGTTGTTTATTATATCTTCATAAATATACTCCTGTTGCAATATAGAAAAAAAACTAACAGTTGTTGTAAATCTTCATTATTATCGTCATGTTTAATCAAAACCCTTCGCTGGTGATGCAATGCATGATATTATCATCGAAATCCAATTAGGGATGATGATGATTAGGGTTTTGACTTATCAAAGCTCCAATTATTTTTCAATTTAATGTTTGTGGTAAAAAAAGAAGAAAATGTCAGAAAAAAAGAAAGTCATTTTGTTGCATAGAAGAGCAGAATATACTTATGATTGTAATGATATATTACTTGTATGTAAATTGAAGTTTGCTGTCTCAAGACCTGAAATGTTCATTTGTAATCATTTAATTTCATTTAGTCCAAGTGTTAGATTTATTAGCTATAATTTATATATATATGTATGACCATTCAACTGGTAAATTTAATTGATGTTTTTCTTATGTTGAATCTTTAAAAGTTTTGTGCTGAAGTTATAAACAACATTTAGCATTTTGATTTTGCTTATATTTGTGTTTACGTCCAGATTACTTACTAGATAGATTTAAAAAATAAACGTGTGTGTGTGTGACGTGGCATGAGGCTGTTGCCTTTCTAACATTTTCATCTACTGGTGATTAAGACATTGGTTGCATGCAGGTCATCTTGTGAATGTATTAAAAGTCGATAACGTCGGCTGGAGCGCTCGCATCATTACATTATCACTCGTTTGTCGTCCTCGTGTCACGATTGGAAGGTTAAAAAGTCAATCTTTGTATGTATTCCTCTGTGGCATTTTAAAGCTTCGTTAGCGACTGTCGATTGTGAATGTTACAGATGAAATTCTGGAAGGAGTTGTGAAATTTGAAATTGCTTTATTTTATTTCTATTCGTTTCGACGGAACTCTACCCGCTGGATGTCGACGTTGTTGCAATAAAATTCCAGATCCCGCGGGATAGCTGTTTGGGTCCCTCCTCGTGCTTAACTGCTGTAGCGCTTTATTTTTGCAGCTTATCGGGGGAATCAGACTGTTAATTAAAATGTTTGAATGATATCAGCAATAAGATGTTTTGAACTTTCCTAATATGAGCGGGATTTACAATTTGGTACCACCTAAACCGAGGTCATTTATAAAATATTTGGGGAACTACCAGTTCAAATGTGCAATATTGTTTTCAAAAAATACATCAATCAATCGGAACTCTGCAGAAGATGGCTAAAATTTATCTAAACGGACATAATGTCCTGTTTCAAATGATTTATCTCTACAAGATGCTAAACATGGGTACTGCATGAAAATTCCTTGCTTAAGGGAGTAACAAGATGTCAGCCATCCACACGTTCGACTGGTGAACTTGAAGCTGGAATACTTAAGGCACGAAGTGCTGGGTGACACAGTTTGTCAAGGTTACTGGAATGATTCTGCCAAAACGTTAGGACATCATCCACATCACCAATGATCCTCATCTCAAGATATCTAGTCAACTGTGCATCGACATCGTCATCTAACGCCGATGAATATTTGTGAAACAACTTTGACTTTTTGGACGGTGGAGGTGACCCAGATAACAGCAGGTGACTGAGTAATGATGTCAAAGAGAGAATTAGTTGATTCAGCAAATAATTTAACCAGTTCTGAAAACATAGATATGTTATACTAGAGTTTGGCAAGTATAAACGAAACATTACGCCAAACAACTGTTTAGTAAACAAGCAAACTTTTTTTAGAGGTGTCGCATATCCGAGTACGAGTACTTAGTAGAATAACGAGTACTGAGTGGAATAACGAGTACCAAGGCTTCGAATACAAGTACTACATCTCTGCATTTTATGCAGTGAAAACTCAAAGAATTGTTATAGAAGCATCTAACAAGGTGCCTATCCCACCATGATATTGGTCATAAAGAATATAATAGCCCTAATTTGTGCAACCAGAGTCTAAAACTATTGAAAAAATTCTTCGTGTGGTTATCATAACAGAAGAGTGTTTCATCTTTCCATTTTGTCTTTTGGAGACTAATTGATAAGCAAGTCTGAAGCCACTAGACTAATGATTTGACACTGCTATTATACGTGACACTGAGCCATACTTTGTGCTAGATATGCAATAGATTTAAATAAACTTGCACTTATTAATCAAAAAAAATTTTAGGATTAAATTTATTTATTAAATGAAAATATAAAGAAATAAGTTTAAATAAACATTAAAATTCAGCAACTGTTTCTTCTTCTTACTCTAATTTATTGCATGTGTTTGTCTGGGTAAATAAACTGGTTCCATGTTTTTCCAGGGATCATCCAGCATGGAAGGATTTATGTAAGCATCCAGTGTAGGCTAAAAAAAAAAATTAAAAAAAAGGTTACGTGAAATTATTATTTGCACCAATAGCTATGAAAACTGCACTCAAAATATATTACTTCATGTCTTCTTCTATTGTAATGCAGGTCCTGTGAATGGTAACTTGTATTGGGAGATGAATTATATGATTGGTTTGGACTTGGGTATGGCCTTTTGAACTGTGGTGAATTGTATGGGCTGCTATACCGTGGTGAATTGTATGGGCTGCTATATCGCGGTGAACTGCCCTGAAATAAAAATAAAGATAACTTAAAAATAAAGCTTACTTACAAATTTAGTTACTTAATTAAATGTATCCAGATCAATTTAAAGTAGAACTGTGCACTTTTAAATTTGGAATGACAGAATGGTCACCTGAGTTACAGAAAATTTGCCAGATAACTCCAACCAAATTTCTCAGAAAAATTTTTTAACGACTAGCTAAAGCTTTTAACACCACCAGTTTACTACAGCCTACTTTATTTTTTAAATGTTACAACTACCTATACTATATGTCATATGATGTATATAATATAATATATAGAAAACATTGAACTACTATCAGCATACAATTTGAGGGCGATTTTCATATCGTGGACTGTTGAATGAAAAATTTTCTCTCGGTGAATAAAAATTTTGGAAGCCTCCATGCCACGGTCCGCTCTGGGGGCTGTGGCCCTGTGGTGAAAAAACTGGCCTCGGAAAGTTCGGTCTCTGCACCGGGGAAAACTGATTACTAAAGTTAGGACGGTGCGTATTACCTCGGTTATTATACATTTTAATATTCCAGGTTTTTCAAGATTTAATCAACATAAAAATGTGTTGAAACAAAACGGCAACCAGCAACGCTAGAACTCAGATAAAGCAACAACAAAAACAAAGATAAAAGTGTAAGCAGTGATCTTTAATTAATTTATTTATTTTACTGACACGGTATAATAATTTCAAATTATTTATGGGTGGATCTGGCGGAGTCGATTTTATTTGTTTTGTCGATGCAACCCCTCGTTCTGGATTACCGCATTTTAGTCTGTATGAAATCAACGAATGTCTAGTGTCTAGTTTAGCCGTTTAGCGCTTGAGAATTACCGAATAGAATTTTATTATGAATTAGCATTATTTTGTTAACTAATATATCTTGTCCCTTGTTACTCTTCCAAAAATATATAAATATATATAGATGGTTTTTTTATCTTTAAATAAAAAGGACTCAGATGAGTTTCAGTTTATATTCAGTAGTAGTTAGTAACAGATTGAAGTTAACAGATGAATTAAGAAAGATTTTTACCAATCTTAGCGATGAAGATATTCAAACGAAACAAATCCTTCTTGAAGAAATTGGTGTTAAAGAAGCTGAAGATTTGCAATATTTAAACAGACAATGTTTAGCAAATATTACTGGGTTAACAACTACTGATAGAATTAAATTGCTAAGCTACATAAGAAAAGGTCATTATTTTTGTTCTATTTTAAACATATTAAATTATTTAATATAATTGAAATTTCTTAATAGTATTTAAATGACTTGAACAGAGTATGGTCAGAAATACCAAGAGATGGAAGAAAAAAACGAGAAAGATCGCGAGCATAAAGCATGGCATGCTCAAGTAGAAAGAAAAAAGTCAGAGCTTGAAGAAAGGATTAACAAGTGCCTCGAAAATGTGAACGATGAAGATCAATGCAAAAACTCTGGTTCTGAGAGCACAGGAAGAGACTGGAGCAATCTTCTCAAGGGTGGATTTGACAAGGGGGTGGCATTTCTAAGAAGCCAATCTTATACGCTTTAAACTTAGTATTATTATATCATTATTGATCCTTTTTGAAATAACCTTGGTTTTAAATTTAAATTTGTTTTTCTCTATTAGTAACTTTATTTGCAACTGGAATTTAAATCTCATATAGTAATTATGATTGAACATCTCTTCGTGGTTATTAAAAATTAAATTGTATTCAGCAACTTGAAGCACACATTATTTATAGAAGCTTGTTTTAAATAACTGCAAACAAAAATATCTTCTTTGAAATTTTAGTCACACCAGATCTTTTTTGGCGACTTTTATTTTATTTGCTGTAAAGTATTTCTGTAATAGCTTCTGCTGTAAAATGAAGCTATATAAATTTCTCTAGATATTGTACAAAGTAATCAACTTCAAAGATTATAAACAGTTTCACCAAGAGCAATTATTGAACATTAATGGCACAACCAAATGTGCTTTTAACAAAAATTATTTTTTTCAAATTATTTAATTGTCCTAGGTTTGTTGATTATTCAATAAATAATTAAAACTAAAAGTTGTGGTTTATAGAAGCAAACATTTTTATTTTAATTTGAAAGTTTCAAATTGTATTTTAAATACATTGTTCAAATAAAACCTTTCAAACATTCAAGCAACTCCTGAACTCTTTCAAGAAATAAAAGTTTTTAATATGGTGAGTAAAATGAAAAGTTGTATAAATAAAACGTTAGATACATGAAAAAAATCAAAAGCTATAAAATCAAATAAACACCATGTCACAAAAATTGTTCGAATAACCAAATACTCAATTTAAAACAACAACTAAGGTTTCTACTCTTTCACAATGACAAGATCATAGCCTTCTTGATTTCAAGTCCTATATGACGGGCCATTGGAGGGGGAACGGCATTACCGACTTGGCGATGTTTATCCAGTATGGAGCCGTAAAAACGGTAGCAGTCAGGAAAGCCCTGAGATCGTGCACACTCGCGCACGCTGACAACGCGGTGCTGTTCGGGATGTAGGACTCGACCCTGTTTGCCCATCGGCTCGGGGTTCGTAACGGTGGTGCTGAAGAAACCCTCCCATTCGAGTCGGCCGTAGAGACCAGCCCAGTGATTGTGTCTGTTCCCGGTATGCGGCAGGCACCACGGAATGAGGGTGTTGAACTGGCGGAATGCCGGATCGCAGGAGCCACCCTCGGCACAGGAGCAAACTCCACGCAGCGACCCATCCTTGGACTTTCCTGCGCGTTTGTCGTCGTGCGTGTAACGCAGTATTTTCGAACGAGAATTGTCTTTCAACATAACTTCAACGTTGGGAAGATCGCGCCAATCTGAACCGGGAGCAAGAGGGATGAATTGCATCCTAGCCAGAACAAGTGGACTCATCTCTTTGCAGATATGATCCAGAAGAGTGTTTGCCCCCGACACAGGTCTTATGAGACGCTGGAAATGGGAAAGGGAACTTCCACTGTAGGTAGTTTCACTCTGGCCGGCTCCGTTGTGAATCGGGGGTAGGTCGTACATGGCGTCCCGCACCGTTGTGGTTCGCAAAGGAGCGACGCCAGACAAGCGGCGCACGCATCCCTCAAACTTTCTATCGTCGACAACGACCGAAAGCTGCATTCCTCGAGTAGAGAAAGAATGGACCGGTTCCGGATACTCGGGTAGCTTATATCCGGGAGCAGCAGCCAAAATAATGGCCCGTCGCCTCGTCTGTGGAACACCGTAGCACCCGGCTTGCAGGATACCGAAAGTGCACTGATACCCCATACTGATGAGACACCGGAGTGCCAATTTGAGAACCAAGCTACGCTTGAAGGAGACAAAATTTCTCACGTTTTCTAGCAGAAAATAACGAGGCCGGTAATAGTCGCAATAGCTGAGGTAGCTGGCGATCAGAGAGTTCTTGAACTTACTGTACTCACGCTGGTTGAACCTGTTCATGCCACTGAAGCCCTGGCACGGCGGACCTCCGCAAAGTAATTCAACTTCTCCTTTGCGCGGCAACTTCTGGCCGCTGCTGCTGGCGGTCGCCCCGGACATGACCAGACGAAGAAGTTCGTTACAGTCGTCGCTGAAGACGACGCTCGTAGGGTTGTTGAGTCGAAAGGCCTGAGCAGCTGCCTCATCCTTTTCGATTGCCCACCTGCAAAAATTATATAAAATCATTCAGCCCGGCTCGGAACAACACGACGTTCGTTCGACAAGGTCGATGACTTACTTTGAGGTCGCAATTCCGGCCTGATGCAGTCCCTCGGAAAGTCCCCCACAGCCGGCGAACACGTCGAGACACTTGAGCGGCTGGACTTCCGACTTCTCTTCGACTTCCACCGAGGACTTACCTTTGCCCTTGCCCTTTCCTTTTCGCTTGCCCCTGTTGTGCTCCAAAGTTCTAGCCTCCCTGGGCACCTCCTTCATTTCCTTCGACTCGGCATCGTAAGCTTCCGTGAAGTAGAACCTGTCGACACCCCCCTTGAAGTATTCGTTAAGCACGCTGACGCTGTTCAGTCCGAGGTCAATTTCATCGAAAAAGGAAACCTAGATAATAAACGAAACGGGATTTAATGCAAAGCAATTCATTGCAGTACCAAAGGCATAAACTATTAACAGATGTAATTAAGCCAACAATTAATGAGCAGCACATTCTTAATTTTTTTAGACAATTTATATAGCGCCATGTGCAGCAGAAGCCGCTTTACAGTTTTGGCAGCTTGCAGATAAGACTAACGGCGTATGCGGTGTTTTACGGCGCCGCTGGCAATCCCGCATACTACTCGATAGCTCCATAAGTGTACAAGACTTTAACCCCCAACCAAAGTTGGTACACATTTATCGGCCACTAAAGGATGAAACGCTGAGTTGACGTGAGCACATGTGAGTTAGTTTCTTACTCAAGGAAATTTTGACTGTAATACAACCTCATCTCCGCATATTCTGCTACCGATGTTTTGAGCAGAAAACAATTCACAATCTTATCTAATCAAATAAAAACAAACTCTTCACACAAATCTGACGACTACCACATCAGCACCCGCTCAATAAAAAAAATCGTTGAAACTCACTTCACATTTACCGGCAAACTCTTCCAGAGGGACGACCGCTTTCTCTTCGCTCCAATACAAAAGATTCAAATCAGAGCAGTGAGTCGCCTTCACGCCCTTGTGCGTGTTTTCGGGCCTGTAGAACTTCTGCACGATCAGGTTGACGTCTTTCACGTCCGGAGTCGAACCCTTTCCGAAGTTCAGACTCGAGCTCTTGACGTACATCGCGACGATGCGACCGATTCTGAACGGGTCCGGAACGTCGTCGTTGGATCCTTTTATGTAGTCGGACTTTCGGTACAATTCGGTGTAGGCGCTCTCTTCGTAATTTCCGGAACTTTTGCTGGAGGTCGGCTGTTGATGTTTGGGCTGCTTTACAGCAAAGTCGAACGAATCCGGACTGAGGTAAGCGCAGTCCCCGATCTTGATATCTTGACCGTTGTATCTCAGCTGGTTGTAAAAGATCTTATTTTTCGAAGACACAACTCCAAAGAGGTTTTCGCCATCACTCGTTCCTCCTGCTTTCTGAACCTCCTCGAGGCTCAGTTCCTCTGAAAGACTCGGAGTTTCGTAGAGCTTCTTTTCTTTCAGTCTATCGCACGAAGGACAGCACGACAGCGGATCGAGTCCCGCGGGCCCGCGCGTTTTGTCTTCCTCACCCGCCTTTTCCATATTCTCTTTGTTGTCTTCGGCATTCGCCTCGGAAAGGTTTTCCTTCAGCACGGCGTCCACGACATCGGAAGAATTGAAATCTTGAAACCTGGCCCGTTCCTGATCGTACCACTTCTGGCAGAAGAAAGTCTTGCCGTCTCCAGTCTCGTCTCCTATGACGAGAGCGTCGTAGCTGCCCACGGAGTCGGCGTAAAAGGACTCTCGACTGTGGTAGATGTACTTCACCTTGACCTTGTAGGCCATGAAGCAAAGCGGAGAGTCCTGACAGTCATCAACGAGAAACAGCTCCCGAGGATCAGAAGCCTCTCCCAGAATGGTGTCGCTGCCACGATTGAGCCACCTGTGACACAGAATAACGTTATGAAGCTGCAAGCTCCCAGATGATCGTATCGACACATTACAAATTAAAAAAAGAAAAACCAACATCTACAGTAAAAAAAATGATTTCACTTTGTAATAATAACCTCGCATGGAAATGTTTCTGTCCAGATTTCACGTCTTGCCACATGGATCTGACCTGTGCGATGTAGTGAGGTATGGACGGATCGTCGGGTCGGACGCAGACGTGATCTCCGACCAGGATCGTCTCGCCGTTGATCACGGCACCGCCGTAGAACACCCTGTTGGCCGACTGCGCTTCCAACGGGACGCCGAACCATTCGATCTTGACATCCGAGACTTTCCCTATGTGCATTTCAATCAATACATCACACAAATTTCCTGAAATTAGAGTTCGCACTCTTTGAGTCGAGCCGCGCCGAAACGGCCCGAACGTCTCGTACTTTTAAGAAAACGTTCGAGACCGTCGAACGAATTACTTAAAACAATTAAAAGTAAATAGGAATTTCTTGAAATATCATCAACGTACCAAGTTTGTGAGTAACAGCATGTCTTGCATCAGCATCCTCCGAGCCGCTTTCCTCTCTCTTTCTTTTCTTCGATCCCGTCTTCTCTTCGGAATCGACATTGTCGTCCTCGCCGACGTCTCCCGCCTCTCTGCCACCTGGGATGTCACCGTCGTCGAGAATGTCATCTTCTTCGGCCTCTTTGACCATCATGTAAGGACACTTTCTCGTGAGACAGGCCTGCTTCGAACGGCCAGTGCCTCCGAACTTTATCATGTCCATGCACGACCGACACTTTCCGCAATCGGGCAGCTGACACGCCTCGCAGACCCCGCAGCGACGCCTCTTGCTGGCGGCGCTCGACTTGTCGTCAGCTTCGATTTGACCTTTGAACATGGCATCGAAAACGGCCCTCACCAGGGGCGTTACAGTAGCCATGGAGTCTTTTTTAGCAGCCTGCACAGTCTTGCCTTTGACTCTCTTGGGCTTGAATCCGGCCGCGGGTCCGAGCTTGCGACCGAGCGTGACGCCCGTCAGCTTGACGAGACTTCTGACGCACGGCTGAGTGATGAGGATGGTTTCGTCTTCTGCTGCCGCTTCGTCGTAACTCTGGATCTGATCTACGATGAACTGAGAGTGCTGGAGAAGAGAATCTTCTGTGAATCCGAGTCTGGAGCCGATCTTCGAGGCTCCTCTCTTTGGAACTGTGATCTGTAATAACAATTGAGCGTTAATCGTCTCACCACTCAAGCTGCTTCTATATTTAAAAGCCGCTTTAAACAAAGAAAAACATTAACATCTAAATCTTGAAAAAACATTAACATCTAAATCTTAAAAAAACATTAAAATTTAAATCTTTAAATTTTCAACGATGACAATTTTAAGATTCACAGTGTCATAAATCACGAGCACAAAATTTGACCTGCACAAACCAACCTGCACTCTGTTGACCAAATCTTCATAAGAGGGCGCTTCTTCCATCTCGGAGGCCTCCTTCAAGAACTCGATGACCACTTTGGCCAGCTGAACTTTATCGATGACCGCCTCCCACAAGGGCTCGTACGCCTCGCTCGGAGCGAGCAGGATGTATTCGGCGAACGCGGTACTGAAACCGACCACCGGGTTCTCTCCCCCGTCGAACCCGGTGGTCCACCACTCGTTGATGGGGCCCATGTTCCGGGTGCATATGCCACCTTGAATATTATAACATCGTGCGGGTTCAAGATTATTCAATCAATAATTAATTAACCGTCATCTCAACAACGTAAACACAATTACTCCAACTAAACATGAAATCAAGCAAAACATCGCCACGACAACCGACACACTGACCTTCTACGTCGGGATTGTCGTCGTAAATCGGCTTGACGTATCCGCTGAAATAGAGTTCTTTGTTCTTCTCGAGAAGTCCCGAATCGAACGGACACAGATGAGTCATCCGGTCGTACACGCTGAACGACGTCAAACGGTGCTGGGGCCTCTGGTCGGCTTCATCCACCTGGTTGATCGAAAGCAAGGTAAAACACTGTTTATTTTAGCGACACGTAAGCCTGGACCTCAAAGCAGAGGACTGGCAGCGATGACTACGAACCGTTCAAATCAGGGTTTTATTTTTAATTATCTATTTATATGTACTTATAGCCATAAATCAAGATTTGAGTCCTTGTGGAGAATTAATGACAGAGGCGCATCAAGAAAAGTTAAAATTGTACATGGCAGTATAATATAATAGAGCTTTTAGTTTTTTTTCAAGTAAAATAATATGTGGAAATAAGCTCAAAATTTGATTATCGATAAGTTTCAGAGCTCTGTTTAAATGTGACAGTGTTATTTCCTGGTGCTTTGTATTTAGCAAGACTCAAATCTCTCGAAACCAAATTGTACAAGCTATATAGCAGGCGCATGAGAAGTCAAACTTTGACTATCACATCAAATCGCCATAGTATACAGCTGCAACCTAAACATCCCCGAAGCAAAAAAACTAGTCCTTATTCCAAAAAGCAGCTGCCCAAATTAGCAGAAAATTTTCTTTGTTTGTTTTCAGTTTGAACGACTAATTTTAACCACTGAAGTAATTAGCAGTTTGATTTTCTAAACGTTTCAACGTTTTTCTTTTTTTTCACAATGAATATTTTTTTAATAGAAGACTTTTTATTTAATAAGCCACTTAGTGGAATGAAAAAACTTACTAACCACAATGCGTTGTTGACCTCAGCATTCAACACATAAAGCAACATGATTGGTTACATTTTTAGTAATTTTAATTATATTTTTATAGCAATTCCAATAAAAACTACAACAGATTTAAAACCAGTTTTTTTTTCCAATTGCGAATCGGCCTGCAAACACAATCTCGATAATAATACCCTTAGCTCAAGTCATACAAAATACCTTAATTAATCACCAAATGTTCTGAATGAAGGCCACCAACTCTTAAACACACCCATGTTAACAAAAAATCAACAACAAACCTCAGCTTCATCTCCAGTAAAGAGAGACAGTCTGGGATCAGTGAGCGCCACAAATTCTTCGACCGCTTCTCCCGGATCGCCAGGAAACATTCGAAGCTCCTTGTCGTCCAGGATCTGTCGGCACTCTGTGCATCTTTCGATCATGAAGCTTTTCTTCGCTGTCGCATTCGTAGAATTGTCCGTCTGCTTTGGCTCTTGCTTCGAAGACTGCTGGTAATTGAAAATAATTTCAAAACAATTTATTATTTTAGTAAATTAAAATAATTAAAAACAATTTATTATTTAAGTAATTGAAAATAATTAAAAACAATTTATTATTTAAGTAATTGAAAATAATTAAAAACAAATTATTATTTAAGTAATTGAAAATAATTAAAAACAATTTATTATTTAATTAAAAATAATTAAAAACAATTTAATAGCTAATTTGAACAACAAATAATAATTAGCTCACATTATGCAATTTATTATTTAACAGCTAATTTGAACATAAAATAATAATTTGCTCACATTATGCAATTTATTATTTAATATCTAATTTGAACATAAAATAATAATTCGCTCACATTATGCTCGTCCAGCTTCCTCTTTTTCTCCTTTTGAACGGCTTCACCTTGATTCTTGACATCGTTCGCCTTCTGTCCGCAATTGGCTTCCGACTTTCGTTTGTTTTTTCCGGATTGAGCCGCAAACAAGGACTTTATGTCCGGCTGGCCTTTCTTTGAGGACTCCTTTGAGCTGATCAAATTCAAATTTAATGTACATGTAACTGTAATGATTATATTTGATTTGATGACCAATATTGGTTCCATTTTAAGAGATGAGCAAAAAGAACATGAAGCTCGAGCAAACAATCTGGCAAGTTAATAAGATAAAACCATATATATAGAATAGGTATATCGGAGATGAGCAGGTTTTAAGTGAGATGCCAAGATGGCCTCCGAAAAACGATTTAGAGTCTTTTTGGTACCATGAATATTCATTATCTGTATTAATCTATTTTTGGTACGACAGTGGAGACTAAACTCCGGTTTGTAAGAAACAGAAACGTCGATTTCTTATAGCTAAAAGTAGTTGATATGAGCTTTATTTTAATTTAACGCGATATCCGACATAAAGAATATACAATTCTAATTTATCGATAACACAGGCAACGTTAAATAGACCATCGAACTAGAGACTATGCAAATAAAATTCAATGTCAACTGAAGTTTTATAAAAAAAAATTTGTTAATTTTTATAAAGTTAAAAATTTATTTTGTACATAAAAAATACTTTTTTTTCTATCAAAAATATTTGATTAAGTTACTATACGGTTGTAACTCTCAGTTCTTCGTTTCGGATCTCCGGTCTACTAGGCTGCCTAGCTAAAAGCCTTCCTAAACGACAGGCGTGCTGATATACTTATTCTATATATATGGTTTTAAAACCTGTCCTAGTATAATTTAAATTTAGAGATTAGATCGTTAAGGTACAGTAGAGGGGTACAATTTCTAAGAGACTTCAAGGCCACAATATCACTCAATATAACAATTGCTATCATTAGCAACCCTACTCTTTTTTTTAGAAATATATTATCAATCATCACATCCGATCTATATTTATACCTGGATCCAGATTTTTCTTTATGATCAACTGTTGACTTCTTTGTAACTCCTTTTCTTGAAACTTGTTTTGAACTGCAAGGTTCAGGCTCGTCGCTCTCGTCAACCCGGTCAGCTGCAAGTCCTTTTTTGGCAGATCTCAGAGTTTTGCCAAGAGCGCTATTTTCCCGCCTTGGAGGAGATTCTTCGCTCATTATTACATCAGAGTCGCCATCAGAAATATCACCGTTTTTTGTTTCATCCGAATATGGTGGCATTTCTTATTGTATTCTATTTCTACCCAAGAGAAAACAACCGTTTGATCGGAAGATTAGTAGCTGATACGGCAGATAGTTCCGATAACTACCGGATTGTTTACATCGAGTCAAGTATCCCGCCAAATACTGAACTTGGTATCGCGGTAAAACACTTTTTATAAATACATAGTTTATTTATAGATATATGTTTAATTATATATTTTAATGAGTTTACTTAATATATATATATACTAGCAGTGCCCGTTGCGGCTTCGCTCGCATGAAATTAGAGAGTTTGAACCGTGCATCCATAGTAGAGATCAATTTTTTAGGTCTCGGCTCGGCCCGTCGACAACTTAGCCCAGCCCGTTTTAAAAACCCAAACTCCTTGCCCGGCACAGCCCGTCTGAATTAGGCCCGGCCCATTCTTACAGGCTTAGAAGTTCTATATACTTGATGAAAAACTTCGTCCCGTCCCACCTTGACTTCAGGTTTGGCCCGGCCCAACTGAAGACCCTAAAATCACTAAAATATCTATATACTTGGTGAAAAACCTCGGCCCGTTCCACTTTGATTTAAGGTTTGGCCTGACCCGTGTGAAGACTCTAAAATAACGGCTTGGCCCGGCCGGTGATAAACTGAACTTAGCTACTTTTAACCGGCACAAAACTTCAAAATACTAATTTTTACATTTGTAGCACTTACAGTTTTTGAGTAGCAGTTATTTTGAAATCAAATAACCCTTTTTTCCACCCCACATTTGATGTCCTGGAAACCAAATTTTTAAAAAAATGTTGAAACACTTATATCATAATTTTTTGAGTAAATACTAAATACTAATTTTGACATCTGTAGCATTCACAGTTTTTGAGTAGCAGTTACTTTAAAAACCAAAGAAACTTTTTTCCACCCCACATTTGAGGTCCTGAAAACCAAAATTTCAAAAAATGGTGAAACACATATATCCTTATTTTTAGAGTAGAAACTAAATACTAATTTTTACTTTTGTAGCATTAACAGTTTTTGAGTAGAAGCTACTTTAAAAACCAAATAACCCAATTTTCCAACCCACATTTGAGGTCCGGGAAACCAAATTTGTATAAAATGGTGAAACACGTATATCTTTATTTTTAGAAAAGAAACTAAATAATAATTTTTACATCTGTGGTATTTACTGTTTTTGAGTAGCAGTTACTATAAAAGACAATTAGCCTTATTTTCCACCCCACATTTGAAGTCCTGGAAACCAAATTTTCAAAAAATGCTAAAACACGTATTTCATTATTTTTGGAGTAGAAACTAAATACTAATTTTTACTCCTGTAGCATTAACAGTTTTTGAGTAGAAGCTACTTTAAAAACCAAATAACCCAATTTTCCAACCCACATTTGAGGTCCGGGAAACCGAATTTTCAAAAAATGGTGAAACACGTATCTTTTTATTTTTCAAAAAGAATCTATATACCAAATTTCAGAAAAAAATTTTAGAAAAATTTTTTAGAAAAAAGTTTGTTTTCCAGTTTTTTCCCCTCAGGAGCAAAATTTTCAAAAATCCTTTCTTAGCGGATGTTTACGCTATAAAAGTAATATAAGTTCCAAATTTCACGTTCCTAGGATGAGGCGTTTGAGCTCGGCGTTGATTATGAGTCAGTCATCTGTCAGTCAGGACATGTTCTTTTATATATATAGATAAATAACTAAAATGTAAATTAAAAAATTTTCAAGACATGCTCTTTATTTTAGACAAAGTAGGGTATAATTTAAGTCTTTAGAGTCCAAAGCCTGATATTCATAGATATATATACTGATACTCTATTAAGAAAGCTAAGAGAGTCGAGTTGGTAGATCGTGCGTCAGACTTGAATTCGATACTCAATTTAGCTGTTGTACTCGCTTCGCTTCCAAGAACAGCGCCTCTGAGCTCTGAAAGAGGCGCTATATAAATTACCTAACATTCACATTTTACATTTAGAAGCTATTGTAACGGGAAAAGACCAGGCGCGTAGAGTTCTCAATTCCCCAGAGGAATGGTTCTAGTCGGGCTAGAAGCAAGGCAACTTTTCCACCGAAAAGTCCCAAGCCGAGAGAGATTAGAATTTTCTATATAGGAGACTGGTACTGAAAGGACCACAATTTCATGACATGCGCTTAAATATTCACAATAAATTTATTTACATAGATTTTGTAAATATTTTATTGACAAATGTAAGACTGATACATGTAGAAACAAATAGTTAAATTGAAATAAATTTTAAGAATCATGTTATTACTACAAATGACATTTTTGTGAACCCACCCCTAAAACTTAGGTGGTCCATTCAGGACGCCGTGGTCATAATGAATGGACCAGCCCATGTACTGAATGGACCGCTCTATAAATCGAGGTTCTGCTTATAAAAAACAATAAACCAATCATAATGCATAGTTTGACATTACAAACTGCAACAATTTTATTTTTCACTACCCCAAATAACACATTAAACGATTTTTTCTTTACTCAACAGAATAAAACGGGGCATTACCAATACCTATTGGTTGCAGCACTACTTTTATACCATTTTACAGCGTTATTTAATAAAATTGTTGTTGTTGTTTGAACGTGTAATCATTTAAGAATTCCTTAACAATTTTTTTTGATGGCCAAAAAGATTTCCTGGAAGCTAAAACATGATCCGGAGGCAGGTGGCCCCATCGTCCCCCAAATTCTATGCTCATGATGAGGTCGCAGTGTCACTGAGCTCTGTAAACATTCACGTTGATTGATTGATTGATTGATCGATTGATTGATTGATTGAGTGAGTGAGTGAGTGTGTGAGTGGGTGGGTGGGTTGGTGGGTGGGTGGATGGGTGGTTGGGTGGATGGATGGGTGGATAGTTGGATGGATGGATGGGTATGTGGGTGGATAGGTAGATGGGTGGATGGGTATGTGGGTGGATGAATGGATGGATGGATGGATGGATGGATGGATGGATGGATGGATAGATGGATGGATGGATGGATGGATGGATGGATGGATGGATGGATGGATGGATGGATGGATGGATGGGTATGTGGGTGGATAGGTGGATGTGTGTATGGATGGATGGATGAATGAATGAATGGATGGATGGATGGATGGATGGATGGATGGATGGATGGATGGATGGATGGATGGATGGATGGATGGATGGATGGATGGATGGATGGATGGATGGATGGATGGATGGATGGATGGATGGATGGATGGATGGATGGATGGATGGATGGATGGATGGATGGATGGATGGATGGATGGATGGATGGATGGATGGATGGATGGATGGATGGATGGATGGATGGATGGATGGATGGATGGATGGATGGATGGATAGATGGATGGTTGGATGGATGGATGGGTATGTGGGTGGATAGGTGGATGGGTGGATGGATGGATGGATGAGCGGGTGGATGAATGGATGGATGGATGGATGGATGAGTGGGTGGTTGGGTAGATGGGTGGATGGGTGGAGGCTGGATGGGTGGATGGGTTAATGTGTGGTTGGATGGATGGATGTGGGTGGATGGGTGCGTGGGTGCGTGGGTTGGTGGGTGTGTGGGTGGGTGCGTGAGTTGGTGTATGGGTGGGTTGGTGTGTCGGTGGATGGGTGGATGGATGGATGGATGGAAGGATGGATGGACGGACGGACGGATGGATGGATGGGTACCATAAACTTTTGATAATTCCTGTAAGCGCGTCTATTCTTTTCTATTGGGGTGGGGATAGTGTACTTTTTTTCAAAATTTCAAATATAATGTTATCATTTTTGCGTTGTCGAGAATATCATGAAAGTGTTTCGTGTTTTGCTTTTCATAGACCATTTAAATTTTCTAATTTGGATTATACTTGACTAGGGGGGGGGCAAAGTTTATTAACAAACTGGGAGGGGGCTTTGGTCGGATTGGCCTCCTCTGGATCTGTATTTACCAGTGAGATGGAGTATGCCCTCAACTTATAGCTACGTGACTAATGCTCGCTTGCAACGTTTAATATTTGATTGATATCGGCACATCGGAGCTTGACCTTACTACGTGCTGAAAAGTGAATCGAAAGTTTGATTTCTGCAGAAAATCGTCTCAAGGTGTACCACCTTTAGAAGTAATTAGAAAATAGACATTAAACGATTCATACATCATACGTCATAGCCGTAGTTATGCTTGCGCCCAATTGAAAAAAAATTGATTTTTTTTATAAAAGGTTTGCAGCATTTTTACGTAGGTAATGATTTAAAAATAAATGACTAAAACACCCTATGTTTTAATTAATTAATAAATATAGATGTTTGCGTCTACTTACAGCCTGTTAGATCAATACTTCATTTCATTTTCATTTCAATTGAGCAGGTTATATAAGTGAGGTGAGACAACAGTGTTTCAGCAGATTGCAATCAGAATTGGTTCGCTTGTGGCAGGCTGCAGTCAGAGAGTTTTACAGAGTCAATTTTGGAACATTGTTCAATCTTTGGAAAAATGAAGTTGTGCATTTTTGCTGGTCAACTACTACTGTTGCTGACAATCAGTGAGTTCTACCTATTCATAATTTAAACTAGAGGTAGCCCGTCAAAATGACTGATTTTTTAAATCTCATTTTATATTATTTTGCGATTGCAGTGCCGCTTTTTATCTTCAGGACTGACAGTGTACAATTGCGCGCAATAATTTTAGCAACTGCTGACTGCTGACCAGAGCGGCTGTCGCGTTATGCGAAATTGCTATACATACATACATACATCTGTATAGGTAGATATTATAGTTATGTCTAAATAATATTGAGAAAAAAAATTGTTGAAAATTGTTTAGTATTAGTATATTAGTTTTGTTACTCATAAAATTGTTAAATTTAACATAACATTTTATTCAACATCTTATAGCATTATTTTGCAGCACTGGCTTATGTTTAGTTTAAAAAGTTTTATTTTTTAACAGCTGTGGGCAGTCTAGCAATGGACAAAAATGTTACTGATTCGTTTCCTACTCTTGATCTCGGAGAAGATATTCGAATAACCTGTCGTAGAAACAACATCTCAGACGATTCGAGATGGTTCATGAGAGACACCTGCCATCTGTCGGACACGCGTGTTGAATCAGCTCCCTGCTGGAACTCCAGTCGTCTTCCACTCCTAGGTAATGTAACAGTTAATTGTGAAACCTCTCTTTCCACGTCTGAGTCCAGTTGCGAAGTTATACGCGATGGCGTTGTCGTCATGAAAAAATCCAGCAAAATGTTCCTCATGGAATATCCTAAGATGTTCTCTTACGACGTTCACTTTAAGCTGGAAACAATGTTTTCTGATCTTTTCTCTCTAGCAAATGGTCTTGTTCGATGTGGCCGAGGAGTGAGTAATGAAACCTTTAATAATATTGGCTGCGACTCGCTCGTTCTCAGTGACGAAGGAACAGTCGATCTTTCTTCGTCGTGCTCCTTCGGTTGGATCGGCTATGGAGTGAGCATAAACTGTGGATTTACTAAGCAGAAAGACCACCTTTATGATGAGATAATTGCTAACGCTTCTGCAACTCTTTGGTCATCAGAGACGAATCGAGATGGAGTTATAGATTTGGTGCTCTCGGCTCGTTCGCCTGGTTTTGCTAATTTCTTGGAAACTCACAGAATTACGTGCCAGATGCCAAAAAAAGAAGAAGACGAAGTCTATTGTAGAGTTTTTCTGAACGAAGGAGTTTGTCAGAAAAGAAAGAATCCTTCTGAACCATCAAGATTAGACGATAGAAAACCATCAAGAAACTCAATCAGACAGTCAGACAGGGATGTTAATATCCGTTTAAATGCACATAAATGGGGATGTTTGAATATGGTTTGCGACACGGCCAACTTTCTTCCGTTCGGACTAACTAGCCAGTGCGTAACTGATCACAGCTATGAAAAAGATAATAGCAGCGATGATCGTAGAAGAAGTTGCAAAAATGACGGCTCCTTTAAAGACCTGGATGAAAAAGTCGTGGTAAAGATAACTGCCGATCCTTCTGCATCTAAAGCTAAAATAGAAAGTTTCGCATTCGTTCATCGTGACACGAATGACCTGATGGTTAACAAAAGCGTCGGAATTAAAAAATGTCAGCTTGATTACGGCTCGAGTTCAAGAAACCTCTCCTGCGATCTTCAAGTTGGAAGTAAAAATTCATCTTTCGGAAAATTCAACTGCGATTTCGATGAAAGCTTCAACGTCAGCTCGGATTTCAATTCAACGGCAACTTGTAGATTTATTCTGAAGAATGAGTTTGTTCTAAGAGGAGCAGTGACGATCGTGAAAAAAGACTCTTCTGAAGTAAATATGACTTTCAAAGGAGTTATAACTAGCGACATGGACAACCTGAAGAGCCTGCCGATTGACTATTCCTGTTTGGTATCAAAACTCGATGGCCGAGCTGATGAAGATATTGAAGTGGATTGCGATCTCCAGTTTGAAGATCTCGGCCGTTTCCTCGAGAAAGCTATTTAACATTGCTTAATAAATTAGTCGTGGTGGTGGTGATGATGATCAAGCGGGGACTGGTTTTATGAGACTTTAAAGAATTTGTATGTAATTCCCTAATGATAGATATAAATTATGTTTCATTGTGTTACCACATATTCTATTCTTGTACTTTACAGGTATACTGTATTGAATGCCATTAATATGACTCAACTATAAACATATATCAGTTTTCAGAAATAAATAAAATATATATGTTTTAATTCAGTTTTAAATAAAAAAATTTGACCGTTGGATAAATGGTTGTTGCTGTTGTTGATTATAAAATTCCCGGTCCTTACGTTTACCGGCCGGCCATCCCGGGATGGGTAAGTATGATCTTATCCTAAGTAGGATTCCAACGCTCAGAAACCATCGAGTCAAAGCCATCACTTTCTGGACATAACCCCCTGCGAGATAATCCTCCGAAAAATACCCCCGACATTATCCTTATAGACAATAGAAACAATTTCGAAGCTGGGAGATTATGCACGAAAAGAAATCTTTTATGAAAATATTGTCTCGGACGATATTGTAAGGAAATCTATTGTCCTGATATCGAAATAACAGGATTGGGCGTGTGGTCTCTTCTGGGTTGAGTTAGAAATGTGTTGAATTATGTTAAACGAACATTAAACTTTGAGAAGGTGATACCCATGTCTTGTTCGCAAGTAGTCAATTCGTCACTTACAGGAGTCTTCTTAATTGATCAACCCGATTTGAGAAGTGGTGCATTTCAAAAATTGTATTGTTTTTTTTCTTCTTGAAATATTTTATATCGGTTCAGAACTCATAGACAAAGTGCACAATTCAATCTCACTCATTTAGTACTTTTAAAGTGTATGACGAATTAAAACAAATAACATCTGTCTAGGTTATATAATTAAATAAATAACTTTTTCCGCGTTACTCTTTTCAAAAGTTTATAAATGCTGATCGAGTATGCTACAGATATGATTGCTATGTTGTATTTTTTTTTTTTTTATCCCACTTTCTCTGGCCAGGTCACTGATACGGGACTGATTGGGAATGATGAATCGAACACGCTGTGCTCAGTCAAGTGATGCGAAAGCAGATCGGTCGACGGGCAGAAATGACATTCCGCACTTGGAATGAAAAAAAGGGAAGAATTCTTGATGAGAGAGTGATTTTGTTCACTCATTAGTGTCAGTCTCACAATTGAGAGATACAACCAACTTTCGAGAGATACAACCAACTTTCGAGAGACACAACCCACGTTTTTCAATTTCCTGACAAACAGCAGCTCTCGCGACAAACAAGACAGATAGATAGTTTGTCATAACTTTTCCGATGTGTTGAGTTTTCACGTTTCCGCTCACCGGTTTGCTATGAATGCTTTAACAAGTGATCCTGAAATCTGTATTAAAGTTAAATTTTTAAATTTTATGTTTTCGGTTTTTACGGGTAGCTAGCCATGAACTTCTTGGTTTTTTACAGATAACTAGAGACTTAATGTTTTTTTACACAATCCGAAGCTTGTATGAATTGAGAAGACCAAGATTTTGATTAGATGGTATTCACAGGTTCGATTCAAGTTGGAATCATCATTTACGAAAAAATACAGAATTAATGAAGAAAAAAATTTACTACATTACAGTTCTAAATGACGAGCAATATCAACGTTGTTTCGTCTTCCGTGCGCAGTAATAAGTGATGGAAAAGAAAGTATAAATGAAAGAAAGAAAAAAAAGAAAGAGAGAAAGAAAGAAATAAGAGAGAGAGAAATAGAGAGATACAGGCAAGCAAAGAGCAGCGAATAATTTAAACGATCAAGGACAGTTCAAGTAGTGCAGAATCATTACAAAAACAGAAAACGTTTTGCCCAAAAGAAAGAGTCTATTAACAATGCAAAAGGTAGACAACAACACCTCTCTCTTGCGATCTTCACGTTCCTTGAAAAAAAAGAAGAGATGCAGATGGAGCGAGCGGATGCAGCTTCTCGTAATAATGTCCGAATATCAAGACCGTTGTCTCGGATTTGAGTTTGAACGCATATTGAACAAACCGAGATCATTTGATATTATGAGAATGTAAATTTTTTTTGCATATATATATATAATTATAATTATATAACTGAGTCGTCTTTTCGGTGTTGTCGTTGCTGGAAGAGTGTGGAAACGCGACGACAAAGGAAAACGTCACAGCAGCAGCAGCAGCAGCAACAACAGCAGGAGAGGAATTGAAAGCGCGATTGAGAACTACAAATTCCGCTCGGATGGCTCGATCTTTTCTCTCCTCCTCCTCCCTCTCCCTCTCCCCTTCTCCCCTTCTCCTCATCCGAAACTACCCGTGGACGAGTGAGTGGTCGCTGCGTAAAAAATAAGAATGACCGAGGTGAAAGATCTGCTTCATCGATGTCGATTTATTACGTTGCACGCGCAGAGTAAGTAAGTAAGTAGTAGAGTCAGCAGTCAGCAGTCAGCTCCTGCGTCAGTCAGTCTTTCCGTCTTCTGTTTTCGTTCGAGCCTGACGACATCTTGTGGAGTGGAAATGTTTGATGGGAGCACTGCTGCTGAAAATCTCCTTGGTGCTGAAAAGGTTGATGCTGGGACTGTTGCTGTAGGAAGTGGAATCGCAACTTCTGCTCCTGATCCGGCTGTCGCTTCGCGTGGTACTTGTGGTGCGACGACTTGTGAGACCGGTGGCTCCTGGAGTTGGCCGGCGCCAGGTAATCGGAGTGGACCACCTCGATGGAGTCGTCGCGTTTGTTGTCGTTGTTGTTGTGGTTGTTGCTGTTGTCGCCGAACGAGCGTCCGGTGCTCATTTGGTGGTAGTGGTGGTCGGCGTCGTCACGAGGTACTTGCTGCTGCTGCAGTCGGTCGTAATCGGGCATTTCAAGCGTTTGAGGCTCGCCCATGTTCAGCGAACTTCTGCCTCTTTTTCTCTCTTGAGACGACCTCGCCGTTGCCAGGAGCGAATTGGAAGTCACGAACGTCGGCAGTACGCCGCTCTGGCATTCAAACTGTCTACGCTGCTTGTCGCTGGCGGCCGAAACCCGAGTACCTTCGCAGTCGGTCTCTATGTAAATTCTTTCGAGTTCGCCCCGATTGGCTACTGAAGATGACCCGTTTTCGTCGGCATTCGAACTTGGTCTTGCAGTAGTAGCTGTTGCACAGGTTGCCGGACTAGCCGTTGGAGTGTCTTCTAAGCCGGTGTGATGGTGTTTCTTTTAAATAAAATTAAATAAATGAATAAAATTAAATAAATAAATAAAAAAAAAGTTATTAATATAGTTTCTTTTAAATAAAATTAAATAAATAAATAAATAAGTTATTAATATAGTTCAACACAATTTTGACTACTGGAACTGTTATTTAATATTTTAATTAATTTGAATGTTGTTTTTGGCTAAGCTGAACTGAAAAAGCACTTCAGCAGGTACTTGGA